>VZTD01003572.1:807693-960863 GCA_013397725.1 Rhagologus leucostigma | reverse complement strand
CTGGGATAGCCCCGGACCAGGGTGGGCAGCCCGAGCCTGGGGGCTGCGAGGGTGCAGGTGCGCAGGGGGCCGGGAAACAGAGCGGGTTTGATGTGACGCCGAAGCCCTTACCCCTACCCCTGCTCTCTCCTCACCTCCCTTCTTCTCGCTCCTCCATCCCTCTCCCCCTTTTCTTCCCTCGAGACACAGGACCCTCTCCCTCTCCCCAGCTCCCATCCCCGTCCGTCTCCCCGCATCCCTCCCATCTCTCCCTGCCGCCCGCATCCTCTGCCTTTCCCTCGCTTTCGCTCCGGCCTCGGTTTCCCCACCATTGGCCCGGCGGGCGGCGGTGTCCCCGGCGATTGGAGGAGCCGTCCGTCCGTCAGGCGCTGCCCGCCCCGGCCCCGGCCCCCGCCGGAGCTCGGCAGCGCGGAGCCGGCGGAGCGCGGGCAGCGGCGGCGGCTGCAGGTACCGGGCACCGGGCATCGCACCGGGCAGGGCAGCGGGCGCCGCGCCGGGCAGGGGCTGCGGGGAGGGATGCGAGACCGGGGGGATGCCCGGGAGAGCCTCTCCAGGACCTGCCGGGCGGTGCCCGCGAGGCTGCGGGGGAGCCCCGAGGACGCGGGGATGGGCGCGGGGGATGAGGAGCTCACGGGGGGGCTCGGCTGGGGCTCAGCCCCGCTGTGGGGGCTTCTGTGTGCGCTCGGTGGGCTGGTGGCCGCAGCGCGGGGTCCGTGCCGGGAAGGGCCCGGTTGGTGTCACGGGGGGGAGAGGCACCGAAATGGCCCAACTCATTGAGGTTTTCCGCTCTGCCGTGGTCTCCGAGGATGCTGCAAGGCTGGGTTGCCGCCTGCAACTGTGTTCAGACTGAATCACTGCGGTTTGGGGTTTTCCTTGTAGCGTGTCTTTCTGTGTCTGTATGGAAAATTTTAAAGATGCTGAGAAAAGACGGAAAGTAAGGAAAGGTAGTAGAGTGGCATGGCAGGATCTTTTACAACGAGAAAAAAATGTTACGTTCATGATAAAATAATCCCAGTTTCACAGGAGCAGAACTGAAGTTAGTAGCAGGCAGGATGCTGGGTGGAATTGGAGCACTTTAGTCACTTACCCCATATTACTTTTATAACCTATTTGTTCAGATGATACAAATCAAAAGCTGCTATAATAAAACCGTGTTTTTCAGCTCTGAGAGCCTAAAAGGCACAAGTGGACCTTAATCACATGAGTTTCTTGCATTAACATTTTATTACCGTTTTATAGGCTGTTTGGTTTTACCTGGCAACACACTGCAAACCTGAAGTTATCCCAGCCTGGCACCTCTTTTTATATATGTATATATATATTTCTGGGCTCCTACTTTCTATAGTGACACTTGGTTGTAAAAATACACATTAAAATAGCATTTGAGGCAGAAGTGAACACAAAGGAGATCTTTAGAAAAGTGTGTCAGAGCGTTTGTAAACGTGAGGAAGGATGAAACTGCAGGGGGAGCGGGTTACTCAAATGATGAAAAGGAAAAAAAAAAATGGAGCTATTTGTATGCAAAGAGGTCTGGCTTGCAAACTGCCAAAAGTGGTCGGAAACTGAAGGAGCAGCTCTGTGCGCTGGGCGGGCTGGGGGGGACAGATGACAGCCACCTGCCCCGCCAGGACTGCACCAGAGCCGTGTGGCGAGGGATGAGCGCGGTCAGGTGTGACAGGTGCCGCCTGAAGCCTTCCACCCATACTGCCTTAAGTTGTCCTGCCCGTGGGGCAAACCTGCTACGTGACAGTGGCAGGAACATGAAGTGTGAGCCTGGGATGAGAGGTGAGACTGGGAACCAGCGATTCCTGCGAGGGTTGGATCTTCTTGGCCAGTGAAACCAGGAACTACCTGAGCAAGTACTCGCTCCAAGTCTTTACAGAGATTAGAGGTTTGCAGGCAAGGGGGAAGATGGGATCAGCCACTAACAAAAGAAATACCCACCGGCTTAGGGAGATCAGCATCCAGCTGCTCGGTGCCTCATGATTTCCGACTGCAAACTCCTCCAGGCAGTTTTAATCTCTTTTTTTTTGTGCGTGTCTTTGCAGCACGGAGCATGCTGGGGAGGATCTTGCCCTCCCATTTGGAGCTTTACACCCCGCAGTAGCAGGGAATCATGGCTCTGTTTTATGCTGCTCATTTTGCTCAGTCCATCCCAAAAAGCATCACTGAGCACTTGTTTTGCTTTCCTTTATTTTAATTGAGTGCACCAAGCCCAGAACTCTGCCTTTGCACCGATGAAGGTGCTCATATGCAGGATTGCCATGCATTCTGCTTTACTGTTTGGGTTTTTTGTCTTCCTCACGTGGTTCCTTGCTGCCTGGAAGTTGATTATTCAGAGCCTGGGACGTTTGTATCTTGCAGAATCTCAGTGAATGGTGGAAAAGTTTCGCAAGACTCTGCGCCCACGGAACAGAGCTGGCAGCTTGTTGCTAGTGGGTTAGTGAGATGCTGGGTATGATTTCAGGGGAAAGGTTCCCCCTTTGGATTTTATGCTTAATGAGTTGAAGTCACTGTGTTAAGGCGACACGTAAGAGTTATCAACCATGCACGGGCAGTTATGGGTGCGAGCAGCCCTGAAATGCGTCTCCTGGGTTTCTCTGGCCACCCTGAAGTGTGCTGTGCTTCCCCAGCACAGTTAGAAACTGCATTGTCTTGGTCTGTGAGGGGCTTATCCTTGTGCAGAGAAGCAGAATTTGGGAGCTGTCGCAGCCCAGAGCACGCCACAGGCAGGATTAGGGGCTTTGTCCGCAGGGTCGGTGGCAGCGTGGCTGTCCCTGCACCTGTCCCTCAGCAGGTTCCCAGCTATCCCTGCCCTCTCTAGCTGTGGGATCTCCTCTCCTGCAGCCACTCTCCTTTCCCTTTTCAAAACTGATTTATTGCTAGACCTCCCCGCCACAGAATTAGTTTTGTTCCATCTTGGCCTTGAGTGACCTCCTGGCGTGCGAGCGCGGGTGCTGAACGGCAGGATTTGAGAACAAAGAGTTTCTGCACGCACTTTCCGGGGAAAACGCTCAGAAAATGCTCTGAGAGAGGTCAAAGACTTCATCTGGTTTATGAATCCCAGACAGAAGCATCCATTCTACTTCAGTAGATGGGATAAGTGATTGTAGACAAGTACTCGGAGAGGGCCACTAACTTTAGTGGGTTTTATGTCAGAGCTCTCGCTAATACAGTGGAGAGCATGTGATGAGGCAGTGAAGTGTTTAATATTAGCAGAGTAGTGTTGTTCTAACCTTAAATCTCTCTTCAGGTAGAAGTTCCCCTAAACCTCAGGTTCTACAGTGCTGCTGCTGCCAAAAATAGTGTCATTGCACCTCTAGATTGTAAACGAGCTTGAGCAATGGGCATATGTAGCACTGGGAAATACTCTCTTTATTCTGGTTCACCTTGTTCAGCAGAGTGCTGAGCCTTTCCAGCAGCTCCTGAAATTCCTGGAGCAGTGAAGTCCCCTTTGTTCTCTTGTGCTACTTCACTGACATCTGTAGAGTTAGACTAAAACTGAATTTAATTGCTATTTTTAATGGCATATTGCTGTATGGCATTGATAATCTTCAGTCACTGGAACTCCCAGAGCTTGGCTTGGTTGCTTCAAGAAAAAAAATGAAATGCTGGCAAGCTTTGTTTAACTGTGGCCAGTGGTTTGAAGGAGTTAGGGAGCTGTTTTCATGTTGAGAAAGCAAGATCAAACACTTTTTTTCCTAAAAAATACTTTAATTTTGTAATGTTGTAGCTGAAAAAAAATCCAAGAAAAAGTACTTTTTGTCATTTTTGTAGCTTCATATTTGTCAATTCAAGTGCTTTGGGTACCCTCTGTGATGGGAGTTTATTTTTCTAGATGGCATTAAGAGAGAAAAAAATATGTTTAGATTCTAGAGTTTTGATAAATGGTAGCAACCCACGACACAGAAATTAAAAGTCCCCAAAATATCTGAAGGACTTGAGCTCTTTTAGGCCTTTTTTTCTCACACAGCCTCTCCTTGAAAAACTGCGTCAATCTTTTTAGCTTGCCATACTCCAAACAAATCAGATTTGAAAATTTAATTCAATATTCTTTTGCTTTAAAAGCCCTGTAGGAAACAGAATCTCAGCCAGTCAGAGCAGTGATGAGGCTGCTCTACCTTGCCTTGGCTGGAAGGATTTGCCCAGGGCAGATGCCGTGGAGCTTTATGTTAGCATAAGAATTGCCAGAAAAAAAAGGATTTCCTTGCAGTGCTTTCAAGCTACTTTATGGTCTCCTTGGATTGCTGGAGTGAATTCAGTCGCTGAGGATTTAGATCTTTGAGCCAGATGTGGGTCTTGGTTACAGCAGAATCAGCCTTTTCTGGAGTCCCCATATAACCCTGACTAACCTGTGATCCTTTTAGTGTTGCATATTCTCCTCTTATTTGGCAGAAAACCTTGAAAAGAGCTTCATTCTGAGAAACTGAATTTAAAGGAGTGAAAAACAGGTAACCAGGCTGTGATACACTGATTTCCTGTCTCCAATTTTCTTGTTTTTAAATAATTTAAATTTTGAAATGCTGCCTTTTTTCAAGAGGCAATAGAAAGAGTTTGCCTACCACCGCAAACCAGCCAGTTTTTGTTCCCTCGAATTCCCTGTCTCTTTCTTTGAGCGATCTTGAGAGCCCTGCTTGGATGTCTTGTGTGAACAAACACCACCCTGGGTAAGCAGCAGTTGCAGGATCAGGACCGTCATTTCTTAAGGAACAAGGGTCAAACTCAGTCCTCGGTGACCTCCTTTGAGCCCATGACCAAGGACAAGGTTATTCTGCTTGTGTCCATTTCTCGTGCTGTGGGGACTGTAGGATGTGAGCGGGCCCTTACCGAGGAAAGTAGAAAGGTTCCTGAGCCACAAGTGGAAACCACACTGCGCTGCTGCGTGGAGGTGGGAATCCCTTGAAGGCAGTTTCCAGATTTCCAAGTAAATCCATCCTCCAGCAGCTGCTGTCCGAGGCTGTGATTCCTGATGCGTGAGAGACGGGAGGGTACAAGGCAGAGCGTGTCTCCCCATGGCGCACGCACAGCAAACCCCTCCGAATCCCAGCAGATGTGTCGGGTTGACAGTGGGAACATTATATGCCTGTTTATTCCTTTATCTCAGGAAGAAACGCCATTTGGCACCAATTTGCTCCCTGGCGGCTGGAATGAGTTGCTGACCTGGTTGAGCACTGTCAGACAAAGGACGTGCCAGGCTGCAAGAGGGGCGGCCTGCAGAGCCCGTGGTGCTTGTGGGGAGTGTGCACTCACCTCTGAGCACCTCTTGCTCTGCCCCTTAGTGTGGATATTGATGTGTGTGCGTGCGGAATCGCTGTTTCATACTGAGCTGGGGTTCTCAGAGAGGCCTCTTAATGCTGGAGGATATGGCTCAGCATTTTCCCACCTCTCAAAGGCGTCAGTGGAGTCTCACCTCTTCCGATCAGGGGGGATTTTTATTTATTTATTTATTTATTTATTTATTTAGAGGCAGCCAGCCGTGGGAGAAGCCAGCAGCCACGGACAGCACAGCCAGGATGCACCTGCTCGTTTGCAACCCCTTGTGCTTTGCGGCCGGGCTTGAGATTTTCAGTGCTTTCTACACGAGATGTTGCTGCACCCACTGTTGGAACATGCAGCACAAGGAGTTGCCACTGGAATGAATCTGAGGTTTCTAAGGAAAGGATCATTTCAGGTTGGCTTCTTCCCACCCATTCTTAGTGGCAGTGGTCAGCAGCCCTGCACGCTGCCGCTGTGCTGATCCCGTGCTCTGCCCCAATTCCCCTTTGGGTCTGGGTTCCTGCCCTTCGTCTCATAGCTGCTGTAGTTTTTGGTTGTGGTAGTGGTTTGGGATTTTGAGTCAGAGAATGAAGAGAGGTCATCTCTTTGAAAGGGTTCATCATTTGCTCTCGAGTACACAAATAGGGATCTGCCCTCCTCAAAGAAATCCCCCAGTATACCACACCCCTGACAAGATCTAGGGTATTGCATGAGCAAATGCAAATTATCTGCAAGCTGACATTCTGTTTGGCTAAAAGTGTGAAATAAAATGAAGTGTGATGCCTGTTTAGCTCATGTTTGGGGGATGGATGGGGAGTACTTGGTATCAGGAAACTTAAGAGGCTGCAGATGCCGTGTCAGAAGTCTTACAGCCATGTGAGCCTGTGCCAGTGCTGGACCAAATTCCCTGTGCCACATCAGATTTGTGCTGAATGGGTTAATTTTGCACCATCTGGCTTTGTGCTAGATCAAATATTGTTTCTGTTGTGGTAGCCAATATGAGGCCAGAATAAGCTTGGGGTAATATGCTTGGCTAATCCAACAGAAACATGATTATGTACCTGTTCCTTCTCCAGATCGTATCTGCAATAATGGGTGATTTAGCAGCACAAAATAGTCCTTGTGGAGACAGGGGAGAAGGCTGAGGGTGGAGCACTTCTGCTGGGAATACAAGGTCTGAGAGCTGGGGTTGTTCAGCCTGGAGAAAGTACGGCTCCAGGGAGACTTTAGAGCCCCTTCCAGTGCCTAAAGGAAGCTGGAGAAGGACTTTTTATGAGGGCGTGGAGTGATAGGACAAGCAGAAATGCCTTCAAACAGAAAGGAAGTACTTTTGGGTTAGATATTAGGAAGGAATTCTTGACTGTGAGGGTGGTGAGGCCCTGGCACAGGGTGCCCAGAGAAGCTGTGGCTGCCGCATCCCTGGAAGTGTCCAAGGCCAGGTTGGATGGGGCTTGGAGCCGCCTGGGATAGTGGAAGGTGTCCCTGCTCATGGACAGGAACTGGATGGTCTCTGAGGTCCCTTCCAGCCCAAACCATTCTGGGATTCCGTGACTTGAGGGCTGTAGGTAACCTGAATGTGATGATCTCCTTGCAGCTGGCAACAGAGACACAATAGGAATTTCTGACTCAAATTAGGTACTTAGCTGTAAACAAGTCATTATGAGACAAAAAATTGCAGTCCTAGTGCAGGATGGCTTCCTAGGGAGTCACCTGAGACACAGAAGTGGAGGTGATTTAACTCTGCATTTTGCAAGCTGCAGTGACCTCCAAGGTTCTAATCTGAGGTTAACCAAAGCAGAACAGCTGGAGTTCTACTGCATTTTGAAGTACTGCACATTTCAAGCAGTGAGTTCATTCAAGTGCTGTCTGGGAGGCTCTGCTGTTCCCCTGCTTGGCAGGAATCTCAAGGCTAATACCTAAGAGGATTAGGGAGCATCGCTGCATGTTAAACAAGATCCAGGCTAAGCGGTGTGCACCGGTGAGTTCATGCTCATTTAGGGAAGCTGTTACTTGCTGATCTGGAAAAAAAACGTGGATTTGTGGGGAAATACCCTTCCCTCAGCTGAATCCTTCCTGTGTGTCTCTCGTGCTCCCACCTGGCTCCGTGTTTCCACGTGCCCATCTCATGTTGTCTTGTGCTCACTGCAGTGGTGAGTGTTGCAGGGGATGCTGATGAACAGCAAGTTTCTTTTTCTGTGGTGATTTTAGCTCTTCTAATGTGCTCCACTGAGCTCTGTGTTGTCTGGTTGGACATGAATGGGTGGGCATCCAGCCCCCCAACACAGGGCTGAGCTGGAGAACTTGTCATAGAAAGCTCAAGCTAAAGTCTGTCCTTGGCTGGTAGAGCAAAATGACCTTGTGGTACGTGATTTTCCCCAGAAAGTCCCCTCAGTACAGAGAAGAGGGGTTGGAAGGCAATTGTGTCTCAGGAAAAAGTGGAGTTGTAGGTAGTTTCATGTTAACATTCCATCTGGTTTTCCCTTTTGTTTCTGCCTTCACACTGATCAAACCATGAGGATAGAAAAGTGTAAGTTCCTGTAAACCATGGTAGATGTCAACATTATTCAAATACATCTATTCTGAACACAACATCCTTGTGTTGTATAACACAGGATGTTGCATTTTTTTGCATTTTTAGTGCCTCTATCTTTGGAAGCACCAGAGGATCATGTGTCTCACATTCTTTATTTGGGTTTTGCTCATTTTGTTTAATTTCTTACATCATAAAGGATTTGCCTGAGTTTGCATCTTCTGCTTGGAAACAAAGAAGGGACAGCTGTCGGAACTAAGTGGTAATCCTTGGGAAGAGCTGACCAGCAGCTCATGCAGAAAGAATATAGAATATTCTATATTGCTGAATATAGAACATACTTTAATGGGTTTTAAGAATCCAAATGATGGAAAATAACGCCATGCAGGGCTAGACGTTGGGAAAATGCTGGTGGTGTATCTGGAAACAGCCAGCTCCACGGGCAGTGACAGTGATGGAGAGCGCAGTGCTGTGCCAGCGTGGAAACCCTCCCAGCACTGGCCAAATGTATGGGTAGGAAAAAGACATTAAAGCAAGAGTGACATTAGGGAGGGGGAGTTAGGAATCATAGCATAAAAGACTCTTTTGTCTGGTTAATCTTTGCCATGGCAAAGAGCAGTGTCCGGATAAATCTGCTCGTACGTTGGCACTGCAAGTTTTTAAAGATGGTCTGAGGCAGCTGCAGCCAATTGTATTTGCACAGATAAGCTGGAACAAGTAAATAGACTCAGAAAATCTGGCTAGATTTATCTTCAAAGCGTTTTCAAGCAGCTAATTGAAAATTATCCAAGCCACCTTCCTGATTTCTTGCATATTATTGCAATAATTTCCCGGCGAATGGAAAGCACTTGGAAAACATACAAAGGGTTTGTGAGTGCTAAGCTCTACTATTTGGAATTTATTTAATTATAAATATGTCCTTGTTCGTGTGATAGTTCAAAGCCAGTTTCTGCTGCTCTCTTCCATGCTTCAGACTCCAGTAGGGCTAATCATGTAAAAGCAGGTCTCTGACATGACAGGTGGGTCAGGGTATTCCTATTGCTCCCCCTCATTTATAGGAACTTCCTTCCCAGTCCTCTGGCTGTCCCTGAAGTGAGCACAGCATTGGGTACACGGTCAGCTGGCTGCTCTCTGGGTGTGTTTCTCATTCCTGAAACTTTTCCCTGTGTGCAGGACCATGTGCTGTTCCCATAGGAATTGCTTACCGAAGGCTCCAGTCTGGTCCTGGTGCCAATCCCACAATAGCAGCATCCTCTGTATTGCTGATCCAAAGGGATGCTCTTTAAAAGTGGGCTAAAAAAATGTGAGGTTCACACTTGGTGTGACCTGGGTGAAGTTCCTCAGCTGCCAGGAAAACAGTTTGGTGTCACACAGGAAAACTCACTCATCCCATGCTTGCTGTTACCTCCCTTGCACTGAACCAGTGCCCTAAGGACAAGCCCTGTTCACAGGACTGGGATGTGGATTTATCTCACTTCTGGGAGGCTTCCCCACTCCTAAAGCAGCCAGTGGATTACACTTGATCCATATGGTGTTTATCAGCCACGACAGAAGTAGTGCTGCTAATCCTCTGAAGCCAAACTCTCAGAGGAAAACTCAGTGTGTGTTACCAAAAGAAGTTAAATGCACAAACCCGGATGAATTTGTCCCTTTCTGCAGTAACATGGGCTTGGTACTTGGATGTGGGCTTCCCCAGATTCTACGTACATATTCAGTAAGGCCAGGATCACTCACACATCGAGGAGAATAATAACAGAGGAGACCCAGAGGAAAATAAAGGAGACCCATCACAGCCACTGAGCATCGCCTGGGGCTGCTCCTCCTGTGTTACAGTACACCTCCTGATAATTTTTAATCCCCTATCCCTGTTCCTTAGGAAATATCTCCATGTATGCAACAGAATTGAAAAAAAGTACTAAGTCTGCTCATAAACTGTGCTCAGCTATGGAAAGCAGAAATTATGTACAGATGTTATTTGCCACAATAATACCATATAAAAGTCAAAAACCGTAATGTGAAAGGGAAGATTAACTATTATTGGGCATGTTTCAGCAAGTGGGATTATTTTGCATGTCAGTTATGAGTTAATTTGCAACATTAATCTCATCGCAGTCCTTGGCAGAAACACAAAATGTTTTTAATTGGTCCTGTGACTTTTTAAATGATCACCTGATGAAAAGCTTGTAAGTTTTATTATTGATTTAATTCTAAATGTTGTGGGGGGGGGAGAGCCTTTACAGATTTCATCAGGAAATACAAATCATATGCTTTCATTGCCTTGCTACTTCTGCTGTGTTGACTCGATAAAGTTGGCACTCTGGAACCAGCTGTACAGTGGGAAAAAAATGTAGAAATCTTGCAGCAAAATGAGGAAATCTATGGAAGAGAGATAATAGCATTGGGACTGATTCAGTGTAAGCAAGAAATCACCAGCTGAGTCATTAAAACCAGAGATGAATGGGAGGCAATAAATGGATGGCTCGGAAGAATGTGAATGATTAGGAAGTGTGTGAAGTTGCTTGGGTTTTTTCCCCTTAAGTTTGTATTTTGTCCTCTAAAACGGCATATGGCTGCTGTGAAAGCTGATACCCGCAGTGAACGTGCCACAGGCAGTTTATAAACACTTCAGGAGATGCCAAGCAGCTCGGTGGACAGCACGGAGCAGGAGTGGGCTCCCTGCCCGCGGCACCTGGGCACGAGTCATTAGCCCAGGTCCACTGGGACGTGTACAGGAGGTGGGTGTTGGGGCTGAGAAGGCTTCTGGGTGGGGGAAACATCTGCTGCTTGGAGGAAGGCTGGCTGCTTTCTTGGAAGTGTTTCACCCTGTTAACTCGCACCAAGAGCAGCTGAAATTGGAGGCGGGATGATGTGGTCACCTGGGTCTGGTGGCTCAGACTACTGCCACTAAGGGAATAAAACCTGTGATGAAGAGCTGTAATCTCTTTCCTGACTCGTGAAATACCAAAATATCAATATAAATTCATGAAGTATCAAAGGAGAGATCCCAGTTCTGGTAAGGAGTATTTCCTCCAGGGTGAAGCTGGGCCAGTTTGGGAGCTCCCAGCTCCTGGTTGCATCAGGTAATAACAGAGATGTGCTTTTTCTGTCTGCTGAAATCAGTGAGAGCAAAATCAATCCCCAGCCAAGAAATCTTCTTTACAAGTGCAGTCAAGTGTAACATCAGACATGAGTCTGATACAAGTTTGATAGGAGGAGGGTGCAGCTGCAGTCCTGGCTGCTGTGCAGGAGGCGTTTGATTTACATGAGCATGAACCATTCCGCCCCTTAGAGCCTGATTCAGCGCCTAATAATCACTCCTGACTTTAACAGAGTGCTAAAGCAGGCTTATTTATTGCTCCCAATATTGCATCCAAAGATGAGAAACAGATTTAGAGCTGCAAGAGTCATAAGAACACTGGCGAGGCAAAAAAAGTGGAAAAAAATAGAGCCTTGCACCAAGGCATCATTTTTTTGTGCCAGCACATTTCAACAGTCTGTCTCTGCGGCAAAATTTCAACCCCTGCAGTCAGTTTTTGCGTTTACCCTTTACACATCAGAGTTACCTGCTCTGTACTCCGCCAGCTGAGGTAGGAGTTACCTGGAGGAGTCCAGCATGGAGCTGCAAAGCAGTGCCCTCCTGCTCGCCAGGCTCACCTGCCCTGCACTGTCATCAAATCCCTGCTGGAATCTGGACCTTGAAATAGGAAGTAGTCCGTGCACTCTGCTGCCTGGACACGGTAATTAAGGTAAAATTATTTGCAAATGAAAGTTGAACCTCATTTGTTTAACCTACTTTAAGGACCAGATGTGTTGTAGCGCTACTGACCTGAGTGTTCAAGATTTGGTAGCACACGTGGGCTGTCCTCTGCCCTTCTGGGGCATCACCTTCTGCCATGTCCTTCTGCCCCAGTGCCTGCAAGACCTGCTGGTACAGAGAAGCACGTCTACCTAGCAAATGTCAGTCATTTTTTTCTAGCAACACACAGATAAGTATTAAATTCTTCATCAAAGGCTGCAATATTCCCAGGTTACAGCCATCTGAACGTAGTTCATTTTTTCAGGGAAAGAAACGCCCTTTTCCCCTCTTCCATGCTGATGAGGCTGGCATCTCAGGGGGAACATTTTTATGGGATCCCCACGAACAGATATTGGCAAAATTATTGAGAAATACAGGATGCTTTGAGGATGCTCTCTAATAAAGCAGCATTTGTTGCATGTTTAAGACCAGCATTCAAGGGAGAACCTCATTATTTTCATCATTTATAGTTCAGCCAAGGTGTTTAAGGAAAAATACTCTTGGTTGCTGGCACGGTCAGGTGCTGCAGTGCACAGGAACAGGGTGAAAGGAGGCAGTCTGCATCGGTAATCAGGTTAGAGTCAGCTGCCTCTGCCCTCCAGCCTGCTCTGAAATGGCATGTAGTCTAATTAGTTATAGAAAGGATTTTACTGAATAGTTGTAAACAGATCTGAGGGCTTGGAATAAAATCAATCTGACTGTGGAAACTTTTCAGGATAATTATAAACTGTTATTGGCAGAGTGTGAAAGAGAGACCAAAGGACTTCTAGCAGTGGGAAACTTGTAGCTGTGTGGGCTGTTCTGTGCAGGGGGAAGGAGAGGGATGGAGGTTGTGGGGGTCTAACCAGGTCTTTATCAGAGGAGGGATAAGGGGCTTCAGTTGCTGGGGAGACTGCCTTAGAGGTGCTTTTCTTTTAATGCTCTTGAATGATTTGTTCTTTTCTGTAACCTTAGTGATGCCCTGACACCTGAGGTACCAGCGCATCCCATGGTGGAGGGCAGCAGGTGAACTGCACAGTGAAATGCTTATACTTATTTTTTAAAAAAAAGGAAAAAAGAAGAATATTTGAGGGGTTTGAGCATGGTTTTATATAAAGGCATGTGAAAATTCTCTTTGCACAGATCAGAATGGTCCTGGCTCAGACCTTCACTGTCTCCCTACTGAAGTAAGCGCTGAAAATTGCATCTCCTGGACAGGCTGGTCCTTGCTGCCCCACAAAGCCACCCTGACCACCAGCCCACCTCAATCTGCCACTGGACTCTGCGTTCCCGTTCATGGCAATGCCTCAGAACTCCACCAGAGAAAATGGCTTTTGTTTCACTCAGCCCCTCAACTTCTCCTGCCCATCCCCTCGTCCCGGCAAGGCCGGCCGGACCTTGGGTGCGGCGAGTGGGGGGGATGGCTGCGGCACCCCCCTGAGCAACGGCATCGCATCCTCGGGGGCTCCCAGCCCCTCTGACTCCTGTGCCGAGCCCCTCTGCACCCCCACCCCGGCAGAGGAGGAGACACCGTTCGAAGAAGGGATTAAATACGTGTCTGCTGAAGGGGAGGAACTGGCCTGCGGCTGGGGAGCGTTCACCCCCGGGTGCTTGCAGCTCTGCAACACGTCCAAAGGGGTCTTGTTCTTCCTCTGCGTGGCCTCCTTCCTGCAGGGCATGACCGTGAACGGCTTCATCAACACGGTCATCACCTCCATCGAGCGCCGCTTCGACCTGCGCAGTTACCAGAGCGGGCTGATCGCCAGCTCCTACGACATCGCGGCCTGCGTCTGCCTGACCTTTGTCAGCTACTTTGGGGGGAACGGCCACAAGCCCCGCTGGCTGGGCTGGGGGGTGCTGGTCATGGGCTTGGGCTCCCTGCTCTTCGCCCTGCCCCACTTCACCACGGGACGGTACGAGGCGCGCTCGGCAGCCGAGGTGGGCGTCTGCGGGGGCAACCAGAGCCTGCCCTGCTCCCAGGCTGCCTCCAGCCTCTCCGGCTACAGGTTTGTCTTCATGCTGGGGCAGTTCCTGCACGGGATGGGAGCCACGCCGCTCTACACGCTCGGCGTCACCTACTTAGATGAAAACGTCAAGACCAACTACTCCCCTGTGTACATTGGTGAGTGGGGCTGAAGGGGAGCTCCAGCCCCTGGGCAGGGTGATGGGAGGGAGAGATCATGGTCCCTCTGCCTTGGCCAGCCCACACTGAGAGCGCCTCTTCAGACACTGCTCAGCCTTTTGTTCCTTGAGGGGCGAGATGGAAATCAGAGGGATGTGGCAGCTGTTGGGGAGGTTTTGATTATTTACCAGGAGGAAAACTGTGAGCTGGCTTGGGTGTTTTTCCTCCCGCAGCTCATGCCTTGTAGATGGGGAGTGTCTCCTCCTCCTGGCATGGGGCCAGCCCGTGTGGCATTAGCATCTCTGGCAGACAGCCATGAGGCCATACCCCGTCTGTGCAAGGGGGCATAGAATCACAGCATGATGTGGGTGCAAAAGGACCTTTAAAGGTCATCTAGTCCAATGAGAAGGGACGCCTTCAACTCGATCCGGTAGCTCAGAGCCCTGTCCAATCTGACCTTGAATGTTTCAAGGGATGGAACATCTACCACCTGTTTGGGCAGCCTGTGCCTGTGTTTTATCATCGTCATTTATATCTAATCTAAATCTTTAGATCATCACCCCTTTAGGCCTCAGCACAGCAGGGACGGTCACAGGGCTGCTCAGCTACTGCTGGTGCAAAGCACAGCCAGGAGCAATGCTCAGCTCACTCCTCTGGATCACTGGTCACTCAGCAGCTGCCAAACACTTACTGTCCTATTGTCGAAGGTGCCAAAAGGGTGATCTTTTAGCAATTTCAAGATGTATCAGTCTGCCCACGCTGTATCCGAAGGCTGTGAAGTGTGGGAAGGAGATCACAAGTAGATCATCAGCAAGTTGATGATCTTGCCATGTGTCGTGGTTTGAACAGCAGATTGAAATAAGTGCCAGTGGTGCTGTGTTCAGTGCAGACATTCCGTGTTGTCCGTGGGGAGAGAATCCTGCTACTCACTGCTGTGGCAGTCAGGATGTGGCAGTGGGATCAGCTGCATCCCTGCTAAATATGGTTTTCTACTGAACCAATTTTGCCTGCCCCATACTATAAAACTTCCCAGGATGGATGCAAAAGCTTCCCTGGAACAGAAGCGTGAGAGGAAAACTTGTTGGAACAATCTGGATTTGTGTCTTGGTGATTTAGGGGGAAGGATGTGAGGCAGCCAGAGGGTGAGCATCCTGCATCCAGGAGGGAATCGGGCTGGGGATCCCTGGCTGACGCGCTGCTGGTTGTCTAACACGACTTGTTTTCCCTTTCAGCTGTTTTCTACACTGCTGCAATCCTTGGGCCTGCAGCGGGTTATCTGGTAGGAGGAATGTTTCTAAATATTTATACTGAAATTGGCAGAGAGTAAGTCGTTAAAAAAAAAATCTTGTTCCTTTCCCTTTCTGCTCTGTGTTTCTTTTGGGGTAGAAAAAAAAATAATAACAATGATCTGGAGCAATGAGCTGGTGGCTGGGTGGAAATGTGCCTGGGGTGTTGGGTGGTGTGTCTGCAGGGGGGGAAGGCTGGAAGGGTGGTTTGCATTAGTGCTGCTGCTGGAGGGAAATTGCTGACAAACCTGTCAGCTTAAATTCTTCCTCACGCTGCACTGCCTGTGCTAATGAGGCTATGAGCAGCAGGTGAATTTTTTGAATGAGTTCCCTGATGAGGCAGTGCTCCCAGCAGCACTGCTCGCCCTCCCAGTCATGCCACCAGGATGCTCAGTCCCTCCTTGCTTTGTAGCATTTGTAATTTATTCTTGTTTCCGTACGGGCTCTTTGGTGGATCATAGAATCATAGAATGCTTTGGGTTGGAAGGGACCTTACCGATCATCTAGTTCTGACCCCTCTGCCAGAGGCAGGGACACCTTTTACTAGACCAGATGAATGGATTAAAAAGGGGGAATGGGTTTCCAGGGGAAGAAATGGGTTATTTCCACCAGTTTTCTTGCAAAGGGTGTTTTTGGGGTGGAACAAGGATCTTGACAACCCTCAAAGCACAATTGAAAAGAGGTGAGGTGAATGCGCAAGCCAGAGATTAAACGAGAATGAAATGGTGTGATTTCCTGGGCTTGTGAAGTGTTGTGCTCTCTGGTGAGGAAGGCAGTGCTGTGCCGTAGCGGGAGGGATGGTGGACGCGGCATCCCCATCAGATCACTCAGTTTCCTTCGCTGTCACCCCCCCGTGTGTCCCCTGGCCCCTGCCAGCCTCAGCGAGAGGCACACGGAGCTGCCCCGCTCCGTGTCCAACCACCGCCTCTCTCCCTTGTGTCCCTTTGCCTCCTCTCCTTGCAGGATCGACATCGCCCCCGAGAACACGCTGTGGGTGGGAGCGTGGTGGATCGGCTTCCTGGGGGCTGGAGCCGCCTCCCTGCTCATCTCCATCCCCATCCTGGGCTACCCCCAGCGCCTCCCAGGTACGGGGCTCCACCGCGGCTCGGGAATCGGGGCTGGGGCTGCGCGGTGCTCCCGCTTGTCCTGGGGCTTGAATCCTCATGCACGGGTGTAGTGGGGGCTCTGGAGCAGAGGAAGAGCTTCCCATGTAATTCCTAAATGGATTTCACCCCCTTGGCTTTCCATCTGCTGCTGTTACTGCTGCTCCCTTGCAGCCGTTGGCGGAGGGAGGATGTCACGTTGCGTTTTCCTCCTGCAAATCCACTGCTTCAGTCGCCTCCACATCCCGTGTCTGACATGCTCCTCGATCCTGTTTGCCTCTCATTTTCAGGATCCCAGCGCTACATCGTTATGAGGGTGTCAGAGGCTCATCAGCTAAAAGATGGGAGCCACAAAAAAGCGTCGGATCCGGATTTTGGGAAAACAGTGAAAGATCTGCCTCGGTGAGAAAACAACCCCACACAGAGGTTAGGGAGCCCTCACCAGAGGGGAGAGAGTAATGAGCCCCAGCTGAGCTTTCTTTCAGCCCTACCAGCTCAAAGGTTTTGCCCATCTTCAAGCAATGAAACTTCCTTGCAGAGGAGGGGTCAAAGGTCCCATCAGGGTCTGGGAGCCCTCGGCAAAGAGGCTGAACTAGAACCGGTGCTGGGGATCACCTGGGGGAGCAGGGGACAAGTGGCTAGTCCCATCTGGGTTTTCAGAAGCTCATGTCCACCTGCAGTCCTGTGCCACATGCTGAGTTTCACCAAGAGTGGCTTGATGCCAAGCTTTAGGTGATGGGAGATGCCCGGGCATTGCCAGCTCCCTCCCTCTCCCCAGCAGCATTATTTCTGCCTGTCTGCTTCTGCCTGGCCTCACCTGGCCCAATTTCGTGTTTTCCAACAGCTCCTCCTCTCCAGCCCCTCGGGGCTTTTTTCCTTTCCTCTATTTTTACTTGTGTTAGATCCCTGTTTTGTCATTTTTAATGAGAAACAAGATGAAACAGGCTCTGTGATTCTCACAGCTCCATTCTAAATGCAGGGAACAAGATATACCACACTGTAACTTTCAGTTCCCTTCCTCTTTTATTCTTACTTTCCTTTTTTTTTCTTTTGCTTTCGCATCTTCCAGCCACCTTTTACGTGTTACTACTTCTTATCTCTCCAGCAAGGCAGTGACACAGCAACTTGCTTAATCCTGAGCTGCTGCACGGCCCTGTGATGGGAACAAAGCAGTGGCCAAAATAAAATGCGATCTTTTAACCACAGATTTTTGTTATGGATTTTTGAAATATTTTATTACTTTTTTTTTTGTTGTGTTGAGTTGTATTTAAATGGAGGGCAGGGGGAGAGGTGCTGCTTTATTTATTGCTTGGGGTTAGCTGGCATGGAGGCTCTGGATGTTGCAGAGATACCAGGGTACTGATTCCTTTTGGAGCTTGCATTCAGTAAGAGGATCTTCCTTATTTTTTTTTATTATTTCTCCCAGGACCGTTTTTAGGGAGGAGGTTTTACCCATGTGTGACGGCTGCTCCCTGCAAAGGCACACGATGTTGCCAAACCCTAGGCTGCTGCCAGCAATTACTTGTGAGCTTTAGTTGTGGTCTTTGTTGTGCTGGCAGAGGAGCGTGGAAGCAGGTGCTCAGAATGGGAATTTGCAGCATGTGTCAACACAACAACTCACACCCATCTGAAATTCTTGGAGACTTCGTAGGAAGTTTACCAGGGGTTAAGGCAGTTTTATGAAGAATATTACATTGAACAGATTTCAGTGCTTTATTAAATGGCATTCTTGACTGGGTGCCATTTTCCGAGGTCATGGCTTGTTCTCCGCACGGAAATTGAATTCGAAACCTTAATTTAAATAACGATAAGGCTGTGACTAAAACCAACACGAACGGGGCAGCAGAGAGGGATGAAATCCAGGGGCTGATGCTTTTCTTGCTTGTCTGGAACAAAACTCCCACTGTTTCTGCTGTCTGACAGCAGGAACAGAGACAATCCTCCTCCAGGAGCATCTTCTTTCACTCCTTGTTCCTGAATAACAAATACCCAGAGGTGGGAACTTGTATCAGACAATTCAGACCAGCCCAGACCTCAGTGTGGTTTTTGTTTAAAAGCAAGAACCCAACAGACTTTTGTGGTCCCTGGTTTTGATTAATACAAGGGAAGTGCCTTCAAGGCTTTCTACTCTGGAAACTTGCATTAAAGAGGAGATCCCATCTGTGCAGGCAGCTCCTGGGGACACGTGGACCAGGCTGGAGGGTGAGGCCAAAGGACACTCACTGTTCCTTTTGTTTTAGTCAGGGATCGCGTGCACGTTTTCTCACAGTACGGACAGTAACAGTCTCACGAGGATAAGCAGAAATACTGATGGAATAATAAAATACTGTTCCGTGCCATCAGGTCCTTTCTGAGTGAGGTTAATGAATTGCTGTATTCACAGTGCTGCTTGAGAGCTGGAGCTTACAGGAATGCAGCCCATACAGCCTAATCCTCTGCCCTGGAGAGACTTCTGTCTTAACTCTCGGGTTGAAAAGGCCTGATAAAACAGCATTTTCCCTTCTCTGGTTCCATATGATTGCTCTCATGGAGTGACCCCTCCTGTCAGAGCAGAGGGACTCCAAGGGAGGGCATGCAGAGCTGGCATGTAGAGCTGTACCAGGAGAGGAGGCTTTGTCCCAGCGAGCTGCAGGGTGGAGTGTGTAAGGATCACTCGCTGGCCTGGCAAGCCCTGATCTTCAACACGAGGAGCTGTGCTCAGTATTTCACTGATCACTCTTGGATTAGGTGCGGGGTGGGATTTAGTTTCATTTCATGGCTTTTCTGCAGCTTCCGTGCATCGCAAAGGGAGGCTGGTTTATGTTCCTGTGCTGCCCTCCAGTCCCTTGGTGGTGGTGACAGTGGGTGTCACTTTGTGCTGGAAAAGCCCCCGTTCACGTGCTGTAAAATTGTATAAATGTCCATTTATTAATGACTCGTCAGCTTGTGTCTGTACTCTGGTACAGTCTGGGGTGTCCTGGGCATGCCAGTGTTTCTCAGAGGAGTAGGCTCTGATCATGCAGTGGTCCCAACCCACCCAGAGAACCATTATGTGATGGAAGAGTTCCTATATGTGCCCGTATCAGTAAAGACTTGGAGGGTCAGCTCTTTTAGTTGGTGGGATTCTTCTCTGTGCAGTGCTGGGCCTCCTGAAATCCCTTTGGCTGCAAGAACTGAGCACTACCGAGGCTGTTCAAGAGTTAGGTGATTTCTGGGTGTGTTTAAAGTCCTACTGGTGTGATAAAAAGGTTTGTGTTGTCTTTGGTAAGGTTTTATGTGCCATAGCTCCTCACAAGTACATCATCTGTCTTCAGACAGATTAAATGGAGTGAGTAAATCCTTATTCTTAGTGCTGAAAGGAGTTCCTTTGCATTTTCATACTTGCAAGTCCAGCCTGTAACCTTTGGGCAAAAGGCAGAAAGTCACACTAGTGCCAGGGAGCAGCTCTTCTCTGTAAAAAGGTGAAGGCACTGTCTGTTTTCTGCCTCAGCCACAAGATCTGCAAGCGTTTTCTGACTAAAATATTAGGCTTTGTGCTTCCAAATCAAGCACAAAAGATCTGGAAAATAAAAAACTACATTAAACTAATCCCAAGAGCTAGGCAGTGTAAAGCCCCCTGTAATCAAAGCGTAGGAATGTGTGGTATTTCTGTCTTTCAGCTTCTTTGTTCTTTTGATGTAATGAAATTCTCCACTTCATGTGAGTAAAGTTGCGTAAATCTGACTCTGAGCCTCAGCACGTCTCTCACTCGCTTGTACCAAGGCAGGTTTTCTCTGATCTCCCATTTCCACCAGAGCAGGAGGTGGTGACTGTGCCTTTCTGCTCAGTGAGCATCCCTTGGCATCCCTGTTGCAGGATTTGCGCCCATCCCAGAGATGGGATAACCTGTGGCACAAATCTGGGCTTGGCCTGGGGAAAGTCATGGGGCAGAATTTGAAGCTCGTTACAGAACGTCCCCGGCAAAGCAGTGTCAGTCCTCTTGGTCCAATATCCGAGATAGTGAGAGATAATTGAGACCATTCCCTGTGCCCGAGGGCTTTTCTGCATCTCAGGGATGGAATTGTTGCTGGATCTGCATACAAATGACACGTGGCAATTTTTCAGGCATATCTGCGGCTCTCTCCTGAATCCCAGTGGGTCGAAATAAAATGGAGTTACTCAATTTATATGTTAAGCTTCGAGTAAAACTGTGCTTAGATTGTGGCAGAAAGATTGCTTTCTGCTTTTCAGGTGTCTTGGAGGTGTTTCCTCCATATAGAAAGGCTTGCTTGGTATTTCCCCTGAGTTACGAAACATCCATGGTTATCAGAGGTTGTTATTGTTCTGAGGGTGTGGGGGAGCGAGTAACGTGTGTGTGTGTGTGTGAGGATGTAGCACAAGTTTGCTCTTGGCTGAGTCAGGAGTCCCAAAATATCTGCCAGCAGGGACTAATAAAACCTTGAAATGGTGGAGATTTGGTGAGGAGTAACGTCCTTTCAGTATTGCCCCGTTTAGGAAGAGGAAATACTCAGCCTGACGCTAAATGTTGGAAAATTACTGCTGGAATCATCCACGTAGAAGTCGTGGGTGCCCTTCCTGTGGGTTCCATCACACACATACGCTCTTTGTGTCACTGACTGGAAGAGCTCTTTCCCAAATAGCTCCCTTTTGGTATTTTTCCTTTCGAAGAGTTGCAGGATGATGGGATGCTGCCTCATCTTACGTGTGATCCTTCTGACGTAGAAGACAGGGGGACAGACCTGAAATCAAAATGTGCCTGAAATCAGTAATTAAATTCCAATATATTTATCTTTCCCAGATCAGTGCTGCTACTTCTGAAGAACCCCACCTTCATCTTCCTCTGCTTAGCGGGAGCAACTGAAGCAACCCTGATTGCTGGGATGTCCACGTTTGGACCCAAATTCCTGGAGTCTCAGTTTAGTTTAAGTGCCTCTGAAGCTGCCACCTTTTTTGGTAAGGAAACCATGTTTTTGCAGTGTTTTCCCATTTTGCCAATAAATAGAACAGCACTTTTAGCTCATTTAGAGTGGAAACAAATGCTCTGCAGTTTAATTACGGACTGGCTATCCTCTTCAGCTGTTAGATAGGATCATTTCCTGTCAGCGCACCTACACCCAGTGCATTTCCAGAGCTGCATCTACTGACATCAGGAAGAAATGTGTCACTTCTGTAGCCATCTGTTACCCTCTAGAGGAAGGCAAAATAATTGTAGTTCCTCCTAGTGCATCACCAGGAAACACTGACTAAATGTTTCCTCTGAGGAGGAATATCAGAGCTGGGGGAGATATTTTGGCAGCATCCAGAAACTGGGAGAATCCTCCTGTAAATGCCATAATATAGACCAAGGAATGTTGTCCAACAAGCATCAGCACTCATGATGTGCTCCTTAAAGAGTCAGTTTTAAGATCGCTGGGTAGGAAAAGCTGCCTTACCAGGCTCGTGCCACATTACCTGAGCTGTTACAGGGGACCACCTACTACAGCAACATCCACTGAGCTCCCACCAAGAAGCCATACAGAAAACAAGGGGTCATTTAGATGCAAAACACGCTGCAATTAATGTATTCAAACCTGAAAACTCCTTGCTGACATTTCTAAACTCACTTGTGGGTTTTTTTTCCCCTTCTTCTTCAGGTTATCTGGTCGTGCCAGCCGGAGGGGGAGGCACATTCCTGGGAGGATTCCTCGTGAATAAATTTAAACTGCGCTGTTCAGGAATCATCAAGTTGTGTTTGCTTTGCACAGTGTCAAGTCTGCTGGCCATATTCATTTTTTTTATCCACTGCCCTAACATGCCCATGGCAGGAGTAACCCAGATGTACAGTGGAAGGTAACAACAACCACTCTGTCTGTCCTGAGGAGCTCTGGTCAGAATAAAAGGGTAACTCCAAACACACAGTGCTGGTGGCAGTCATGTGTGGATGTGTTGGGGATGAAAGTTGGTGTCTGGTCAGTCCTACAGGCAGATGTTGAGGTTGAGACACAGAAAATAGATGTCCTAAGTTTTGCAATGAGATGGAGTTTATGGAGGAGACTCCCGAGTTAGTAGGGGAGGGAAGATCAGCAGCCCCAGAATGGGAGATGCTGCACTCTTCAGCTGCCTTTGCAGCAGCCCCCATCTCTATTCAGTGGGATAAACTGGACAAAAAGTGGAAAGCTCTTCTCCAAATGGAAGTGTCACCCTAGGAGCTGGTCACCAAAACTCCCTTGATGGCTGTGGGAAGAGATACCTCCAGGGCATGGTTAAAATTTGGTGGGATGAAAGCCTTTCCAAATCTGGCTTTATGCTCCTTGGGGATCCATCACAACTCCCGCTGTCCCTTCCTCTCCCCATTTCCTCCTGTAAAGTGCTGCTCACTGGCTGCTCCTGTGTTTCCCGCAGTGCTTTGCCAGGTGGGCACCTCAACCTGACAGCAGCCTGCAATGCCCAGTGTGGCTGTTTGCAGGAGAACTACAGCCCTGTCTGTGGCACTGATGGCATCATGTACTACTCCCCCTGCCACGCCGGCTGCAAGAGGGTGTCTGAAAACCTCAGGAATGGCAAGAAGGTAGGTCTCAAAGCACTGTGCGTGAACAGGGTGGTGGCGCGTCTTCGGAGTGGTTTGGCTGGCTCTGCAAAAGGTTTGAGCTTTGCTGCAAATCAGTGTAAAATCAGCCAGGGCAGGGTGGATGCTCTCAAGTACCACGTGGGATGGAGGCAGAAGGTACCCTGAGGTCACCCTGCTTTGCTTCTCTCCAGTCATCTTTGCCTCATTCTGGGTCAAACTGTGCTGAAATCCATGGAAAATCACCCAGGCAGGCAGGGAGCTTGGTAAGCACCTGATTTCTGTCCCAGTGCTCATTTTGGGTCTTGAATGAACATGATGCACCTCCTCGTCCTTCCAGCATGTTGCTCATAGAGCCAGGCAAAGCAGAGTTAATTTCCCTTACTTAATGGACCTGTTTGGAAACAGAGGTGTGTCGAGAATGCAGTGATTTCCACTTCATTCTGAGAGTCTAACCAGCTGCTTTCTGCCGTCCCTGAATTTCTTATTTTTAAAGCTTTGACTGTCACCATGCTCTCCTCAGCAGAGCCCCCACCAGCCTTTCTTTCTCAGGTCTACCACGAGTGTAGCTGTGTTGACAAAGCCCTCCTGCCCGGCCCTGGCGATGCAGAGCCAGGGAAATGCACCTCCTCCTGTGCAAAAAGGCCCTTGCTCCTGTGCTTCATGTTCGTGGTCATCCTCTTCACCTTCCTGAGCAGCATCCCTGCCCTGACTGCCACTCTGAGGTAAGCATGGGATGGCCTTGTCCTCTGCCAGTGCTGCAAGAAGCCTCAGTATCCTCCTCTCTGCTTTATCCTGCTGCATCAAGCATGGAAAAGGTGTGATGGGAACCACTGAGTTAGTGGCAGCCTGGAGACATCAGGACTAATTCCCATCCCAGTCTAGCTGGGAAAGCAACTTTCAGCATTGGAAGCTCTGTCCTCTTACATGGGGTACACACATTTACAGCACTGGTGGGGGGACTCTGCACTGCAGTGATCCTAAATCTCAGAGGGCACGGAGGTCCCGGGTGTGCTGGACTCAAGGATTTGGAGTTGTGGGGCAGGGAGGTGCAGCCTGGCAGCATTTTTAAACAAACCCCTTTTTTTCCCCAGGTGTGTCTCCGACAGACAAAGGTCCTTTGCACTCGGGATCCAGTGGATTGTGGTACGAACACTAGGTATGGAGCAGAGGGAGTTTGCACACCAGAATGGTCTGGTGGTTCTGGGAGGCGTGTGCCAAGCTGTCGCCCAAGAATAAAATGCACTGGGTTGGAAAAGAAGGGGGTAGGACACACACTGCTGAGAGGAGGATGCTTTCTTTTGTTTGCTGTCATCCAGGAAAACCTAATTCCCTTTGCGTGTGATTTGCAAACTGAGTGGAGGGTTCTGTAACATGTCATGGGTGACAGAGGTTCAATGTCCTGGCAATGTGCCCTTATTTTAAGGAAAAGGAGCAGAGGTGTTAAAGCTCCTGTGAGTGTCTTTTGGCTCTTGTGCAACATGTAGGTCAGGATGGCCAAAAGACCTGCTGGATTCTCAGATCTTGAAATTCAGTGTATTTTTGATACCTGGTGGCTCTGGATGCTGCAGGATGAGTTCTCTTAATCATTCTATCAGCAGAGCCTGGTGCTTTCCTGCAAGCACCTTGTGACTTGCAGGGCTGGTGCAAGTCAAAGGCTTGCGAGGCTTGGTGCTGCCCAAACTGAAGGTCTCCTCTCTCTGCCCACAGGAGGCATCCCTGGCCCCATCGCCTTTGGCTCTATGATTGATAAATCCTGCCTGCTCTGGCAGGACCAGTGTGGCGAGCAGGGCTCCTGCTACGTGTACCAGAACTCAGCCATGAGCCGATACACCCTCGTCGCTGGACTGGTCTACAAGGTGATGCTGCTGCTTAGCTCCACTCCCTGATAAAGCAACCAGGTCTTCAGGACACAGCGTTTTGGTCTGGGAAAGAGTTTTACAAAACTGGGTTGTCCTGATCTGGCTCACCCCCAGACGAAATTAAATTTTCACACAAGAAATTTCTCAGGGAAGGCAAAAGCCCCATTTGCTTCTCCTCAGGTAATGGTGCTCCAGACACCATCATTCTGTTAAATTCCCATTATTTTCTGGGCTTACAGCTTCTATTGCACTATATGAAATACCTCCTTCCAACAGCAACCAAAGTGATTTTTGCTAGAAAGGGAGTAAAATATCTAAGTGCAGTGGGTTAGCGAGAGTGAGGGATGGCATTGTGGGTAGGCTGTAAATAACCATTCCCCAGTCACTGCTAGAAAATGCGAGAGCTTAGAGCCGTGGGTTTTATTTATTAGCAGAAAACCATCATTTTAACTGCTCCCAAACAAGCACTTGCCCTAGATAGTAGTGTTTAGCAGCAGCTGTGATAAAGAGGTTTTCAAAAGCCTTCCAGCAAAAGGCTGAGGCAGTGCTGGCTCATGCAGCACTGTGCGCCAGGTGTCCCTGTGGGGCTGAAGTTTTCCAAATTCCCATTGCTATGGGGCTGGCTAAATTCAGATTTTTACCCTCTCCGGCTCTGTGTGTGGCCCTGCTGCCCAGGCTGGCCAGCATCCCCTCCTCCCCAAAGCTTGGTCAGCAAAGCTCGTTGGAGATGTGGGGTGGGCACCTGGTTTTGGGGGAGAGCAGAGAGTAACGGGGTGTCTTTGTGGCTGCAGGTGCTCGGGACAACCTTCTTTATAGTCGCCTGTTTACTCTACAAACCCCCACCTCCAGAGTCAGCTCCAGGCAGCTCAGATGCATCCGAAAATGGCACCAGTGACCTCCAGGAGCACAAGCCTTCACTGCCAGCTGAAGAGGATATATAGTGCTGTCCACACACATACTGTCACATATTGTATGCTGTCACATACAAGTGACTTTCTCAGCCTCAGAAATACCACAAGAAGACGTTATGCCGTCTCCAAGGGGTTTTTAACAGTAATTTCAACAGTAATATTTTAATTTTTTTTTTTAGTTGAAGATAAATAATTTAATTAACCACTGGTGTGCTTTGCTATTTTCTTAACGGCAGAAGCACATTTAAAGTTGTGCGCTGGTGCCACGTGCAGTTATTTAATTTTATTTAAAGAAAGGGCTACTGTAGCTTTATTCTGTGTCTGTGACAAGCCAGGACCACGTTCTCCACTCGTGGAAATAATCACTGGTAACTCCAATGGAGCATGTGGGGTTTAAAACAGCAGAGAATCTGGGCCAACTCTATTGAATATCTCAGTTGTAAAGCCAACTGTAGCAAAACTCCTGTTGGGACTTCCCAAGCCTGGGAGGAGCACTGCTGTCCTGCAGTCTGCATTGCAAAGGGGTCAGCTGGCCCCTGAACTGCTGCATGCAAAGCAGACAGCCCTGGCAGCATCCTCCTCCTTCCTGTGGCACACAGAATCGCTCTGTTCAGGAGCAGCTTCTCTCATTATGCAAGTTCCTATTACTGGGAGAGGAGATTTGGTTAGCAAATCCATCAGTACACTACGGGCAGCCATCCCCAGAGCTGCCGAGCACTGTACACTCTCTGCCTCACTCATTGCAGGGCTTACACCGTGGTGACACTCCATTTTTTTATTTGTGTTGTTTAAAAGTGATGCCTTTTGTAATGTACTGTGCAAAACTTGAACTTCTTGCTGTTTGCTGGGCGTGGGAAGAGGTGAGATACAGATCTATGCAATGCTTCTCTTGGGTTGTTGTGTAAAGGCAGTGGGTTTGGGTAAATGGAAAGGCTGGAGTGAATTTAGTTTGTGTCTAGACCAGTAGCCTGAGGGATAGGACTGCCTTGTGGAAAGGGGATGCTGGCCTGTACCTGGCCTCCTTGCAAGTAGAGAGGGCAGAGAAATGACCTTTGAATGTGCTCTTGCAGTATTGATCAGGACCTTTCTGAGAGGCAGAAGGGGAATCTGGGCATGTGCGAGTCTGGCTTCCCTCTCAGTGCAGATCAGGCCAGGTTCGTGCTTGGTCTGCCAGTGTTTGCACAGCCACGTGATCCAGGTGCATCCCCAGGGGAGGCTGTGACCAGCCTCTGGAATCCTGCACTGTGTAACCGTGTTCCAGGGGACCGGACCTTCGTCACTGAGCTGCAAAACTGCTGCTTCCTCTGTGCCAGCTCCGACTCAGAGTTACTTTGTAGATGTTTCTGTATATTTTGTGTATTTATGCTTTCACAAATGCACACAGGATGGGCATTTGCTTCCTTCATTAGCGAAGGGCTGACTCTCAGAGTGTTCCCGTTGCAGACAGGGATGGTGGTGCTGGGAGTGTGGTCGATCTTCAGGTGGACGGAGGAAAGCAGCTTCTTCCATTCACGAATCCCCTCCCACCAAAGCCTTCCTGCTTCCAAATCCCTTGTTTTCCAGCCCCTGTTGAGTGCTGGGACAGACTGTGCATCTCCTGCCCCATCCCTGGAAGTGCTCAGTGCCAGGTTGGATGGGGTTTTGACAAACCTGGTCTAGCTGAAGGTGTCTCTGCCCACAGCAGGGGGTTGAAACAAAATGATCTTTAAGGTCCCTCCCAGCCCAAACCATTCTATGATTCTGTTTCTATCTCTAGTGACTGCTGGAAAAGCTAAAATTGATAAGGGTGGGATGTATGATGGCTTTTGGCTGCTTATGGATGGGCAGCTGGTGCAGCTTTGATGGGGCACAGTGTGCAGGAGAGACCTGTTTTCCCAGGGAGGGAGGATTAGGCCCACTGATGCAGGATTTAACCTCAACACCACCCCAACACCTTCACCTGGATTTGGAGACACCTGCAAACACGAGCCTGTCTCCAGGCCTTGCCCTTCCCAGCTTAGACACTTTGGGTACAAGCCGTGGTCTTAGATGGGGAAATGCATGAATGTATTTCGGGAGCATATTTTATGTATGATGTATTTATGAAAGGTAGAAGTTTTTCTTTGTATATATATGGATATTGCAATGCAATTTTAGTGTTTATAAAATGAGCTTTATCTGAGTGTGTTGTTTCCAGAGCTAAACAAAAGCTCGTGGGATGCTGGGCATTTGTGATGTTGCTGTGGGACTGGTAAGTCAAGGAGTTCAGTAAGAAGCAGCATGGCATTCCTGTTCCGTAAACGGGCTGTTCAGGTGTGCAGGTAACTTAAAATACTTGGAAGTATGTTTCCCAGTCTGATATGAAGTACTATATTGCTATAAAAGCATAGAAATACAACCACTATTTCACAGGTACTTGTGTGCATGTTTTTCGTCACCTGTCACCCTTTCCCAGGTGTAGTTCTTGGCAGGGGTGACTCCATGGTGCCGTTTGCTGCAAGGTCATCGTGGGATCTCCGAGGAGGAGAGTTGGATCTCAGGTTTGTGTTTATTTGTAGTGTTAATAAAGCCCCTCGTGGCTGCAGGAGCTTCAGGCATCAGGTGAGATCCAGGCCCTGTGGGTTGGTGTCTCCTGCTGACATGCCCTCTCCTCCTGAGACAGGACTGTTGCTTTTGAGGGCAAAAAGACGTTTGTGGTTGCTGGGGAAGGAGAATCTTCATTTCCCTTCTCCATCCACAGACCGACCCTGTTAAAGCCACGGAGCGTCTGCCAGCCCTGCGCTGGGTAAATAAGGTCAGAAGTTCTGTGTCACCTGCAGTTTGCTCAGGGCGATTCTTGCTGCTGGGGGACGCAAACAAACCGTGGTTGGTGTTGAGGAGACGCCGTGGGGAAGTGAAACAAATGAGCGCCCAGAGGGAGGGCAGGCAGGAGGAACTGGATGTTATTTATTGTGGGCAGCATCCCAGGCAGTCGATGAGCCGTTTTCCTCTCTGCTGAGGAGTTTGTTTGGAAGCTTCCTGGAGGTTGTAAAATGCCAGTAAATAAAAGCTTTGAGTGGCACACAGATGGTTCTGCAGAGCTTCCCACCCTTCTCCGGCTGCCGTGGTCTCTCCTACGCCTGGACGTGCAGAAGAGCCTCGATGCCTCCCTGTCCCAGCAGCTGCATCCTTTGGCTTCCCTTGCCCCATCCCTGCAGCCCTCCTGCCTTCGTGCCAGAGGCAGGAATGGGAGCAAATACCGACAATTCACTTTTTACACTTAGTTTCATAGAACACAGGGAAGAAAAAGAAAAACAAACCGAACAAACAGGACGTGATTGGCATGATGCGATTTCACCAAAAGGAAGAACTCCCCGTTTTTCCAAGGGTCAACCCCTGCTCGTGGCTGTGGGTCAGGGTTTTGTGCAGGGCCAGGTGGGACTGGGGAAGGTGCCACTAGATGGCAATGGAGACGGCAGCACGGTGCCACGGCCAGCGCCTCTGTGTGCCGCTGGCAGCGGGTTCCTGGTGCTGTATGGAAAGGGCAGAAATCAAACCAGTGCGCTGGATTCCAGCTTTTCAACAGCAAAGCCACAAATACGTTTTATGAGATCCAAATAAGGTCCAAAAGTAAAATTTTAGTATCTAGTGATACGTTTTTCTAGGGAAAATACACAATTTGTGAGCAGAAAGCTGTGCAACAGGTGAGGGTTCAAACAGAGCAGCTGCATTATTTCTACAAAAGTTGGTAAATTCTCATTTGAAGCTTTCTCTTCCCAAGCAGGGATGGAGGGCTCTGAGCTGTCACTCAAAGGGCAGTTTTTCTCTTTATATTTTGATTTTCTTTCTTCAGATGTTATAATTGGAGTTGCTATTAGCCTGATCCTTTCACCTCACACTGAGACAAGCCTGCCTGTGTTCTCCTGAAGTTACAAAGGACGTTTGGTTTGGAGCACAGGAATAATCCCAGGTGCTCTGCCCCAGGTGAACTCCATGGAAAACCTTATACTGAGCCCAGTGGACTCTGGGTCAGGCTCATAATTAATAATTTATCTGACTTTCTTTAAAACCAAACAGAAAAAAAGAGGGGTGGCAAGTTAAGGGAATTGGTGTGTTTTACCAGCCTGGGCAGCCTCAGCCCAGCAAATGAGGGTGGCCAGGAGGTGTGAGGGGTGGCTGTGGCTCTGCTGTGGGAGCAGAACTGGGTTTCCATCACACAGCTCCAGGGAATTCGAGGAAGCAGAATGTGCTGGCATTTTCTGTGGCCAAAATAATTTTCTCTGGAACAGAATAAACGCCAGAATTTTCTTGTCTCCCCTCAAGTTTTCATATTGACCTGCAAGCAGCAGTTTTAGAGGAGGAAAATGAGACCATCCTGCTCCTTCTAATGAGGTGCTGCATGTCTTCTCCAGCTGGGGATCCACTGTCCAGTTTCCTGGAGACACATGGAAAAACGAATCTCACATCTAAATTAAAATTTGTGTTACATCTCACTTGCTCCATTACCGAGTAACACTCTGTCAGTTAAGAGAGTCCTGAGAAACCTGAAAGTGCATACAATGGGATGAAACCACCACAAATTCTCTTACAAACCTCTCCTTCTAGTAAGGGGGAAGCAGAGCTGCTGTAAAATGAATATTGCAGTAGTTCAGTGAAACACTGATGCATGAGTAACTATAGAAACTGTAGCTCCAGTCATGAGTGTTCAACATACTAATGTGCCCTGCTTCAAACTAATATGAAAAATGTGATCTCTTACTGTTCTGGCTTTCTAGTTTAAAAATACAAAATCTGTTCCAAGTGGAGCAATGCTCTGAAAGTCAATGAAATCACAGCTGAAGCCTTCCACCCCAGCAGGGGGAAGAACTGAAATTCCTGAGCAACCCGGGCCTCTGTGGCGTTGCAGACAAAATCTGCCCTGTAGTTCATAGAATCATGGGACCATGGAATGGTTTGAAGGGACCTCAAAGCTCATCTCATTCCACCCCCTGCCATGGGCAGGGACAGCTTCCACTATCCCAGGTTCTTCCAAGCTCCGTCCAGCCTGGCCTTGGACACTTTCAGGGGTGGGGCAGCCACAGCTTCTCTGGGCACCCTGTGCCAGTTCCAACTGTTCAATTATCACCTAAACAGTAGCTGTGAAAGCATTTTTAATAGAAAAAGTAAAGTACTTGTTGCCTCTGCATGCCTTCATTCCTAAGGATGGATTGGCAGAGGATTTGTCTTGGGAGATGCAGACACTAACTTTTGCTTCACTCTGAGGAAAAGAAAAATCAGTAGGGTTGAGCTTGATGAACCAAAAAAAGGATAGATTTGTGCTTTTTTAACATCAAGGGTTGTCCATCTAACTTCTCAAAAACTTGCTGCTCCCTGTGCTTCCCCTGAGAGACAGTTCAAGCTGCTAAAGAAACCCAGCCTGGGGCCTTGTGACATGTGGTTCGTCTTCCTTTAACAGTATCTTAAAACCTTACTTTAATCTTTCTTTTTTTAAAAAATTTTTAAATGTGGTAATCCCCAATTCCCCACCAGCAATCTGGGAAGATCATTTGTGCAGTCCTTTTAACACTTCATCTCGATCTGTTCTAAGAATATTCCCTCATTAAGACATTGCAGTGTCTTTCATTTTCTCTGTGCTGGGAGCCGGGCCCTCAGCAGTGTGTTACCTGCATCTGCATAAATCAGATAACCAGGAGGAAAATTGATGAAGGCCCAGTTTATCAGTGTTTTTCAGGGATCTCACACTTTATAGGTCAGTGGACTTATGAGTGTTTCTGGCACCTTATCTGCTTCTTGTCTTGCTCTAAATGTTATGATGCTCTTCTCTCGGAGATAAGCCTCCTCTCATTTTTCCACAGCTCTGTTGTTTTGCTCTCCTGGAGATCCCAGTAGCTCCACGTGGGATGGCTCCTGGGAACGCCCAGTTGGGTTTTAGATTCCTTGTGAATCCTGTGAACGGTGCAGAGCATCTGGTCCTTCCTGAGCTCCACTGGGACAACGTGCTCCAGCTCTGTGGGACTGAGAGCTGCTAAACCTCTGCCTCCAGCCCTGGAAATTTAAAAGCTGTAGGGAGAACTAGAAATCTTCCCACATCGCTCTCCTGCCCGTCCCCAGGGTGGGCACAGGGGGCTGTAGGCACAGGCGGGACCCAGCTGCTCCCTGCTCCTGGGGAATGGCCTCCCTCCGGAGCATCCCACAGCCAGATGGGTGGTGCTCCCTGGGAGCACAAGCTGGAGAGCTGGAGGGGAAAATCCGAAGTGGCTGTGCTCGTGTTTTGCTAATCTAATTAGGCAAAAGAACATCATTAATACTCTGTGTGTCTGATTAACATTCCCGCGAAGCGCAAGGTTGCTCTCATTAGCGGAGTTTCGGAGCCGCCAATGCCTCTTTGCCCGAAGTTGCAAATATGTTGTGTTATCTCGAAGGCAACATCTCCCTTCTGCCTCTGTGAAGTACTTTGCATTTTTACAGGGCTATTAGTGATGAGGGGAAAGGGAGGAGATGGGGGAAAACCCCCAAGTTCAGAACAGAGGAGGGTTTTGCACAGTGAAGGTTTGTTATCTTTTGTGCCTCATTAACAGTGAAAGGCAGAAAGATTCTGATTGTTTTTTCAATCTCATAAGAATAACATCATTTTTTTTCACATCCCAAAACGTAACAACAAGATTTTACATTCTGCACAGGAAAAAAAATAATCGTTGGGGCTTCAGCGAGCTGAAAACCTAGAACTGCACAACTTGTTTCCATCGGAATGAATCAGACCTCTAAATTTTCATTTTGCAGGTCTTCTTTCTTTTTTTTTCGTTTTTTCCCTTCAGTTTCATAAATATCTGTATATTAGTTTTTGCTTATATCAGGAATTTTCAGTTCCTAAAAGAATAAATGTGAGATGATTTATATCCCTTGCCAGACACACACTGACCAGAGGGGTTTCCCAGGCTCCCGCAGCTGATCTGGGTGTAGGAATAGAATTAAATTTAAATCATCAAATTATTCCTTTTGCAAGCAACTAAATGCAAATTCTGGTTGTATTTTCCCTTTTGCTTGTCCTACCAGAGGGATAAAAGAAGTTATAAAAATATTAAGAGCTCCAGACTTTTTTAGGGAACTTACCACGAGGCAGTTTTTTCAGACTGCTTTGCCCTGTTTCCCAGAGGGAAAACTGTTTCCTGGGTTTTTTTCTCACTTGTATTTACCTGGCCCAATTTTCCCCAGCAGCAGAAAGCAGTCTGCAAGTTATACATGCCATCCAGGGCAAATAAAAGCCCGGAGTGAGGCCAGTGATACAAAACCTCACTAAATGTGGACCGGCCTTTGCGTTCCCAGGCCGTGTTTGGTCTCATTCCCCTGAGTGGTGACAAATCCCCTGTGAATCTGGGTCACACCAGGACAGTGACAAAGGAGCAGCACAGCCTGTGCGTGCTGCAGCTTCTGCTCAAGGACAGCCCCTCTCCAGCTGGGAAAAATGAGTTTATTCTTCAGGAATGCACATTAAAAAAAAAAATTGCAAAGCAGATTAATGCAACCAATTTAGTTTCATGCTCACTTCCTATAGAGTTGTTGTGGAATTTTATTTCTGTTTATTTCAGGGGAGAAAAAGGCTCTTCCAAGAAGCAAATAATGGTATTTAGAGAATTATTTTTGTGTTCGTGGGCTCTTGGGGGAAGCAGTGGGAATGAGCTGGGCACGTTGTGATCTGACTCACAGACAAACTGCTCAATGGACCCACTTCCCAGACTGCTGCTGCTAATTTAGGTTGGCATTTGTTTATTATTTTTCCTTTCATGTCGCTCATTTCCTCTCCAACGCCCGCCCGCCTGGCATCGCCCACACTTCTCATTTCAGCAGGACAAAGCATCCAAAGGCTCAAGATGTTAAGGGAAGATCCCATCACAAACACTGCCCTGTGCTAGGAGGCACCTGCAGGTTATTAAGGTTTATTTTTGTGTTTTTCTGGCTTCCCATTTGCAAAGTGACAGAGCTCAGGGAACCCAGACTCAGGAAAACAGTTTTCCTAAATGGATAAGGGGTGCTGTCAGTGCAGCAGGAGACGGGACAGCGGGGCAGCAGCTTTGGGAAGTGATTTATTAACCCTCCTCCTCCAAACAGCTGCCCTGGGGGTCTCTCCCATCCACATCCCCTCCTGCCACCTCTCCATAGCCACAAGGCTCAAATTTATTGAAATAAACTCCCTATATGTCTTTGCAGCTCAGGAAAAAGCACCCATCCTATACCTGGAGTCCAGTTGTTTTAAAATATATCTTTTTGCACGTTTTCAGCCTAAAATAGGGCTTTTGTGGATTTGGGGGGCTTTACCCACATCTATGCCAGCTTAGGTTTTTAAAGAAATAACATCTCAGCTTATTCCGCCCAGGATCACACAAATCCTCTACCTCTTGAGAGCTTTAGTTACCAGATTTCGTAGAATTCTTATACAAATCCTGTCAGTAGATTAAAGGCAGATCTGAGCGTTTTAGACCCCCCAGGGCTGCAGGGCCAGGGCTCTTGGGTCCCCTTCTAGCCCAAAACGGGGGGCAACCTTCCCCAGGCATCTGCCCCTCTCACACTGCAAAGGCTAAAAGCTCTTGGCCTCATCTCCCCAAAATCCCTGAATGAAATAAGACAGAGAGGAGGTTTTCATCATCCCCTGGATTGTCTCAGCATCAGGAATAATTGCTTTGACACTGTGATTTTCTCTCTGCTCTATTAAGCCAACCTTGGGGACCACGGTCCCCACGAGGACGTGTCATCCCAAAGGTTTCCTGTCACGTCTTCCAGCCCTTCTGGGGTTGCCTCAGCTACCATGGGGGGTTCCAAAGCAGCACATGACGTGTGTTCAGGCACCTGAATCCTTCCTCAAATGTCAGCCTCCTTCGGAAGTTGGGCACTGCAAAAATTCACCTCGCTTTCCCTCTGGCATTAGGTTACACTGCGTATTGCAAGAGCCGTGAGCAGGAATATTCATACCCATGGCTAGAGGAAGAAAGAAACACTTTAAATGAAAGATCAGGTTATGAATTAAAGATAAAGGAAATGTGATTACTGCAGAAACCAACTGAGAGCAGGCAAACGCTGAGGTGGATTAAGGAGGAAGCGCTCACTGAGCGTTGCCACATTTGCTCCCGTAATATTCTGTTTATAGAGATAAAACCAAAAACAATATGTAGTTTGAAAAGAGCAACATTTAACCTCCCCCGTGCCAAGAGTTTTGATTTAGGCTCCTCTTGATGTGCCAGATGTAATTAAAACTCCTAAACAGCTCTGTGGAAATAGTGGAAATCCATCCTTTGCTACCTGCAAGTTGAAGGGCGTCATTGGAAGCAGGTGGTAAAGAAGGCACCAGGGAGAGATCATTCCTGGTAACCTTTCGTCTGACAAGCGTAGTGTCAGGGGCTTCCCTTCCCTCTCTCTGCTCCACAGCATTCCCCACCTCACTGCCGGGAGCTTTTTCCCTCCTCTCACACACAGGCACCAAGTGAGATTGTGCAGCCGTGGGTGTCTGTGGGGAAACTCACCCCGTGCAGCCTCCTGACAATGCACAGAGCCCAGAGCTGCGCCCTCCTGCTGTCCTGCTGCCTGATTAGGTATTACATACCTTGGTAATGACACTGAATGGACCAAGACTGGAAAGTACCTTGGGAAAAACAAAAAAAGCTAAATATTGACTCAATATAACATGACAACCAGGTAGATTAACTTAAAACTCTGTACCAGCCCCAAGTGCTGCCAAACCTTGACAGGTTCAGTTTTGAATTTGGGTAAGATCATGCAAACGTTGGTGAAATCACTTAATTTTAGGAGCTTTAGGTCTGAATTGAAACCCAAGGAGGGGTGGATCTCTACATCTCCTTGCTCAGCACCTGTGCAATCCAGCCGACTTCAACCCCTGCAGGGTCTTGGTGCTCAGCCCCATATCTGGCCCTCTCCTAAACTGAAATTTCTGCACAAATCTTCTCAGAACTAAGAAGTTTTACTCGACATTTCAGAAATTCACACGAGAGAGACAGAGTTAACTCAAATCATACCTCCCAGCCAATAGCACGTTTGGAAAATAGGCTTCATTTCACTAACTCAGGTTTTTTAAGCACTATCCCTGCTGGAGAAGATGGCAGATAGCAAAAACACATGGTGGAACCAGGAGCAGAGAGAGAAATGTTCTTATCTCATTCATTCTCATTTATATTCTTAAGTTCTTATTTATCCCATGTCCTCCAGCCGCTTTTCTCCTAATTAATCCCCTTTGGAAGGTAAACCTTCCTCCCACTGCCTTCCCCACACGCGGGCTCTTCACAGGTGCTCTGAACTCTAAGCTGCAATTAGATTGTGGTCCACAAAGGCTAAATAAACAAAGAATCACCTATTTGGGGGATCCTGCAGCTGCAGGGAACAGAAGGGACTCCCCAAATCCCGTATGTTTTCTCCTCCTGCCTGGGACAGCATCCTGCCAGGTCTCAGTGGCATTTGTCTCACTGCCATCACACCTGGTCCTGGAAAGGTTTTCTGTGTGCTGTGCTCTCTGCTGCTAATTTGGGTAATAGCATCACTGTAATTAGAAGGGGAAAAAAAACACAGAGAGAAAAGAAGTCCTGGGGTGTGTAGGGGAAACAATGAGGCTTGTTTGAGATTCCTCATTGCTTTCTTGATCTGATCAGTGGTTGCAGTAAATCCACACACACGTACATAAATTCACGGTCTAGCTTTTCCCCCAGCTTACTCTCCGCAGACAGAATGTAAAAACCATCATCATTTGATACTACAAAACTACTTGACATTTTTCATCGCGAATATCAAGATTGTTTTCTTGCCACTGCAAATCCCTGAGGATCCATTATGCCCGGTTATCTCAGCTCAACACATTTCACAGGGGGACATGCTGTAAGAGTGGCAAGACTGACAAAAATAAAAATTCACTTGAATGCAGAAGGCAAATCTATTTCTTGTTTGGCAGGCTCTGGCAACTGGTGCTTAAACAGCTCCTCATGCATTTCGGATGCACTCACAGCACTCGGGCTGAGAAATCGCTGCCTCCCAGTCTGGAGGAGAGACAGGCACTTTGCACCACTCTTCCGATCGTGGATCATCAGAGCTAAAGCTGCACAAAAGCTGCTGCTTAAGTGCATTTCAGCCTGGGGAATTCAGAGCTGCCTTTGTGAAGCATTCTACGTGGTTTGTATCGAAGTGGATTGGTTTAAGCATCACCCCTACCCAGAGCAGAGCAGAGTGAGGGGTGGTGGAGTTCCTGCTGCCTCAGCTAAACAAAGCAAATGGACATTTTGCACCACTTCTGGGCAGAGCTGCTGGCTCCCTCCACTAGGAATGGGGGCTGGGAGAGTTAAAACTCGCTGCAGGACTCAAGATACCTTAAATTATCTTGTCCAGCACTTCATCCTGGTGGAGATTGGCATCGAGCAGAAAAGAAAAACCTAACAAGAGCTGGATAAGAAGAAAGAGCTGGTGGGACAGGCTGAATGCTTCTAGGGTGGCGGGTGGGATTTTGGTTTTGTATTGTCCCTGGACACTTCACCTGTCAACTCAACAGCTGGCCATGATGCCCAGAGATACGGGAGCAAAGGTCGGGGTCCCAATCCACGGCCTGAGGTAGCTGTGAGCCAGCTGTGGACGGCACGGGGGTGGCAGCTACAGATCCTCACCAACTGTTATCCGGATTTATGGAAAATGGGCAGGAGACCTGGCTGGCTCCCCTGGGTCTGGTGAGCAATAATCCCAGCGCTGAGTGAATCGCAGGAACAGCGTGTGCCTCATTAGAAGAGCTCCTCATAAGTTATTCATTGTTATTTAGACTCAATACCAGACAGCAAAATTTAATCAGCCAGCATTGTGAAATAGCAGTGAGGGAAAACTGGCGAGCAGCTCCACATTTCCAGAGGCATTATGAAATGGTCCCTGTGGCTTTAGCTACTCATTTTGCCATATTTGTTCGCAGTCCTGCTCTTCCTGCGTTATTCACACTAAGCAGAGGCTGTAGGTTTCACTCCTCTCCATCATCCCCCCACGGCAGCTGGGAAGGGTCCTTGCTCACCTGCTGTGACATGTTCTGGTGGGTGAGACCTTGTGGTTGGTGGCACGTGGGCAAGAGAGCAGTAACAGAGAGTTTTTGGTGAAGGATGTACTGACTACACTGTGTTCGCACTCAAAGCCAGCTCACCTGGCTCTTGAACATGTAAGTGGGGAATGACTTTCAAAGTGACCTGCCCCAAAAACACAATTACGTGGAGTACAATGCAAGAATATTCCCAGTCTTCCCTCCTTTTGATCATGCCAGTTCAAACCAGCAGCAGAACTTGACTGTCATGAAGAAGATGTAGCTTTCCTCTTTTTCCATCTTTTTCTATTTGTGTTTCAAGTCTGTAAACCTGTTCTCAAGACTTCATCCACTTTACAATAACTTTGTATTAAGATCCCCATTCACAGCTCCTCAGGTTTTTCCTTTCCCTCAGTGCTGCTGTCCTGGGTGAACCAGAGAGTCCTTTAAACCGAACTGATGATTAATTTCCATGGTGGCAGAGAGATGCTGAATTTCCCAGTTGTGACTTGATGGCTAATTTGGTTTGTGAGAAGAGCAGAAAGGACCACTGGGCTCCTCTCACTGGAGTTTGAAAGGTGACCTTTTAATTAAAGTTAGAGTCATGAAAGAGGATTACCCTGTCTGCAGTGCCAGCTCTGAAGGGTGAGCACAGCAGATGAATGGGCAGGGGCTCAGCACAAGATCACTGCTCAGCTGGGGCAGAGAGAGAGGGAGACACCCAAGCTGCCCCCCAAAGAAAGGCTTGGCAGCCACACCTTGCCTGCTGCAATCCTTACCTGAGAAAAACTAGGAGAAATCATAGAATAAACTCAGCTTCTGGATTTCCCCTGGAGCTCACAGGGGTTGCAATTGCTTTGGAAAGCATTGTCTTGTGTTCAGCCCAAGTGAAGGCCTGAGAACTGTGTTTGCATTTCCCATGCTGTTATAACTACGCACAACGTCACCTGTACTGCCAGGGCGTGTTGAATCTCCACCAAGAAGGAAAGGGAAAACATTCCAGTAATTGTTATCACTGGCTTGTGGCTATTTTCAGCACCTTGAGAGGCAGCATGCCCCGTCAGAGAGCTTTGTGACCCTTTATCTGAGTCCTGTCTTCAGTTAAAATTGGAGATATCCCCTTCTCATTTCCCTGGTGCCCTTGGCAGGCAGCAAGCCATATGCTTTTTAATACCTGTTGGTAACAGAATTTCCAAGTGCCCCAGAAGCCTGATGTTTTTGTGTGCCTTTTTAAACCAGAGGGACACATTAATTAATTAATTCTAGGACCCAGGAGAAGCTCCTGGCTTCCCAGCTACGCAGGGCTGGTTCCCAACATCCATGTCAAACCACACCACATCTCTGTGAGACGAGGCAAAGGAGGGTAGCAAATCCCCCCGAGCCTGAAAGGCTGATGCATTAGCTTATTGCCTCTCCTACCCTCACTAACACCATAATCTGACGGAATTAGGAGAGATGGCCCAAACACCAGGAGACTGGAACGATTCCCTCCAAACCCATAGGTACCCGTGAGCCACTACTGCACATCTCCATCTTTGCTGGGCATCTCGTGTGAGAAGGGAGGCGGCCATACCCCAGCAGATGTGGAGGAGCAGAGCCATATGTCTGAGTGGTTTATGGCTCCCGGGGGGCCTGCTGCAATCACTGTCCTGTGGACAGAAGCCCTTGTTCAGAAACGTAACACAGAGGCCGAGGCAGAGCTTGTGTCTCGACAGGAGATGGTTTCACAGATGTAAGAAACGGGTGTTTGAGGGCTCTGTGAGTGCCTGGAAGAGGTGCCAGGGTTTTCTCACCGGCTTGGCCCATCTTCCCTTCTCCTTTCAGCACTTGGAGGGGCTCCATCCCGCAGCTTCATCTGCTTGGCTTCCTTCAGCACTGCTTGTTCACAGCCAGCCTTCTGCTCTGCTTGCTGCTAATGAAGTAATCCAGCGTCTCTGCCAGCCACCTGGTGCCTTTGTTAAACGGGGAGTGAGCGGCAAACTGTTCTCGTCTCATTTCTAAGCTGACAACTTTTCTCATGTGTAGAGTCATAAATATGTAGGAAATTCAGCGACCACATCAAATGCCTGATCCTAACTTAAAACTGACTCTCAAAGCAAGACACGTCTGCTCAGAAATCGCTTGTCCTGAACTTCAACTATTGTGCCGTGCCTGCCCTCTCCCACGATCTTTACTGTGTTCCCACTTGAGTTCTCACTAAATGAATGAATTCATACCTGTTAGTGCAAACTGGGTAGGGAACCCTGTACCAAATGGAGGAGAGATTTTGTGAACATTTAATCAAATGGAAGAACAATGAAAAGTCGCAAGGCATGCACCGTTTCAAGCAGGAGGTGATGGAAAGCACATGTGAGAGGCTCTGCTGGTGGCTGGATTTGGCTTGGCACAAGGGATTCCACGATGGGCTATCTGCAATGCAATGGTCTGGGGGGGAAATAAGTGGTGGAGAACAGATCTGGACCACTTCATCCATCAGGATTCAGAGGATATTATATGTACCATGAGCCTCACGCATGCACAGGCTGGTTTCCCACATATCTTGTGTTATTCATGGCTTGAAGCTGTAACCATTTGGCTGAGGAAAAGACTCTGGATGGGTCCTGATCTGTTTCCCAGCCTACAGATAATGGGGTTACTCCATTGTCTTCACCTCAGTAAGAGAGATTTGGATGTGATCAGTGCATTTTGCCTGCTGGAACAATGAGCATAAGCTTATGGAGCCTGCCAAACATCACATATCGATGGAATTGGGAAACTATAAAGGTACTGGAGAAACATTAGATGATATCACCTCTACAAGGTCACAGCGCTCTTAAAAGATTACCCCAAGCCATGACAGCACTGACTGTTCTGTGGTTCATTGACTTTGGGGGAAAATATTTTGCCTAAAAACCTGCAAGACCTCCTGAACCAGAAGGACTTTCATTAAAACACAAAGGAGTTCCAGCATTATCAGAGCTTTTCTTTTTCTCCTTTCAGGACCTTCTTCAGAGTCTAAGATGGTATTGGTAGGTCTAGTTAGAATTTGGGAATTAATAAATAAGATGAAGAAACCAAAAGGAAATGAGTTATTAACTGCATTACACACCCAGGCTAGCCCTTTGTACTAGAAGGATAAAGAGAGTGGGTGAGTGCAGATTAATTAGACTTGATCTTCTGGTTGCCAAAGAAATATAAATTTGCCATGCCGTGAATTTGCCATTCTTCCTTTTTTTTCTTAGTTTTTATTTTCATTTGCCTGTAGCAGAGTTTTAAATACTGATTCCAAATGTAATATGCTTCCAAAGCAGCATTAGTGCTGAGTCTAAACCAAACATTATCTGATTAAATCTTGACCCAGATGAGTTTGTCTACTTTCTGTGCTTCTAAATACATATTTACCATATGTTGCCTCATATGCTGCTTTTGTTTTTTACTGATACTTGGGTCCAAATGCTGTAATAATCATATGTTCCTTCTAATCGTGAGTCAAACAAAGTTCCAAGTTTGCAACCACGTTTGCAAGTCTGAAAATTAAAGAGCATCAACATCCATGGCCAGCGAACACCCTGGTCAATCCTGATGCTGTCACATCTTCCCAGCTCCAGATTTAATGGCCAAAGCCTCAGTGGACGCGGGTTTTTCCCCGTGCCGAGGCTGCCCAAGCACACAGCACCCTGCAGCCTCCTCTGGACCCCTTTCATGCTGCAAAGTCCTGTATTGGTTAAATTTGTCTAATTTTCAAATGGGAAGCAGTCCATGGCTCCAAGCAGTCCTTTCTGCCTTGTCGAGGAGCTGATGCCTGCTCCTGCCCTGCGTATCTCTCCCTGAGGTTTCATGTCTTTCAGCCATGGGAAGGGCAGGGACAAAGCTGAGCAGCTCCTGAGGGCTGGAATCCACAGGTCAGGAGACCCCCATGGGCACCCAACGCCCTCCAGCTGGGCAGCCACGACATCACAAGACTTTTATCAGCTGTTGAGCCTCCAGCCCCAGGTCACACTTGAATTGTCAAATGAACCAACACAGAAATGTGTCAGATTGGAGTGAGGGCTTTGGTTGGACCTGGCTCCTCTTTTCCAGCATCCTGAAAGGAAAATGTGTTTTGTCTGCTGGGGTGGGCTGTGTTCTCCCACCTCTGCTTCAGCACAGGTTATAACCCCCTGCACACTCCCATGCAGCTTCTCTCTTTTGCCCAAATTTCCAGAGCAATCATGAGGAGGCTGTATGGATCCCATTTCTAGTCTGCTGCTTAAAAATATCTTGCTTTTTGGGCTGGGCACAAGGCTTACAAAGCTGCATATTTATACAGAGTATTCAGACTTCCTCATCGACTCGAATCAAATTTGACGGTGCCTACAAAACCTCTGAGTATCTAGAAAATCTAAATCTTTTTTAATGAGATTAAGTATTTGCACTGTTGAAATGAAAGTGATCATAAATGCTGGTTTAATATTTATCCCAGTTTGTTTGTGGATTTTATTTTCAGGCTTCTGTGACAGTAACATAAATGTAAGTTATTATTGGTACATATTCACACTTAATTCCTCTCTCCCAAACCTCCTTATATTCGTGCTTGTTATTCTTGCTGGAGCTCTTCCTTTTTTTTACCTGTTTCCTAGCAAATTGTAGTTGGAGGTGAAGCATTTTCTAGCTCAAGCCAATTTCTAGAATTATTCAAGCATTTAATTTAAGGAGAAGAGCGCAATTATAGCAAAGTACTTTAGAAAATTTTAATCCTTAACTAAGAAGTGGCCTTGGAGTTTCTGGGATGCACATCCCTCACCACAGGCTGAACTGGGAGCCCACAACAAAACCCATGAGACAACATTCTCCAGCTTCAGCCCCGTGGCTGTGTTGTAGCAGACTCAACATTGATTTTGGCTGCTGCAAAGCTGGTCCCATTAAACACACCTACGAGAAAGCCTCCCAAGGGAGTGGGTTTCTGTCTGAATAGCACAAGTTGCTGTGTTTAATTTAAACATTTAACATCGAACATCCTCTCACCCCACGCTCAGAATCGATTATAAACCTCGGGATTTATGTCTTCTTTCTGTGAAGGAAAATCCTCTGTGGGCAGAAGTGGGGAAGGAAAGTAAAGGCTGCTGCTCCTCTTGGGGACTCAAACCTACGTGTGCTGGCCAAACCCCATTATGTACAATATTTACACGTATTCTGCATCCCATCTGGAATGATCTCCCTTACTGCACTGCAGATGCTTAGCCTGCCTCCAGGAGCAGCAGCTCTGAGCAGCAATAGCAGGTTTCCTGCAGGTTTATTGCAACCTGCACCACTAGCCCTCTACCTTAATTTATTCCAAAACAAAAGCATTTCTCTGAAAATCATCACACAAATTTATTTTCATTCATCTGTACCAGGTTAAAAATTACACCCATGAATGGGGTTTGCTGTTGGAGTAATGGAAAAACCACTTAATGTCATTTAAGCCATACAGGACCAAACCTCACTGTCAGGACACCCTGGAGGACAAACCCACAGGCTGCAGGAACCAGGCAGTTTCAAGGGAGGTTTGTTTGAGATGTTTGCTCAATGCCAAAACCAAGTTTGAGGTTTCGCTGCTATTTTATAGGTTGACAAAAAAAATCCACATAAACAGAGGCTGTAATACTTTGCTGGAGACAGCAAGATACAAATACACCGAGTTAGAGGAAAGGAGTGGATTTTGGCTCTGTTGTTCCTCCACTCATTTTGATTTAGGTGGTGGCATAGAATCATAGAATCATTAAGGTTGGTAAAGACCTCCAGGATTGTCAAGACCAATCTTAATGGAAATAGGAAAACACATTGGTGGTGATATCTCAACCCAGCCTGTTACTTAGCTCCCAGTCAGCTGGGATGTGGCAAAAATCAGAAACTCCTGAGTTCTGGCACAGGTCCGGGCAGTCAGGAAGGCAGGATCCGACTCAGATGTGGAGCTCTGCCACTGATTCCAGATTCTGGGCAGAAAAGGAGATCACTGAGGCTGTGTCTCCATCCTCTCTCCACAAACTGGCAACATTCAAACCTAATTGGCCTTGTAATGATTCTCATCTAATGTTTTTCAGAGACAACAGCAAAAAGTGTGATTTCATGAAGGGAAAATCAAAGATGCTCACAGGGGGTTCCTGTTATTATCGTCACACTTTGGGCTCTGTCTATGTGATCAAATAAAGCAACGAGAATGATGACGATTGTCGTTGCCATTTGCAGCTCGTCTCCAGCACAACCTGCCTGTGATCAATAGCAGTGTTTCTGGATAACTGTGCTCCTGCTCAGCCCAGGCCAGCCCAGCCCCTGGGACAGCGGGACAAGGTGTTGCAGCAGGTCTGGATCTGCTCCTGCTTCCTCCTCCTGCTGAAGCACAGCACGAGAGAGACACTCAGATTGCTGTGCTTTGCTTCTGCATTGCTGGGCATTGATTCTACCAGAGAAGCAGGGACAGGAGTGCTGTGTGCACCAGACACTGGAGAGAATTGCTTGTTTTTGGGAGAATGCCCTCCTGATCCAGCTGGAGGTGGCTAAAGGGAGGACACTTGTACTCGTGGGGAAAAATTCACAAACCAGAACCACGACTTCAGATCCCCCTGCACATCCTGGACAGTGAATCTCCAGGAACTTGGCTTAACATTCATTTGTTTCCAGCTTTATCAGCTCCCTGGAGCCAGCAGGACCATTCCCTGTGGCTCTCTGGTGTGTGAGCAGTTGAAGCCTCATCTGTGAGGATACCCTGGCTGGAAGGGTCACCTCCAGCAGCAGCTGCTGTTTGCCATGGAGCTGAGCAGAGCATCTCCCTACCAGGCAGGAGAGGAAGAAAAAGAGTTATAGTAGTAGGCTATCACCTGGTGAGGCTGGTGGGAAGGTGGGCAGAGCCCTGTCAGTGAAGAGTGATTCACTGGATAACTGTTTTACAGGAGAGCTCGCAGCACTAATCACAACTTCTCAGTTGCTAATGGCTGAGAAGAATTAAACGAAGAGTAAAAATAGCTTCATGTCTTCAGAGGCCTCCATGAGCATGGCACTTTGAGGAAGTCTGCAATTAAACAAACTGAGAATCTATAGAGAAATGGATTTGACTTATCTGCTTGACTTTTAGCACTTGAAGAAGAAATCCAGCCTGTCAAGAACTGAACGTGAGACTATTGCACCTCTCCTGCATTAGCAGCATCACTTTCTCCCAGATCCTCTGTGATTAGGTTCAAAAGCCAAACAGGATTAGGAGTCACCCCTCAAGCAAACGTACCCACTTGGGCCCCTGTCTTCAGCTCTCTTCTGCCATTCTTTGAGGCTGGAGCCAGCCGAAGAGCTGAGTGAGGTGCTAAATGCCCTGGGAGAGTTCCCATCATGGGCTGCAGGAGGGCAGGGACCAGCAGAGACAATACCCTGCAGCTGGGTTCGCTGTGGGTTGGTTGGCGAGGGTGGGATTGTCACCTTTGCTGTCTCTATTTGCTGTCGAATTCTGCTCTAAACCAATTTTGCTTAAATTTGCAAAATTGCTTCTTCACATCATCCTTTTTACATCTTGAAGCAAGTGTGCATTTGATCAAAATCTTTCTTTTTATACTTGGAGCTCAGCCTGTGACATGACACGCAGCTAATTCAATACCTACACATGCCCTTTTATTCCAATAAAAGCCAAACAGATTAAGTGATCTCCTCATATTGCAACACAAGATGGATTTTATTTCTTGCAAGTCTGCCCTTTTTCAAGCATATCTCAGATCTCTTTATATGGCAAACTATCAATTTCCCCTTCTATCTGGCATATTAGGCTTGTAATAAAATGTGTTTTCATACTTCTCAAGGAAAGCAGAGAGTCTCACAGAGGGCTGGGGTATATTTCCAAGCTCCTTGGAGAGGCTTTGGGAAGTGAAGATCTCCATTAAGGTACAGATAGAAGCAGGTGGGAGCTACACATCTTCCTACTGCATCCCAAGGTTAGTCCTTACAAAGATGAATTTAGGACTTGCTGCTGGCTCAGCTCGTTAGCCAGTGGTTTCAGAGGCTCATCAGTGCTGGTAATTCGTTATTCTCCCAGTTATGATCCACTGAGGTGTCTCAGGTGCCTCTGTTTCTCCAGGGAGACACTCGAATGCGACACTCGTCAAGACAAGCTTGTTTGGGGACAACAGGTGAAGAACTCCCAAAAACGTTTAAAAATAACTCTAAAAATCTTTAACAATAACTCCTGGCATTTGTGGTCAACTTCCCACATTTTATTATACGCCCTATATTGTTATAGGCCCCAAACATTGGAAAAGCATTTCCAAGCATTGGCCTTGCTTTGCAAATTAAGCTGTAGAGGTGACAGAAAGTGTTGCCTGGGGACTTCTGCCCTCCAAAAGTATTACTTACGCAAACAAAATCCGGGCAGATCCTGCCACTCTGACTTCAGCTTGACTTTTGGCTTTTAATTCTTGAATTTCATAGCTCTGTTTGCACTTGTGCCTCCCCAGCAGAGGAACGTTTCTCCTTGCACTGGGGTCAACCTGCTCGCCTTGCCAGCACAGCTCCAGGAAAGACAAGGGCTTTAGGTGTCTCTCTGAACCTCACACAATATCGGAGCCAAGCCGACCCGTGGCTGCAAAATTTGCTGAAGGATCAGAGCAAATTCTGGAGAATCCAGTCATTTGAAGACATGGTTTTGTATTTGAACTCCGTCCAGCTGCCTGCCAGTTCATCTCACAGCTGCTTTTGAGGCAGTTTCTGTCATTGTTACTTCGGTGTGCCACCTGGTGAAATATGACTTTCGTTGATGGCATGATCATTACTGAGGAAGAAGGACTCCATCTAATTTTTCTAACCTATTTCACATCCTTGTCACCAGTGTGGCTTTGCTGATGTTTAGCAATTTCTTGTATGAATGCACCCTTCTACCCAAATCATTCTCCAGACTTTTCTCCTCGGGGGCATTCAGACCTGGGTTCAAGGCTGGGTGGGCAACTTTTTCTGTTTTGCTCTAAAATCATGTACTGCACTAAAAGTGAACTTGTTTTGGTTTCAACATCTGTGCACATGGGCTTTGTAAACAAAAGAGAAAAACTGCAGCCTGGGCCTGGGGAAAGAGAAGCCTCTGGAGTGACCCAACTGTGGCCTTCCAGTACCTGAGGGAGCTACAAGGAAAACGGAGAGAGGCTTTGTACAAGAGCATGGAGTGACAGAACAAGGGGGAACGGCTTCAAACTGAAAGAGAGCATGTATAGATGGGATACTAGGAAAAAAGTCTTCCCTGTGAGGGTGGGGAGGCCCTAGCACAGGTTACCCAGAGAAGCTGTGGCTGCCCCATCCCTGGAAGTGTCCAAGCTCAGGCTGGATGGAGCTCTGAGCAACCTGGGATTCGTGGGAGGTGTCCCTGCCCATGGCACAGGGTTGGAACACAATCTAAGGTCCCTTCCAATACAATCCATTCCATGATTCTGATTCAGCAGGGTTTCCTGAGGAGCCAGTTATCAATTCTAGCAAAGATACCACAGGATCACCCCTTTGCTGTGGCATTAGGCTTTGGAATGATATTCCAGGTTAGGCAGGACAAGAAGCAGAGCTGGGAAGTCTCTAGAAGCAAAAATGAAAATATGCCGCAAGAGAAGACATTGTTTCCTGTATGATGAAAAAGCTCAACTTATTTTTTAACAGTGAAACAGTTGGAAATATTTTCCCTTGGAGTCAGAACAGTTTGTCTGTGATTTATGAGAATCTTTAGAATGATAGCTATTGTCCAGAGAGTTCCCCTTCTCAGTAAACATCTTTCCACTAAATCAGCCAAAGATTTATTTCCCACAAGCTGAGCCTTTTTTTTCCCCCCCCACATTTCTTCAGTACCTGCAGTTCCCCAAACAACTCTGATGAGAAAATGATGTCAGGCCCTGAATGCAGCCCCAGTTATCACTGAAAGGCACTGAATGAGCTCCCTCTCTAACACAGGCTGAAACAAATTAACTTCCCTGGCCATTTTTTTTGGTAGATTTTTTTTTCTTTATGTCCTGCTTCCTTTGGCTGTTTTCTTACAGTTTAATTTACAGCAGTCCCAGGGCTGCTCTACATTATAGAGCCCCTGGAGTCAGGGTTTTTACCTGAGCATGGGACCCTTTTCCCTTGGGTTGGCTGCAACAACCTCTGAGCCATGATAGAAGAAGGAAAAGAAAATCCCTCTCCAGGGAATTTCTGCTCACTCTACCAGGGTTATTACTGTTTTTGCCATCTCTGCTTCAAGATGCTCAAACTGAGAAACTGTCTGGGTAAATCTGGCCGCGGGGAGGAAGGAAACCAGCACAGCCTGAGGTGTGAGATTGTGGCTGGGAGCTGGGCCTCTGCAGTTCTGCTGGGGTCAGCAGGACAGCGGCTGCCTCGGAAACAAAGGACCTCAGGTGAGCCCATGAAGTGATCCCGACTTTTTCCTGGCCACAGGAGTGTGAATAAACCCTTCCTCTGAGCCTCACATTCCCCATCAGAGCAGCAGGTCCTGCAGTGACATCAGTGAGGAAACAGCAGGATGGAAACTGGGATTCTCCAGGCTGAGGTCAGGCTGTGCCCAGGCAGCTGCAGAATAGGGTTGGAGCTCAGCAGCCTGAGCAGAGCCTCTTGTTCTTCCTCCTGGTGATGATCAGGACGGACCTTGTCATACCCTCAGAGGCTGCAGAAGCGTCAGCAACGTCTCCTCACACAGGGACAGGGATGCCAGATTAGGTCCAGGAGTAGCCCAGGCTTAGGGTTGTCAGTGCTTGAAAAAATAGGAGGATATGGGCTCTTAAAAGGAAGAATAGCAGGAACGAGCTGACTTGCAGAGAACCAACATTAAACATTTGCACAGGTCACAGCGTGCTTTGGAAGACATGAAGTGCCAAGTTTTTGAGTTTGAAATGTCACAGAGAGACTCAAAACCAGTGTAGGGTGTCCCAGGAAAGTTCCACTGGGAACTTTTCTGGAGCTGACCCTGCTGCATCCTGCAGTGCCGGTCTCCCTGGAAAAGGAAAGAGACTTTCTGGGTGCAAGGGACCGAGGTGGAGGGGTGTCTGAACAAACCTCCTGTTGTTCGGTGACATGGAGCCAAGGAAAAAGCCCTTCCAGCCCATGGCATTTCCAGCATTTAATAAAAACGCTCACACCAGGAAAGAGCACAAAGCATGCCCGGTGCTTTGTGTGTTTCCTGAAACCCAAGGCGTTTAACAAGGGTCTGGGAGTATTTCAAACACATGGGAAGGTCACTGGGAAAAGACAGTAACGAGAGTCCGGCTGCCAGGGACTTTTACTGTGCTGCTTTTTCCTTTGCATTTTACAGCTGCCAGGCACACCAGAATTTTGGAAAATAGCATAAATTATTTGGAGGAGGGCTAAGAAAATGAGGTTAATCTGTAAACTGAGTCCTGAGAGTTCCTGAAAGATGCCGGTGTGGTGTGTGAGGAGAAGGGACGGCGCTGAGCTGGAGCTGGAGCACTCCTGGCAGCCAGGGCTGTGCTCCGAGCCGGCACCGCTGTGCGGAGCTGTTGGAAGCACGGCTGGCAAAGCCGCTGCCAGGGCTGCAAAAGCAGATTAAACCCCTGGGGAACAGAGTAACAGCCATCTGCATGTGCCGTGCTTGGGGCTACGATGGAGGGCCCCAGCCACAGCAAGTGCAAACTCTCCATTTAGACCCCTCCGTCCCGTTTTGTTAAATGTTTTCCTGGAATAAACCCCAGGATTTCCAAAGAGAAACCCTGCGTCCAGTGTGTGAGCCCAGCTCTCTGTGTGGTGAGCACTTGTACTGCATAAAGGAAGATAAAACACATTTATTGCCATGAGGAATCAGATTTGGGCTTGTTGCAGTACCAGCCCAAGGGACCCCAAACTCCTTTATCTCTAAGCTAAAGCAGTTGATACCTCCTGTGTGTGTCCAGTTAATGTATCAGTCTCTGATGTTTGAGACTAATATTACAGGGTCTGTCAGCCAGTACATTCATTATCTTAGAAGGAATTTTGCCTGAGTGAAGGACTGAATTTGACCGTGCAGCACACAGAACACAGGACCTGTAGAAGGTGACTGGACACTTAATTCCCAGTTCTTCCTTCCCAGAGACTGATCCTTTTTCAGGGTGATTCTCTTACCAATAGCACCATGCACATCACAGTGTGTTCTGGCTGCCTTTTCGTTTTTTAAAGCTGCCCAAGAACACACATGCTGGGGTGTGTGATCATTGCTCTGCTCTGGGCATGTCTGTCCACTCTGCCAATCCACATGCCGACATGCTCACACTGCAGAGCCTCAGCGGGTGAATCTGCTGTGAAAACCAGAGTCAATAAATTTCCTGTGTATCAACTGGTTTGATTTAAAATACTCTTCTGAAAAATCAGTTCAGCCAAAGGCAGTAAATATTGTTTATTGCTCGGCCAAACCAACACTTTATTTTGCAATAAGTTGAGTGTAGGAGCGCCTGTAAGTAATGATCCAGTCAATATTGCCACCAACAAAGCTGATCGATGTCCCTTTTTCTATCACCCCTTCCTCCCTCACTTCTTCGCTCTTCAGGCACAGCATGCCCCAAAAAAATCCCTGTACACTCCAGGATTTTACCTTCCCAACCCATCTCAGACACTCCTGACTTTCAGGGGAGAGCCTGTCTATAGTGAGCCCACTGGGAAGTGATTTTAAAGGCTTCAATCAGTCCAGCATCCCCTGCCTCATGAACCTGCTCAAACAGGTGTTTAGGGCTGGCTGCTCGATGGGAAAAAGGTTGATGCTGTCTCTTAGCACCAACTTCTTGCAGAGCTTTCCCTCTGATGCTTCCCCTGCCCTTCAGAAAAATCCCACACGACAAAATCAGGCAGGAATAAGGTAAACATGAAAAATTCCTGGTGACTGGAATCACCTGGAAAAAGAAAAGGTGAAAAATACTTAAGTCTACATAAAAGGGAGTGAGGCTTCACATCCGAGGCACAGTGGGACCCTTGGCTTGAAGTCCAGGCAGTTTAAATAGATGAGGTCTTTGGGTGACATTTTCCAGCAAGATTTTAAGTAAATGCCTTGCTGTAACATTTGAGATCAGGCATCTCTTGGTTTCCATGATTCTTTTCCTTTTTTTAAGCCACAGACACACACACACAAAATATATTAGAAGGAGCCCAGATTAGCTAAAAGGTCGTCTGGTTCCGAAACAAACAGTGGGGATTTATGGTGGAGGCTTTGGAACACCAGAAGGAAGCAGTTCATCCCCGCCTCTGCTTTGGCTGGAAAGGGAATGTGGATTAAAACCTCGTGGGGAGCAAAAGTGAAGGTGAGAAGAGATGCTTTTGTCATTCATTTTGTAGAAAGGGAATTCACAAATCCCCCGGGGCATGCGCTGGCAGTGAAGAGAGAAAAGAGGTGCTACACAGAGAGGCAGGAAAGGGGTGGGTGTGGGATGGGAAAGGGGTGGATATCTTGGATATCTTCCTTCGGCAGGCTCAGCCTCTGCCTGCTTGGAGCCCACGGCTAGCAGGGGCTCAGGCACGGGCCAGCTGTAGGTGCCCAGCTCTCTAAAATGAGGTGAGGACAGAAGGGAGAACCTGCCTGGGCAAAAACTTTCTGGGAAGGGGGAGAGGTTGATCCCTGCCTGGGGAATGCAAGGCTGCATCCCAGGAGACAAGCTCTTTGCTCCACACCCTGTCTGTGAGAAACAGAGCTGTCTGCCCCTGAGAGTGAGAATCCTTCATGTGTGGCTGAGGCATATTTGCCAAGGAGTTATTAGAATTTATTAAATTAATTAGCTCATAGAAATGTGCTGCTGAGGCCTTTCCTCACAGGAGCACTCAGCCCAGTTTTGAGGTGGTCCCTACCAACTTTTGGGGTAGTACCCTCCCCATGCACTTTTAGGAAAGGAGAGATCTGGCTGGCTCAAACTGCACCATCCTGTTGAAGTGTTGGTTGTAGATCGACAGCCACATTATTTCCAGGTACCTGCTATTTCAGTTTGCAATTAGAATTATTTTTAAACTATGTCTCTTGGTATTCCCTGCCAGTACTTGGCATGGAGGGAAAATGGAGGAGGCAGCACACGGAGCACTCAGGAACAGCTGCTGGGGCAATTCTTTCCTTGTTATCAGCCGTGCCTGCGCATCGCCTGCGTGCAGAAACACGAGGCAACAAAACCCGAAGCAGAGCATTTCTGCAGACAGCTATTGATATAAACGTGCACATCCACACTGCAAAATTAGACCAGCAGATGGGTATCTTGTTTGTGGGAATAGCAACTGCTTTCCACAAGGCCAAAATGAAGTTACAGCACCAGAAGGGACAATAACTCTTTGTTACAGACAAAGATCCCAAAGGAACTCACTTGCTGCATCTGTGGGAGAGCTGCTGTAGTCCATAATTGTGGGTTTGTGCTGGAATCGTGGGGCTCTGATCTCCCCCTAGCTTGGGGGTTGAGGGTTGGGGACAGTGGGCAGCCAGGAGAAGGTTTGTGTCCCAGCTGCAGCTCTCCTTCAGGCATCAGTACACCCCACCACCTTCCCTCATGTTCCACTTTCCTTCTGCAGGATAAATACTCTTGATCCATCCCAAGAACTTGTCCAAGGGCCAGGAACAATGGGGGAGACCAGCTGGGAACAGCGACTCCGACAAACTCCTCTCGACTAACAGAAATTTCATAACACAAGAGCTTAAATGGAAGGAACATTGGTGTTAAGAGATTATTAGTCATTCTTTAAACCAGAGTGGGATGAGTGCCGGAAAATATTTCTCTCCAAATTGGTATGAATAATATGACTAAATAAATCTGATTTTGGTTAGTCTTTCATGGTGTTCTTATAGGATAGAGGTAAGAGAAGCAAAATTGGGGGGAATATTGACTCCTGGTGGATGGCTGGGGAAGGTTTGCTGTTTGTATGCAAGAGGCGATTTGATCAACTGAAGAATTAGACATCTTTCATCAGCTAGGGAAGCAGTTTGGGTGAACACAGAGCCCACTGACTGTTGGAAACAAGGTACTCAGCATCTGCTAATGAACAGGAAAAATTACGGCTATCTTTAGATAAACCAGTGATGCTGTGAGTGGGATTTTCCTCCATCTCCTCTCTGCATTTTTAAAGATTTTATCTCAAAGACGACTGAGAGGACAAACAGCTCACCCGAGTTTTACAGGGTGGCTGAAAGAGTAACCCCACCACAGACCACTCATCCTTGGAGAACCTTTCCTTGTGGAAGATCCGTGTCCCTCCTTAAGCATTACCATGACACCCCCACTACCCCTACAACAGGAAAGCTCAGAGAGGAACCCACATTGCCAAATATGAAGATACTAAGGGAAAAGTCACTGATAGGGACCGAAGCAAAGCAGCTGTGCCACGGCACTAAGGGTGCCCCAGGCAGGTCAGGGCACAGGTAGGTATTTTTAGGTGTGTTTTCCCCTTCACTTAAATGCATTTCTCCTAGCAGCAGCAAGAGCTGAGTGGATATTTGGGAATCAGCAGTACATACAGATGTACAAGGGTACAGTACACCGGAGCACCCCTGATACATCTGCTCTCCCTGTGGGGGATGAAAGAGGGGGCTCGGACCCACGAGCAGCCCCTTAACAGCTCTCAACTTCCAGCCCTGCCTGTGTCTGACAGCGATCGGGAAGGTGTGGGGCGAGTCCCAGCGGGGAGTGGCTCGGCAGCCCAGCCCGGGACCTGCTCCCTCCCTCTCTCCCTACACGGGCGCACTTTGGGGGCCGAGCTGGGGTTGCAAAACGCCCCTCGGCCGTGGGGCCAAGGGGTAGTCTGCGGTGACCGGCGGGGAGGGCGCGGCTGTGCGGGGTGTGTGTGTGTGCGCGTCCCGGTGCGTGTGTGCGGGTGTGTAGCGGTGTGTGCGTGCGGGGTGTGTGCCTGTACCGCTGTGTGCGCGTCCCGGTGCGTGTGTGCGGGTGTGTAGCGGTGTGTGCGTGCGGGGTGTGTGCCTGTACCGCNCTCCTCCCGCCGCATTAAAGCGAGCCAAGTTCCCCGCCGGGGGCAGCGGCGGGCCCGGGCGGTGCTGCCCGGCGCCGGGGATGCACCCGAACGCCACGGCCCCGGCCGTGCCCGCCGGGCCGCTGCACCCGCACCCCAGCGGCTATGCCAACGCGTCCAACCGCTCCGACCTGCTCCCCAAAGTGCCCGACGAGGAGGACCTGGACGTCAACACCGACATCTACTCCAAAGTGATGGTGACCGTCATCTACTTGGCTCTTTTCTTGGTGGGCACCGTGGGCAACTCCATCACGGCGTACACGCTGGTGCGGAAGAAGTCGCTGCAGAACCTGCAGAGCACCGTGCACTACCACCTGGCCAGCCTCGCCTTCTCCGACCTCCTCATCTTCCTCCTCTGCATGCCCATCGAGCTCTACAACTTTATCTGGGTCCATCACCCCTGGGCTTTCGGGGGGGCCGTTTGCAAGGGCTACTACTTCCTCCGGGACGCCTGCACCTATGCCACGGCACTCAACATCGCCAGCCTCAGCGTGGAGCGCTACATGGCCATCTGCCACCCCTTCAAAGCCAAGAGCATCATGTCCCGCAGCCGCACCAAGAAGTTCATCAGCTGCATCTGGATCGCCTCCTTCCTGCTCGCCATCCCCATGATCTTCACCATGGGGCAGATCTACGGCAAGGATCAGGATCCCGACTCCCTCATCTGCACCGCCATCGTGGACACCTCCACGCTGAAGACGGTCATCCAGGTGAGGGGCCGGGGACCGGGGCCGGGCAGCCTCCTCCTCCCCCGGCTGGCCAAACTTTGCGGAGCCGGGCGGGGCAGGAGCGTGAGGATGGAGCGGGGACCGGCTCAGGAATGGGATGTCCCGGGCAGCCCTGACGGGACACACCGGCCCGAGGTGGGCTCAGGAGGGATTTGTGGGGGTCTCTGTCCGCTTGCTGCGCCCCTCCCCGCACCCCCTCCTGCCCCGCCACGCTGAGCTGAGACCTTGCACCGGGGTAAATCCTGCTCCGTCGTTAATCCGGCCCCGGGCCGGTACAACCCTCCCCGGAGCTCCTTCCCGTGCCCGGAGTTCCCCTTGTCCCGATCCGGAGCTCCCGGTGCCGCACGGCCCGGGACAGCCGGCCCCGCTGCTCTGTGTCGCTCCGGGGACTCTCGGGTCCCCCCCAAAGGTGGCCGTTCATCGCTAGAAAGCCCCAAATCTCCACCCTTTCTCTGCATTTTCTGCATCTCTTTCCCTCCTGCTGGAAAGCGGCCAGCAAGTTCAGGGGAAATAAAACCATCTCTCCCCCTTTCCCAGTTCCTTGTGTTGATCCAGAGCCCTTTTCTTCAGTGTAGTGACACCTCCTAATGTCAGAAAGTTTTGGACACAGGGCGTAGCACAGGCATCTGAAAAGGAGCTGCATCGTGGAAGCCAGAGGCTGCTATTTTTGCTGCTTTGGGGAAATCCGTGGCTGGTTTAACCAGCAGCCCCTCCTGACTTCAGCGCGGCTTTGCTGCTCTCCACACAGCACTAAATCCAACACGCCCATGCGTGGAACGGATTTCAGCATCAACACTTGCCGTGCTCCAGTGCTCTGGCGGGTTGAGGCATTTGTTTACTGGAGCATTGGGCTTGAAAAATGTAAGAGACACGGAAGGAGGGACAGAAGAGAGCAAGACACCTATCTCCACAGTCCCTTGGCTGCCAGGCTTGCATGTGATAGCTGCTCAATTTTTTATTTGGAACATGAATTTCAGGTGGGGTTAATCAGCGGGCAGTTGGAATTTAAAGCTGCATGTGTACTGGAGTCGTTGGGATGTTCCCACACTTAAAGGGAGGGAACTTAAATGGAAATGAATCAGAACCTTTCCTTCCCACTAAAAGCAGGTGAGGGTTCGTGCATTTAGATTTAAGACCACAGCCTGTAAATGTTCAGACATAACTCTCCCAGTTTCCCCTCTGTACTGTTCCAGTAAACCAAACTCAAGCCCTGATAGAAGCCCTGGATTCCCTCTGCATTTTGTCATGATCCCTAACTTCCATCTGAGGTGGTGAGGGATGCATTTCTCCTATAGATGCCTGGAAGGTTTTGTCAGTGGCAGCCCAGTGTACTTAACCCAAATTCACTGCTCTCTGAGGAGACGTGAGCCATCTGATTTGAGAACAATGAGACTGAAATGCATTATTTCCACTCATCTTCCTCCTAGGATTAAACTGATGCTCATTGTTCCCATCGTAGGGCTAAAACCAGAGGATTATTTCCTATCCATATCTTTGGAGATTACACTTTAAACAATTCTCAGTGTACCTTGCAGTCTTGCAATTATTCAGGCTATACCTTATCCCATTAGCCGAGTCAGGAGAAGGCAGACATGAATGTACTATGGGTATGTGAAGTTCACCTGTGGGCTTTTCCTCATATTTATATATTTAATTAACTAGTGAATTAATTTAAAAGTTAAAAGAAAGCAGCAGCTGTCCGGGGAGAAGGAAGAACCAAACCCCAAACTGTGTCAATCTGTTCCTTCTCAGGGGATCTGGCTGCAAAAGTGGCTCTGCCAGGACAGGAAGGTTGTTTCATGGTTTCACTCCATTCCTCTGAGCACAGGGAAGCATCACACAACGTGAGGCAGGGCCCTGGACCGGGGAAGGCTCTGGAGTGAGTAAGCAAAGCAGCTGCAAGTCAGGTTTGAAGTGCGTTAATGGAAACCATCGCACAGCGTGTGAGCCGGCGCTCTCACATCGTAAGCTGTGCAGAGGTTTAAAAAAAGACAAATGATGGAAGATCCGGGAGAGAAAGGGCAGTGCTGATGTGGAGTGTGACGTGCAGAGGTCTTGCTGGGTGGCAATCTGGAGTCCTGGTCTTTCGTGGTGGGTTCAAGCTGCTTTAGAGCATCTCTGCATCTCTTTGCCTTCATTTTCTGTCTTTAAATTAAGGAGAGCAATGATGCACTTGCTCGAGCTGGCAAATCACTTGTAATAAATCACTCAACATATTTCACTCCTATTCCTATTTGGCAAACTGTCTAAAGCAAACTGGCGGGTTTTTTTGGAAGCCATTAGTTCTCCAAGTGGTTTTATTTGTTGACTGATTGAAAGCCTGTCCCAGAACAGGGCAATTGTATTCATTTATATCCTCAGAGCCCAGTGTGAGCTATGGTTTTGCTGGGATCATTACAGGAGAATGATCCTTTCTGAACTGGAACAAGCTTCCTGGAAAAAATATTTCACAGAATCACAGAATATTTTGAGTTGGAAGGGCCTATTTGATTGTAGTAATTTAACATCTCTGATTTTGAAAAAGTTCCTCTCTATTTGCTTTGAATAGTCAAGTTTTAATGGACATTCCTGAGTGAAATTAGACTGAATGTGAACAACCAGGTTTCCTTGTAATAATAATAATAATAATAATAAAGTAATTATTCCAACAACACTCAGGATATTTGGTTCTTGCACATATTAACTCTCACCACTTAAGCTCCACATCAACTGTAAGAGGCAATTACTGATATTCTTCTAGCAATTACAAATTGTTCAGGGCAGCATATAATCAGGAAGAGCAGTGAGTGAGATGTTCTGCAGGGTGACACCATGTGTCCCCACGATCCGTATGCCGGGCACATCTCACCTCTTGCCATCAAGGCATAAGCCCTGTGTGGCCTCTGATATGGAATTCTTAGAACTATTTCCCAGCTGTGCTCAGCACTGTTCTTGCAGCTGCTTAAAGCAGCCTGTGGATCTGGTTTATTACGTATTCTCCACTGCCAAGTTTTCATGTTGCTTCTGTCAGTCAGGGACGTCTGGTTCGGATTTTGGCATCCGTGTGGGATCTGGGAACAGGAGTAAGTCCATTATAGCCACATTATTCAGGGCCAGTAAACTCTTTAGCTGGCAGACATCCTCTGAAAAGGACTGTAGCCGATTTTAGGTTCTTTTTCCACATAGATTAAACACCTCTTAAAGCCACACAAGTAAATTCATGTTTTCATGGCACTTCAGCTGGAGGAGGTTTCAAAGCTCCTTGTTGTGGCAGCAATAGATGCGAGAGTTCTGAGGCAGGATGAGAGGTTTCCCTTCCCCTGCTCGCTTGTGGGTCTGTGCCTGTGGGGTTGGCTCTGGGACCAGCTTCCCCAAAACAGGATCCCACTGATTGTCCTGATTTACCATGTGCAGCCCTGTGTGCCACTAACACTGCACACTCTCAGCCCTGATTTTCAAAAAAGCTCTGAATTTTACTGGCCAGATGCCATGCAAATCGATTTTCCTGCTTATTACTTTTTTACCTTTATACCTGTTTTCTCGAGAGCTTCACAGCAGAACCTGGGGAAAGAGGGGAAGCTGAAAGAAATACCTACAATCCTGGTGCACCGTCAGTCCCTACACACTGAGCCGGCGGCTCCTCAACCTAAAATGCCAGGATTTTATCTGAGCCTGGACTGGGCACATGAGCAAGGGGAGCTGGGTGTGGGCAGCTGCTGGCACCCCAAAATTCACAGGGGGAAGATGTTTTCCCGCTGGCATGGCACAGCCTGTGCTTGGATGGCTCTGCTGCAAAATGTCCCCCAAGTTACAGCGAGTGCCTGGGTAGCGTGTCTGACACATGCTAATGTTTTATTTGCACGGCCAGCTGGTGTGATCCCATTTATTAAAACACATGGCAGCAGGCCCTGCTCCTCCATAAACTGCCACAGCTCCAGCAGCTCCGAGTTGCTCATTTGTTAGGGCAGCACTTGGGGAACTCCTCTGGACCTCCTCACCCTTCTGAAGGATGCTGTGGATCTGCTCTGTCTCAGCCCACCCTGCATGGCTGCAGCTCACCCATCCCTCCAGAGCCCTCGTTTATTGTGTTTTATGAAGCCTGCTCACAGTTTGGATGATTTGTAGAGTAAATAACTCCGCACATGAAACAACAGCTTGCCCAAGGGGCTCCTCAGCTTTATTTCTGCCTACATTTCTTCATGCAATGCCTTTGAAGGGACCTGCCAAAGAGCCTCAGGTGTGAAGGGGATGGAAAGGAAGGACCAGAAGTCTTGACATCCATTACTGTGCTCTCTACACACTCTTCCAAGGTCATCTATTCAATTCCCATTAATCTGACAGACTCACAGAGTTATTAATTCCATGTACAATGCTGCAAACACTCCCTTACACTGTCCTCTGTTGAGGAGCACCTTGGCAGGGTGGTGGGATGTGCTCACTGCTCTGGTGCTGCGGAAGGCAGGGTCCTGACCACCATCAGATCTGTGGTGCCAAGTAAATAAACATGAGAAGCATTTGTCCATATTATGTGAAAATAGCAAGCCATAAAACCAAGTGGCTGAATTCTCTCCAGGTTTGCTGGCAAATCCTATCCAGGATTAGTCAGTGGTTCAGGAATCCAGTGTTTATACTGGTATTGAATAGAGGAATTGAAGTTTATTTCTTTTCCTTAAGTCACAGCCAAACTCCTTCTGTGGCTTTTAATAACAGTGCTGTTCTAAATCACTCACTACACCGGAGAAGTCCTGGGTGCCACTCACCCCTCTGAGGGCACCACAAATGGCACCTTTGTGGCAGAACTGTGTCCCATCAGGTCACGGTGCTGCCACACCCTCAGGCAGACAAGAAAATGAAGATCTTGGTGTGTAAATGCGTCTGGATCCATCCCCACAGCGATGGAGACGGACCCCCGCCCCAGCAGCAATGCCCATCTGTTGTGGTGGGAGCATCCCTAAAAAGCTGCCTTTTTTTTCATGGACTATTCAGGGAACCCAGGGCTTTAACTCAGCATATGCACGACAGCCCAGCCTGCCTAATCCCAGCCCGTTTACACTCTGCTCTGTCTCGCAGCTAGATCTAATTTAAATAAGCTCTTGTGTTCATTGCTTTACATAACCGCTTGGCCTGCTGTGTTTTGCCAGTTCTTACATAATTTCTTCTCTTTTTTCCCCCCAATTGGTTTTAATTCACTTGATTTCTTTTTCCCTCCCCGTTCCCAAGATGTCAGCTGGAGAGATAATAAAAACGAGGAAATGTGGCCGATCGATTTAGCTCTTAGGTTTTCCTCTTACCAGCAGTTTGTGAAGGCAGAGGAGATGAAGGTAATCTTGTAGTTGCTATTCCCAGAGAAATAAAATCCAAAAACCTTCATCTGCCTTTAATCTTTCAGATCATTTAAAACAGCTATTTAATTGTCATCTCCCCCCGCCTTTCCCTTAAAGACTTTCACTCTCGTCTCTGTGCAGCATCTGCTCGAGACTCACAGATGGCACTTTTGCTTCCTGACGTTTAGAAACGCTTCTGTGTCCTGCCCGAGGCAGGCAGGATGGGCAGCATCCCCCTGTGGGACACAGGGGTGCCTGGGTGGGGGACAGAGGGGAGTTTGGGCTTCCATGGTGTCCCCATTGCCTTTTCCCTGGTGTGAAATTGCCCCTTGCTGAGGGCCACGGGACAGTGGCTGAGCAAAGGTGTCTGAGGGGTCCTGGGCTGACGAGGTGGGAAGTGTGAGCCCTAAAGCAGAGAACATTAAATGCCAAACCCATCAGTGCCAGTGCTGACACCCCTCCTTTCCCTCACATTAAGCAGACAAATCCGGGTGATTACATTCCCAATCTGTCTGGTTGCTCCTTGCCCTCCGGTACGAGGCACTCGCACTGTGCAAAGCTGGAGATGCCTCCAATGCCCAGCTCACTCATCGTGCCCCAGTAACATCTCCCCCATGTCTTGCCTCCCATGGATACCATTTCTTCTATCCAACTGCAAAGTCTCTTAGGTGTGGGATTGAAAAAAAACCCAGCATATAATGATGATAAATTAGTTGAGCTGATGAGTTATTCGGGAAACAAGCGCTTGGGTTTAGAAAAGGTGGTGATGGTGGAGTACTAACCCTGACTGGGGAGCAAATTTCTGAGCTGGTGGTTCATTCCCAGTATTTTTCTACATTCACTTGTTAAGTTTTCCGTGTATGGGAAGAAAATATTAGTGAGACAAGTTTGTATCCCGTTACTCAAGCGCCCTGTCTGTGGAGGTCCATCTTCCTCCTGCCTCCCTGGGGTACCAGAAATCCATCTTCACCCTTGCTCCTGCCAGGACGGAGGATGCTGTGGCGCCGGGCTGTACTGCATGACTCTCATCCTTGGCCTTTGGAGAAGATGCATCTGGTGGGCTGGAGGAGCTGCTCACCTGCGGGTGGTTTTAGCATCTGAGATTTGCTCCTCATCTCCTGTGGCTTTTTCACTTCAGTAATTCTCAGTGAAGAGTGCACTGCTGGGCACGGCTCCATGGGGGCCTTTCCTCTCCCAGGAAAAAAAAAATGATAGAATGGACAAGGTCTTTTTAGCTGAACTTTTTCTTTTGAGGAAAAGTTCAGTGAGGTTCCTTTGAAGCTTTTGAGTTCTCGTGGGCTAGGGGCAATTGTCAGCTGAAGGCAGAAATCAAAGAGATGAGATTTTCCCAGTAGAAACAGATTAAAAAAAAAGGAGAAAATGTAAACTTTCATAAAGCCTAGTATTTGAAAAGGGACAAGAAGCATCTATTTTATGCAAAATGCTCATGGAAAAGCTGGGAGTTCCTCTGAACTGGTGAGCCAGGGACAGAGCAGAGACAATGTGCAGCATCACTAAATCAGGGAGGCATTGGAGGGGCAGCTGTGCCAGAGGCCGTGCCCTGGGCTGGGTGGCACTGCTCAGGGCTGTGGTGTCACCTGCAGGGGAGCAGCCCCTCGCTGTCCTGTATCAGGTTCATCCATGGATGTCCCTGCTGCCTTCTCCTCCTGGGCCTCCAGCCCTGCTGCCGGTCCCCTCCCGCCAGGCTCAGCCTGATGGTGCTCCCTGCTGCCGTGGCTCTGCTCTCAGGGCTTTGTGAAGTGTCAGCAGCCAGAGTAGGAGCAATCTTACCTCTTAACCATCTCATTTTCTTCCTCCTTTAACCTTGAAAAAAGAGGTTCATCACCTTACCAGCATCACCCAGACGTGGGAGCAGGGACCTGCTGCAGATCTGCCACGAGCACTTGGATGCAGGATGACATTTGGCTCAGCAGACCCCTATTTTTGATCAGGACTCCGAGGAGCTAATTAATATAGTCATTGCAATGCCACATGCTATTAATTTTAACTTAATCAAGAACAAAGGATGTCTGCACTGCTGAACCGAGCAAACGGGGTCTTAATATGTGGCAGGACTGTCGTACCACCTTGTTCCCTTGGAGAATTTGTTTAATAAGTCCATAACTATTTGAGTATGTTCAAAAAGAAATTAACCCCCTTTCCCCTCTTATTCAATGATTTTTTCAAAACCATCTTGTAAAAATGCAGCCACACAGCTGCTGGGAAAATTTAACTCGTTACTCGCATGCCTATTGATTCCTCCTGCAAAGACCTTACATTTTATACCCACGGGGGTAATTTATACATTTTAATATACTCATTTAATCCAAAAAAAAGAAACTCAATCCTTTGAGTTTCCCATGTTTCATTTTTTATTGCTGTCAGTCATGGCCTTGTGACACTGTCATACTCCTTCCTTAAATCCAAGTGTGTCAAGTTTGATAAAGCACTGTAGGCAGAAGGAGAAGGGTAGGTTTAGACTAATAAAGAGATTATTTGACCTCAAGGTGCAATGATGGGGAGCTGTGTATGCCCCAAACACTCAATAGACTGCACTTACTAACCCAAGGAGCAAGCCCTACCTCAGGCTTGTCTCCCTCACAGCTTGCAGGTGTTTCCTGGCCAATGCAGGATGGGAAATACCTTGAAAGGGGAAAAAAAAAGGCAGGAATTTGGTCAGAAAGTATTTCAGAGTGCAGCAGTCCAGAGGAGCAGGGCACATGGCCAGCCTGGCACTCGGAACCCAGCCTGGAGGTCAAACCATGCCAGGAAACAAACCCTGTAATGCCTGAGGCTCCACGAGGCCGAGGGGAGCTGCAGCACAGAAAAACACTGAGGAGAAGCGGCAATAAAGAAACCGAGAAGTTCACTTCTCCTTTGGGATAAGTTCTTTTTTTCTCCCTTGAAAGTCGAATTGAATTTTCTTTGCTCCCATCCTCAGCAGCCCAAGGGGAGGCTCCAGCACAGCCTCCTGCCTGCTCAGCCTTCATGGAGAAAACCCATAAGCAGAGTGTGAGGAGGGGGAGAGGGAAGCAGAAGTGTCCACAATACTTCCAGCACTCGTAGAGCTTGGGCTGACACCATAAACCTCACTAAACAGGGTAATTTTCCCCCAAAATGAGTTTCTCAGGGCGCCAGTGATGGAACTTGCCACTGCTTTTCCCTTCAGCGAGTCATGCAGATGAACAGAGCTGCACAGTCCTCTGTTAGCAGCTCTCACACTTGGGTCTGCAGTCAACAGGGGAACAGTGTTGGACTTAAATAGGGCCTTTAATTTATTTATAACTGCATATCTACCACTCAGTATCATATTTAATGCAAATAACATTCAAGTGAAATCCCCACTGAGAGGCACATTATGAAGATTAACAGCCTGGCTTTTCTGTTATTCTGGTTTATACACTGTTGATTTGTGCCCTGTGCTTTGTAGGCAAGCGCTGGCAATATTTGAATCCAGAAATCTATATCTAAGCCTGCTGTTTTGCAAAAATCAGTGCCCGAGAGCCTGCTTGTGGTTCCACAGCCAAAGAAAAGGGCTGGAGGCATGAAAACCTCTGGGAAATGCTGACATCCAGGTAGGTGAGAACCTAGAAAGGCTGTTTCTGCTGGTCACGCAATAGAGCATTGGAGAGGGGTTTATTTCTTTTAATCATATAACCCACTTTTCTTTTAAACAGGCTGTCGGGAAAATTAATCTTGCCAAGTTTAAGATGATACTGAACATATTCTCATGCCCTGAAATTATGTGGAGCTGTTTTATTTCTTTAGATCTTCGTGTGGTGAATTTGTCAGGTGTAATGCCATGCGCCCAGCTCCTCATTATGGAATTTCCTTGTAGGTTTGCATGGGTTTTGGGTCTGTTGTGACTGTTTTGGGTCATTCTCTGTTCCTCCCTCTGTTCACCTTTCATGGAGGAGAAATGTGACCAAGATCACACTGTAAAATGTGGCCAAATCTGTTTGTTGCCCCACGAGAGTGATGCCACTTGTTCCCTGTGTCATCCTACAGGTTCTGGCTCTGTCACTGCTGCACTTGTTGCTTGCTACGAGCTTGTCTTGTGGCAAAGGGGAAGGGAAACCTTTCCCCTCCTTTCTCCCAGAGGAAGTCAAGCAGTGGTGAAACTCCAGCTGTTGCTTGAGGGCAGCGTTGGAGTATCAGAAGGGAATAACGAGCCCAGCTTTACCTGGAGAGAGGTCAGTGCAATGGCAGCATGGCCAGAAGCACTGCCTCGTCTGATGGTTGTTTTCCAAGAGCATCCTGGAGCCAAGGAAATACCATTTATTCTTTAGTATCTAGCAAGAAAGGGAGTTTGTTTGAAGACAGAGCACTAGCAGCTGCCATAGCCATTTTTCTGAGTCAAAGGAAACAGCAGAAGCCTATTAGACCTTGTGTCACTGCTGAATAGTCTGCTTGGGAGCAGCAAAAAGCTTAGGGAATTTCCAGCTGAGCTCCATTATGGATGCATTTTCCCTCAGTTCATCACAAGTCAAAGTATGGGAGTGCCACAGACAGGGTGTCCCAGGGCAGTGCCTCCAGTGAGAACAAAACCACAATTACCCGAAGAAAGGGGCCGGGGCAGAGAGGGGATAGTAACAGCGAAACACAGAGAGGCTGTGGCTCCCAGCACCCAGTGCCCAAGCTCAGCTCCCAGCCACAAACCCTCCCTGCTCCTCCCAGATCCCATCAGCTCTCACTGCTGCTTCCCATGGTCTTGTCCTGTTTCGGCAAGGTTTCAGCTTGGTGCAACCCCTTGCCAACCTGCTCTTTCAGTTCCCCCTCTGTGAGGTGGTTCCCACTGCCTGAGGGGCAGGCTGAGAGCTCAGGGAGATGCTTGGAAGGAAGAGAAGGGTTTCAGGTTAAAAACAGGGATGGGGCTTTAGGATAGAGCTGTGCCTGAGGGGGCTGCTCTGCTTCTTTATAAGAAAGAGCAGGCATCCTGCTCACCAGTGATATTAATGTTTGGGGTCCTGTAGGAAAAGAGAAGGAACATGAAGCATGGCAGGAGCTATTTATTCTTGAGAATGAGATGCCGGCTGCATTACTGCTTTCCAGCTCTCTCTCTTCCCAGCAAATGAGTCTCCAACCCTGTCCCTCCCTGCCTAGCCCGAGTTCCTCTAAAAAGGGCTAGAGATTTGATCTGCAGGGAATGGTTTTATCAGAGGGGGATGAGGCAGAAGGTCTTTTCCTTTCATGATTGCTTTTATCTTCCCTATTCCCCCTGTTATCGGTTGAGATATTGCAAGAAAGACTGGTTACAAATATAGTGAACAGCCAGAAATAAAGCTTGCTCGTGTCTTCATTACTTTAAAAAGAGTGTGCTTGGGAAAGGGAAAATCGCTGGTCATACCCTAGAGGTTTTCTCATATCGTGTAGTGCTGTGCTAAACTTCATCCCTTAAATATTGCCCAGGCAAAAGTTGCTTTTAAGGGCCCTCAGGAGCTGCCCCCGTCATTACGAGGTTACTTCTCTGTGCTCTTGCATAAACCAAGTTCAAATAATGTTTCTGTTTTCTGCTCCAAAGGTTGCTGGCTTTTTCCCTCCATGAAATAATGGAAAACTTTGTTAAACTCATCAACTATTTAGGGAAAAATGCAATTTACTCAGTTTCAATTAAAAGAAAACACCCAAAGCAATAAAAAACCCACTGGCAGTCTGTAAGAAGTGGAAGCAAAGAGGCAAGGGCAGAAACAGGGCAAGAAATGACAGTTTTATAAACCTCCTGCTGGGTAGGGATAGAAGAGGTCTTTGTGCCTGCAAAACAAAACTGTTTTTTCTGTAAAGCAACTATTGACTGGAGCTCTACAACTGCAGCTGGAGCTGTGCACAGCAGCCACACGCCTGCAAACAGACCGACTGCCTCCCCACTGAATTCAGAAGAGACAGGCAATGCTTTCCCTTGGTGCTCTAAATCAGAGCTGTGCTTTCAAATTCAGGAAAAAAAACCCCACATTCCAGGTGATTTTTCAGGAGAAGGAGTTGGTTCAGGTGATTTGCAAGACCTTTCCTTTTCTTTTTTTCCAGTTTTACAGGGCTACAGCCTTTTGCTGAGGCTGTGTCTGTCAGGGTGCAATGCCTGATTTTCCATGTGGATTTGCAGTAACACCTTTCCTGAGCCAGCCTCATGGCAGCAGAGAGGAGCTTGCTTAAAAGGCCGCGTGTATTGATCGGGCTGTAGAGATTATCTTGACTTGTGACCTGTGGGTACTGTTGAGACAAGATTGAAGCACAGCTGAAAATCTTCTGGGCATTAATTCCTCTTCAGCAATGGGTTTCTGTCCTCCTTGGGAGGTTGGTCCACACCTCAGGTCCTTACACTTCTGAGGGTCAGCCTCTGCTCCTAGGCAATTAGTGATGTGACACGGGGAAACGGCCTCAAACTGCAGCAGGGGAGGGTCAGCCTGGATGTTAGGAAAAATTTCCATACTGAGTGGCTAAGCAATGATGGTTCCATGAAAACCTTAACAGTTAGCAGCGTTCCCTCCGTTTCTGTCCTACAAATTTCACACAAGCACACTTGGAGAACCTGCTCGTGCTCCACGGAGCCATCGCATCGACCGACCGGATCCTCCTCTCCAGACCCAGCATCCCTCAGGAGCAGTGCTGCTCTCCTGCCAAGACCCAGCTGGTGGCTGGAGCCTCTCAGGGTCAGCATCTCAGCAGCAGGGAAACCACTCAGGTGGAGAAGGAGTCTTTCTGCCTGGCTGCCTTCACTTACTGGCAGACACCAGTCCCAAACACGAGGTGGTGAAGCTGGTTTCCTTCGTCGGAGCTGGGTGATCCCAGTGCTTGGGAAGCGCCCAGGAGTGGGTTTGGCAATCAAAGACCTCTTCACCAATGGTGAATCATAAACTCACAGATTGGTTTGGGTTGGAAGGGACCTTAAAGACCATCTCATTTCAACCCCCTGCTCTGGACAGGGACAACTTCCACTAGACCAAGTTGCTCCAAACCCCATCCAACCTGGCCTTGGACACTGCAGTGCCCAGCAGCCCAAGAGGCTGATGGGGAGAAAATCCCCCAACCCTTTCTGGGAATGAACTTGTTGAAGATTATTACCAGGAAACATCGAGAAAGAAGCCTTGAAAAATTACATTCCAGGCTGTGGCAGTGGTTGTTTTGACAGAGTTTTGATGCCTTCATTCGATATTCCATTGAAGCTTTGCTGGAGATAAGTGATCTCATAGAAAACAGGGCTTTTGTGTCTGGTCACAAAGAATGAATTGCAAAGACTGCTGAGGGAAGTAAAATACTTACCCAGGGAGACAAGGATTTCAGCTGAAAATAATCATGGCTTTTAAATTTACAATTCTACCTGCAACTTGTCAGAAATCTGCCTCCATCCATGCTGATTGGGCTGGAAATGGGGCAAACCGTGATAAAATGTGCACTGGTCATCCCTAAGAAAACAGCTTGTTCCAAGACTTACTCACAAAATGCTCCCAGCTTCTCCTTCTGCTCACAACGTGGTGTGCAACAAAACCTGGGATGTTTTTAGGAGCACGTGGTTAAGGCGGTAACGTAGATGCGAAGTGGAGCTGCTGCCCTGCCAGCCTCTCACAGCTGGTGGGTGAAGTTTTGTGTTTAAATTGTTTTAAGGGGAACGAGACAAACTTTCCTGGAGCACCAGCACCAAGCCCAGCAGAAAATGGACTGATTAAATAAACAGAGATTTCCCTGTTATTAGTGCTGTTTAGATAACTTTGAAATGCTTATTTTTCAAAGTAAATGAATTACATAACCCTTTTCCCTATTTTTGGCTCAAGAAGGAGTCAGTGAATTTTCTGTTTCAGAGCAGAACATTTGTGCTTTTCACCATGATTCAGGGAACAGTTTTTTAGTCTGAAACTGGTGTGTGGATGATTCACAGTGACACATTTTGTGTTGGCAGCAGGCCCCGCCTCAAAAGCCTCGATGCACCGTGTGGTCTGGGCTGTGCCTCTCCAAAATTTGGGCTTGAAGCTGCACTGAGTCTGGGGGAGCCATGCTGATCCCTGGACCACACCAGAGTGCAAGTTGGCATCAGAGCTGCTCTGTGACAGCCTTTCTTTTTAGAGTACATCTTTATACTTGTGAAAAGTTTCATGAATTATTTTACTTCCAGTTTTTCCTTACTTTCCATCATGGTTTACATTTTTTCCTCCATTTTTGATGCTTTCTGGGCATCCTTTGGTTTGGAGCTGTGGGGCTTTTCTTTCTTCTTTTTTTTTAAAGCGCAGCAGGCAGGGTTGGAGTGTGGGCTGGGTCTGCTTCCCAGAAGGCTGTCCTTGCTGCACTGGAAGGAAAATAATTTCCCACCCTAGCTGTCCCTGGCTTCCATCACTGAAAGTGAGAAGAGATGGAATGGTGCAAAAAGTGTTGTGGAAACTGTGCTGTTTAACTCTCCCTTCAGTGTGTGATCCATCAAAGTGATTGCATGCAGCTCAGGAACCTCAGACTGCTTCAACAATGGCATTCTCCTGTAGCTTTTATATTTCCATCTAATTAAAATGTTATTGTTTCAGTCATGTTAGTTTGCATTTTAAATAAGGAGATAGAGACAGAGCGGCTGATTGGTAACTTATTCTCTGTGTGAGTAAAGATAAGCACTAATCACCCTGTCAGACTCGTGCTTTCCTTTTCCTTGTGCATCTCAGACATCAAATTGCAAAAGAAGGGGAGAAAGGGGTTTGATGACACTGATTTATTTCCTCTGCTGGGTGTCAGGAGGGGAAGGTGACATGCCCTTGGCCCACTGTCTGAGTAGTCACTGTCTTTGCATTTTGAGGAATGAAGGAATGTTCATCCCAAAACAAAGCTCTGCTCTGGAATTTAGTGGGCTTCCATTTCCTCTTGCCTTTAATTTTTTGCTGTGTTTTCTCACCTGGCGGGTTGTGTCAAGAGAGGGCAGGGAGGAGAGCAAGGCTGGGCATGTATAGAATTATCCCTACTGGAAACATAACTTGAAATAATCTCCATTAAAGCGTGGTGTGGCCATGATTTGCTCCCGAAACAGCCAGGATGCAGCAGGTACCATCCCCACCACCCTGGGGAGGCTCAGCAGCTCTGGCTCCACCAACCTTCCCCACTCCCTGGCCACACAGCCCCTCAGCCACGGCCGCAGTGCTCGGTGGAGGTCTGGGCACGTGAGCTGGGAGCAGAGGTGTGATACCCAGCCCAGCTCGGGGCTGAGGTGGGATTGAGCTGGAATCTGGCCGTTCAAAACCTCCCCTGCTCCAAGGGTTTCTGCAGCCCTGGAGCACGTGTGCTTTTGGAGGGTATTTTTAGCAAACTTCAGTTTACTGAGGGTCATGGAGAAGTAGAGCATCAGCATCTGGAGGAGCTGTCATTCCGCTTCCAGTCTTGCAGGAGTAACACATTGACTTATTTATGAGAGCAGTCAGCTCCCCTCTCCCTGTGTGTAACAATCTGCTTTACCTCTCCCAGCTCAGAGAAATAATTTTATTGTCAACCGTTCTGTGCCCTTAATAAAACCTTAAAACAAGTTAAGCAAGCTTTGAGGGAAATGGAATTGTTCCCAGATTATATTTTATTTTATTTTTTCATTCTTTCCAAAATAACCCACTCTTTCACTGTCTAAACCAGTGAGCAGTAATCACTGCTCTGGCCAAAAGGAGGGGGAGAAAATTACTTATTTTACAAGACAACATCCAAATACTTTGTGCCCAGTAGGAGAAGCTTGATCTGTTAGCTGGAAAATGCCTGTGTCAAGAATGGCTAATCTGAAACCAAAATGATACCTGGAAAACGAAGATATTCAATGCTCCCTGCAGAGAAAGATCCATCAAAATGAAAGGGCAGGCTGCTTCCTCCTCCTTTGTTTCAGTCCAGATGAACTTTCCTCATTTCTACACTTTTTTTTTTGATGGGGGCGGGAGAAGCAAAACACTCTGAAGGCACTGGTGGTTCACACTTGAAAACAAAGTTGTCTTGCTGTCACAGCCTCTGATGCTGAACCTCACAAAAGCACTGATGCCTTGGGAGAAATCTTGACCTTCTCTGCCATGGCAGGAACCCAGAGAAATGTTGGGTAAGCAGGCTCCAGATGAGATCCAAGCAGGTGGGTGATCCCCAAGGGCACATTGCTTCCAGTGCTCATGGGCTGGATTCACTATATCTCCTTCCTCCTCCCTTTCCACTGGAGATGTTCCTTCTGCACACGGGAGAATGATGGGATTTGTGGTTTCATAGGGAAATAATTCATTTTCAGAGGAGAAAGATACTTGGGTCAAAACAAGAATGAGTTAAGAAATTTATCAGGGATGAGTTAAACAAAGCAATTAATTCGGGGTTGACCTACAGCACTTTGTGTGCGAATTAAACTTCTAGTTCGAGCTGAGGTGGATCACTTTGCTTCATTTTGGGATTATTACCTTTTTCTTCTTTCTTTTTTTAGCTTAGGACGATTCTGAAATAAAGCAGAAGTTCAGCATATTTTCTTATTTAATATTTTGAAATGAAATGTGTTAGTGTTTCCAGGGAGAAAACAAGTGTTTATTTAAAAACACTGAAATAGTTCAACATTTCCCCCTTTTTTGTCAGTTCTGTATATTGAATTATGACAAATAGCTTTTGGTTTCCTTCCAGAAGTTCACTTTGCATCAAATTCTCCACTCTCTTAAGAAGATTACTTGTCTATAACTGCTGCATACCCAAGCAGGGGCTGTGTCCTGGGCCTCCAGGTTTGTAACTCCCCATCCTTCTGCCTCAGCCTTCACAGGGTGACCTGTGGCAGCTCCTGGAGCTTGGACCAGGGACCTGCAGAAGTACAAGCGCAGGGTTCTACCCTCAATTTAGAGGCTTCATTCTGCAGGAGGGGTCCAAAAACACACTGCAAAAGCTGTTAGAGCAGCTCTAAGTTAGAGCAGGTATTCAAAGCTCGTAACACAGGTACAGGAGGCTTCAAGGACCACAAGATTTCCTTTCACTTTTCCATGGCAATTAGAACTGCTTCATCTATTAGAAACCCCTTACAGGACAAAACCATTTTTCAGTTGTTTTTATAACTTGTATTCTCACATCTCCTCAGTCCCTGTACTTTTCATTGCCTTACAACAGCATGTCATAACTCCTTAAATGCACAAAGCTCTTAAATTCTCCAAACAGATCTCCCTGGTAATATTTTTGTACGGCTTTCAGTCTGTCACTGTGATGAGTCAAAGCACATCTGATTTGGCTTCATCACTCCCTGAGCCAGGTTCCACTTCTTTTAAGCATTTTAATTAATGCATAATAAATAAGTAAACTGATACCTAAGTTGTCCCCTAGAAGTTAGGCACAATCTTCTTGGCATTCTCTCTTGGTTCATTTTGTTTGAAGTATCTGTCTTCAGTGTGTCTTTTTTTTTTAATTTATTTTGCTTTTGCTCCTTCACTGCTAAAGATCAAATGTTTTTCCTTGTCTGTGTCAAGTATATGCCAGAGAGGTCCTGGAGGAAGAGTGTTTAATAAGGTCTCTAATTGGTTCTAAATATATTAGTCCAAATAGCAGTCAAGTGGCTGGTGCCTCTCCCTCTTTATGTTTGGTTTGTACTTTTTATTTTGGTTCTCAGGTTGTGAGACTGGCTGTATCATTAAAGACCAGACTAATCCCTCTTTTTCATCCCTATGATATCTGCTTTACCAAAGGCTGTGCAGCAAAGCAGAATTTCTGAATGCCTTTGCAACAACACAGAGGTCCTCATCTGTGAAGTTTTCACACACTCAAATTAGGTTTGAACTCTGCCTTTAGAATTGAAGCTGGTCCATGCATGTATTCATAAAAACAACCACTTTTTCATGCAAAAATGGCTTTATAATTACATGGGAAGGGCTTTTTGCAGAGCCAACAGGTTTGTCTGCTTGTAACAACTGCAGCTGCAGAGGCCTGGATGTAGCTGGATGCCCACAGGTTTGGGCTGAGTGAGGAGGGACCTGCCCTTCTCAGCTCCTTTGTGTAAGCCGTGAACCTGAGAAAGTGGGCAGAGTTGCCACAGACCTGTCATTGTAGCATTTTTTCCAAATTAAGCAGTGCCAGGAAACAGAAGGTAAAATGAATTAGAGCTGTAAGTAATGGAGCAAGAGAAGCAGTGTGTGTTAACCATCCCCAAAGGAAAACATCTGCAGCGGTGATAGAGTGATGCTCAGCAGTTCCTCTGGGCTGGCTGAGACCTGGCTTTGGTCACTGTCCTCGTCTCCATCACTCACCTGTTGATTGCAAACAGCAGCTCAGCAGGGGGTTGAGTTTTGGGAACATTTAGATTCTGTTTTGAACAAAATGCAGTGATGCCTCTCTGAGCTGGGAACTCAGTACAGCCTAAAATGGCTCACATGGTGAGGCCCTGGCACAGGGTGCCCAGAGAAGCTGTGGGTGCCCCATTCCTGGAAGTGTCCAAGGCCAGGTTGGACAGGGCTTGGAGCAACCTGGGATAGTGGAAGGTGTCCCCGCCCATGGCAGGGGGTGGAATGAGATGGTCTTTAAGGTCCCTTCCAACTAAAACCCTTCTGTGAGTCTGTGATTCCCACCAGCTTTACCTGCAGTGCTTTACCTTTCCCAGCATTTAACTGCAGTAGACATAAAGGAAGCAGCATTTGCCTCCTTGCTAACCTCTAGTTTTGAAACCAGTTAAAAGATAGGAGACAATTAGAAGGAAAATGTGCCATGACTCTTCTTTCTTTGCCCACGGTGCCGCCTTTGCTGAGCGCTGCTTGCCCGAGACTTTGTGACTCATTGCTACACAACAGAGCTCGGAGTTCAGTGTAAAACCAGCACTTTCGTTCTTGCACACTCTCATTTAACATCCCTCCTCCTCCTCCAGCACTTCCAGTGCCAGTGGAACAATTGAGAACATGGATGTTTTAATTTCTGTGACTCGGTTTCCAAGTTGGCAGCACACGGCAGCAGAGGAGTCACTTCTCCAAGATACTGCAAATTCCTTTAAACAACCATGACAGGGCCCAATTCTCTCTGCATTGGTGTAAAGGCAAGCTTTTGTCCTGAAATCCAAATTTTGCTTCATTCATTTATGATATTCATGCACTCAGTCTGCCAGCCTGGCATTTCAGCTCCCCTGTGGATGTTTTTATTGCGTTTAGTCAAGGCAATATTGCACAGGAGTTAGATTGAGGCATGGAAAGTCAGACTCTCCAGGGTCACTTGAAGGCTTCATTTAAAAATAAACCTTGCTAGAAAACAGAGAAAGTCACTGTGGAAATGCTTGGGAAGAAGAGGTTTAGGCCAGACCTGGTAATTTTCTGCCTCTGTCTATTTACCTGAAAAACAGGAATAATAAAAACTTTCTTGCACCCAGAAGGGAACGGATGGTTTTGCTTAATGAATCACTTAATATCTTTGTCCATAAAATGACTAATAAATTCACCATACTTTCACCATTTCAGTGCTGTGTCTGCTATTCTCCCTCCATGAAAATTCATTGCAGTACCTGAAAGCTGGGTGCTAATGAGAATTCTCTGCACTTAAAGGGCTGAAATTAAAATACCGCAATTACCAAAGTATCTTCCATTAGATGGAATTATTTATGAGAACTTGTCACTTAAAAGACTCTCAGATTTTACTGAATCAAAAATCAAGAAGTTACAGACCATTGTCGTGTCTTTTTTTCTACCAGAGCGACACGGGATCATCTCTTCTACATCACCATGAATTATTTGGGAGAACAAAGTCCAGGTTTTCTTATGAGCCTTCTCTAACCGCTGTGGACTCTCTTCAAACAATTTGGAGCTGAATAGCTTCATTTCACCAGTTCTGATGCTCATCCTTCTCGTGTCTGGTCCTTCATGGGAAGTGAATCTGGAAGGGCTTTGTTGTCCTGGATTCAATTTAGTCCTAGGCACTGACCAGAGGGAACATCGCCCCACCAAATAAGTACATTTTTCAGGTTTTTTGGCAGAAACAGACCTGAAATTGGCACCCCTGATCTTTTATGGTCTATCTCACATTTTCAAAGCTTGGAGTTTCTAAGGCCACACTCAGATCCCAACTGAATGGGGCTTTGCTGCAAGCAATTTCTTTTCGAATGAAAGAGGTAAATAATATTAGAAGTGAGTCTGCCATCCATTGTGAACCATTGTAGGCAGAGAAAATACCTTTAATTAAAATAATGAACTGAAATGGAAAGCAAGCAGACAAAGTAAAGATCTGGGTGAGTTCCTGGCAAAGCAGGTCTCCCTTTGATCTCAGGTAGGAGCAGACACCTCAGTTATGTATCAGAAAATCAATCTCTCAGTGTAACTGTGGTGCAAAGATGCCCACACAAGAAGCCAAGGACCCTCCTGGCAGCAGGAGAGGTAAATTTGAGGCACATATTTATTGTCCCTGGGGTGAGGGTGAGCTGGGGGTGTCTAACATGCCATAAAAGCAGTGTTGTATTCCATCTTGCGTTAGTTAAAGCATTGGCAGTAGCTCATCTCAGAAGTAGATGTTTATGCTTAAAATAAATTTCTTGGTTTAAGGGTAGAAAGGGTTGCAGCATATCTCGGTTTTTATTAGCCTTTCACAAATAGAAATGATTTTGAGAAATGGATAGTGATAGTGCTGGTTCTCTGTCCCTGCCTTATTGTTGAAAGAAGAAAAAAGACTGGAGAAATTAATTACATTTGAAGGGTATCTGATATAAAAAAAACATTGAAGAAGTCATCAGTCACTGAAAAGAGGAGAATGTTTCGTTATGAAGCCAATTTGCCCTTTATTGTGAGTGATGTGTGCGGGTGTTTGCCTGCTCTATCCCTCAGAGTTGGGCTGTGAGACTGAGCCCTCTGTCCAATGATCCTGTCCCTCTTCCCATCTCACACTGACCCACGTTCTCACAATATCCTGGAGAAAAAAATGGAGCGTCTTTGAAGCATTTTGAGACAGAAATCGGCCACCAGAGAGACCCACACCAGCAAGGGCAGGGGCTGGAGCATCTCAGCTCTTCTGCTTCTCACCTGGGTTTCTGCTCAGGGCAGGGGAAGGGAGTTGGGCACCTCACCCCTGAGAGCTGCCAGCCCCCAGAACAGCTTTCTCCTTGGTCACTGGAATTGTGTCAAAGCCTGAACAGATGTGGGGGCTGGAGAAGAGCAGCAAGAGGACACCTTGGTGTCACTGCCAGAGGGCACGGGGATCCTCCCAGAGCCTGGAGCCCGCTGCCTTTACTGGGATAGCTGTGGCCAACATGCTCAGGGCTGGCACGCTGTCACCCTGGGCAGGGAAGGGTCACAGTGAGGCAGCACCAAAAAAGCTCTTTTCCCCCAGCCCCGGGCATTCTTTCAGCAGGCATCTCTCCTGTGCCAAGCTGGGCTTTGTCCTCACAGCGGCCACTCTCAGGGCAAGTGAAGCTGTTGTGTTTGTGTGGCTGTGAAAGCCGGAATGCTCTGCCTGCCCGAGAGGAGAGGGCTGGCACGGCCATGCCAGCCCTGGCACGTGGCACCGGACTGTGCCAGCAGCTGCCTCTGCCTTGGGCTGCCCTTGCCTTGTCCCCATGCAGGGCTGGACGTGGCACATGCCAAAACAACGGCAGTGCCGGGCAACAGCTCCAGCCTTAGAGCAGCTTTTTGTGAGGAGATGTAAGGGAAAGGATCAAAGGATGATTTCGCTGTCAAATTTTGTTCGGCAGCATCAAACAGAAGCGTGATGTGTCGGTTCACTGTTAGGTGGCAAAGCCAGATGCTCCCAGTGCTTCAGATAAAATGTGCTTCATTTCATTCCTTCAGCTTGCTCTGGAGCTGGTTTTTAGTACTGAATTAAAAATTTAAAAAAAATGAAAGACTAAATACTCGATTCTTGGCTATGAATATTTATGGAAGTATTGGACTTGCAAATCAAAGGTAATTTAAATGTCAAAACTGGTGTAAAGTCTCTCCTTTGGAGGGTAAGTCAGAAAATTAAACTTGATTACAAGCCATAACATTTGGAAATTAGCATCTTAGGGTATCAGTGATAAACACTTCTGTACATCCCCCTTTTAAGTAATATATTTTTAAAAGATGAGAATTAATTTTAATAAAAAAATGGTCCCTTAATTAACAGTGAGGTAATTAACAGGGAAATCCTGGTTGCATTCACAACACTGTGATTACTTCATCTTGCTAAATCACTTCCTCTTTTGCAAGGAATCTGCCTCCACGGCTGTTTGCACAGGAATGGTTCCTACCTGAGACAGTCTTGTGTCTGGGCAGCCTGCCTTAGGGATAAAAGCAGCAATTTTTGCACTGAAATTTTTGTGCTTCAAGAAGGAAATTATTTTGGTTAATGCATAGCAAAGGCCAGTGTAAGTAAGTGCCAGCAACAGCAGCTGCAACTTCTCTGTGAGCAGAGGGGGGTGTGACTGACAGCCATGCTCAGAGCCTTGAACAGCACTGTAAGTTACTGGGTGCCTGCAGAGTTCAGCTCCTGATTCCTGCATCGCACAAGTCAGGACATTGGAAGCTGATACCTGCTCCAGGTCAACGTTCTCAGCCATTCCTCTGTGGAGCTCAGTGGTTCTGAGAAAAGTAAACCTGAAAAACAACCCTCCTGTTAAGAGCCTGTGAACTGTGCTCCAGGAGTTTGAGCTGCCATGGGGAAATGGTTAGAGACCCTTCTAAACCTGCAATCAGAACCTTGATTTGAGGAATAGCAGTTTTTACCTTTGCTCCATACAGATTCCAAGGAGTTATTTATCCCAGCACCTCAGGCTTCCCTTATCCATCAGATTTTTAGCCAGCCTCAAATGCTGGCTGCAGCCAGGTGAGTACCCCTACCCTTTGGGGTAAGGTCCAGAGAAATTTATAACAGGAAAGAAGCCATTCCACAGGCAAAATGTCTTTCTCATGTCAGTCATTTGCTGGCTGGATTATGCTTTAGAGCAAAGCAGGTTACATAAATCTGTACTCAGTAATGACTCCTCAGCAGAAACAAATCTGACATTTGGCCTATTAGCCTCATTTGCAGTCTGCTCCGATAGCGTTTGGTCTCACATGTTCATTTTGTACTTCAATTTGGAAGAGAGGAAATCAGTTTTGAGAAATAGGAAAGCATTCAGGGCTTGCCAGTGCTGTGGTTTGCAGGAGAGAGCCGTGACCTTCTCGATCTGTTTTGCTTTGGGTTCATTTTCTGAAAGACCATGTGGGTTTGAGGTTACGTGGCCTTCCAGCTGCCCATTCAGGCTTTGGACCCGTGGCTCATTAGGACCTAACCTGCTCATTGCAGTGGCTTTTAATTGGCCAACAGAGACATCGTCACCAGGGACAGGTGGCTCATATCTGCTTTCCTCTCTACCTATTCTAGATTTAGGATTTCTCTCTCTGCTTGTCACTTGATCCAATGGGTCCTTCCATACTGTCCCCACTGTTTAAGTATTTCCTTGCTGATTTACCCTCAAGGCTCTGTGAGGGAGCAGGGCAGCAACCTGAAACCAGGAGATCCTCTGAGCTCCTTGGAGATGCCAGGTCTCTCTGCAACCCCTCTGTTTGTCTCGTCTCCCTGGCAAAATGGCTTTTCTCCAAAAACCTGCCCCCCACACACACCTCCTCAGGATGACACCTGTAATTCTACTGTAAGAGCAGCAGAGTGCACAGTATTACTGTAAAAATATTAAATAGGCCCTTTCAAGTAGTCTGAAAGCCCGTGCATGAATAATCACCCTGGTTCCTCCTCAGGAGTTCATGGCTTTCCATGCAATAATGTTTGCAGAGCCCAGGTGATGTCTCCACAGCAGCCCTGAGTGCCCATTGCAGCACAGGTAGATCCATGTGGAGGGTGGTGTTGGCTGTGGGTGGAGATGTCCAGGATGACCTGTGTCCACTGGGGACCGTCTCAGAGCAGCTGTTTTCCCTGAAAACCCCAAAACACCCTCATGCCTCTCTGTGGCTCCAATTCCCAGCTGGTTCAACCCTTGCATCCATCTTGCAGAGAGGACGACCTGTCCCAAAGCTTCAGGCATGGAAATTGCTCACTCAAATGGAAATGCACAATTTCATCCAGTTCTTAAGCCTCCTTTGAAAAAAAATAGCTCTGAATGTCTCTGGCTATGAAGCTTTCATTTGTGTCCCTTTCCACATTTGTCTGAGCCATTTGTATTTCATCCTTACAACACAGAAGAAAAAAAAGGGAAAAAAAAGTGACAGACACATCGACTGATAGTGAATGGGCTTTTTTCCCATCCTCTGGATTTATTCCTTTTCCTTCTGCAGCTCTTCACATCCTCAGTTCTCCAGCTCTCTTTTTCTCTAAATATCCTTAACAATGCATGGACTCAGAAAATGTACTCAGGAACACACAGTGCTGTGGAGAAGCCAACAGCCACACTCAGGTCACATAAGCTGGGCTCAGAAAGCACGAAAAAATGATGCTGTTTTTAAAGGTCCTTCCCAGAATGAGAAGCTTTCACCTGCTGAGGGTGCTGGGGATGCTGGGGCTGGGAGCAGGACCAAGCAGCAGCCACCGCCTTCAGCAGGAGCCCTGGGAAGTCAAAGGGACACATTCTCCTTCTGACCTCCCTGCCTTGCCCCGGGAACACTCCCTGGACTTGACCACAATGTGCACAAATTTTCTGCTGGTCTGTTTTTTCCATAACAGCCGTGGCAAGTACCCTGCAGGAAAAGGAGCTCGTTTCAGCAGCTCCCAAAGTCAGCAGGAACAGACCTGGACAACATAATGACAAGTCTGTTGATTTAAGTGGCATGACCAGAGCAGAAGTACCAACACACTCCCGGGAGCACCAGATGACCAAGTTGCTCCCATTTCACATTGTATTCCTATTTTTTCCCCCACTGTCATTCATCTTAAAAACTGGGGGATGCGACGCAATTAATGGGTGACACAGAGCTAATGTGTGATAAAGACACGTCTGGGTTTGTGTTCAGTTTGTGTCTTGCCCACAGCAAGAGTGAAAAACCCAAAAGGGTTTGGCCAGTATAAAGGAGGTGCTCCCTGGAATATAAATGTGCTTTCTGACTTCCAGAATAGAAAAATGCAGGGAAGTGACTGAAATTTTATCAGGTTGAGTAAGATCACAAAGAACCTGAGACCCCCATGAATGGTGCCTTGATGACAAATCAGAAGAAGTCTATAAACAAAATGTGCTTCGTGATTTGCCTTGGTCACGCCGCCCAAGTGCAACAAAGAGAGATAATTTTAGTCTTCCTCAAGACACTGCCTAGTCAATACCTTTCCTTGGTAGCTCATCCAATCACCCTGATTATGGGATGCGATGAGGAGCAGCGGGAGAGGGAATCAGCAGAGATGAGCACAGCCGGCGCTGCTTGACCTCGCCTCTCTGCGAGAGGTCAGCTGCGTGTGCGAGGCAGAACTTCTTGAAGGGGAGCTGGAGATCTCTCCAGCCCACTTCAGAGCCTGATGAGGAGAGGGACAGACAGGTGCTGCCTCCTGGGAAGGACTGCCATGGAAATAGGGACGTCAGGAGGGTCCTACAGCACTTCCTGAGAGAAAGCTCAAACCTCACTCTGCTAAATGTCACCGCTGCCCCAAGGTCTTTGTGTCGACCAGGTGTTAGACTGGGAGAGGTGCTGGTGGCTGCCCCAGCTGTGGGGCACTACTTTGGGCTGCAATTAAGTTGTGTAAAATTGGGAGAAAAAAAAAAAGAAAATGAAAAAAAAAAAAACAAAGGAAAAAAAAAAAACGAAGGAAAAAAAAACCAAAGGAAAACAAAATCCTCACTGCCACAGCTTAATAAAGCAGCTTGGGGAGGAACTGAAGCATTTTCTCTGTAAATTGAGGTATGTTCCAAACTTCAGCTTTAAAGTTCAGACCCCTAGAGAGATTGTTAGATTTTAATTGCTACCTTAATCAACATTTATTAGTGCTAACCAAAGCTCCTCATGGATTTAAAATTCAGCCCAATTGTCAACTACTAATTACTTTAAGCAGACAAGCTGTTATTTTATCAGCTATATTAATGAGACTTTTCAGCATATGTGAAATATTACAAAAAGCTTCAGAAAATTTGATTCTGAAATGCAATTCAACAGATAATTTTTTTTTTTTGTCGTGATGTTACTTGTCCCTCAGACACTACAGCATCTCTTACCCTCCTCTACCTCCACCTCACCTGGCAGAAATGCAAAACCAGAATTGGGTCTAACGTGTTTTTCAATAGGAGAATGATCTTTTCTTTCCATTTGTTTGGGGTTTTGTTTAACTTAACTTTCTTTTGAGTTCTTCTGAATGAGGTCTAACGTGTTTTTCAATAGGAGAATGATTTGTTCTTTCCATTTCTTTGGGCTTTCGTTTAAATTAACTTTCCTTTGAATCCTCCTGCAGTGTGTGCCTCATGCATCAGGCTGAAGGCTGTAGTCTCTGACTGGTTTATAACAAAGTCTTTATCTTAAATCTTCGCCATCATCCTGGGGAATGGAGCCGATTTATTAATTACCCTGTGCTCTAATGAGTTTCTGCTCTCCTGTCAGCCAGCTGCTGGTTGCATCCTCATTTTTTCCCCACAAAGGGTGGCACAGAAGGGTCACTGCAGCCTTGCCCACCCAGCCGCTGTCCCCAGAGAGGCGCCTGGCTTGGGCACGGGTGGCAGAGGGAGCCCAGCACCCGACTGCTCCACACCCGTGCACGTTCCGAGTGTAAAGCTGGAGTCTGACGGGCACCACGTGAGCCAAACAAACCCACGTTTTTCTCTGTCATGATCCACCTACCAAGAGAGTGTGGGAAGGAAGAAAGCACCGCTTGATTCAACTGTTTGCTGCTCTTCACAGTCAGAAGTCTTTGCTTATTATGCTCCCGTGCTTGTGTCTTAGGCTTTATTTCCCTGCTAAAGCAGACTGTTTAGTCAGAATCATGAAACAATCGCTGCAAGTGACTTCATATCCATGTGGGCAAAAGCCATCCATTTTGATTATGAGGGATGAAATGACTCAGTATTGCCAGAACAAGAAGAGTTGGGGGATAATTGACTGTCACCAGGGTTTGATTATTTTTCTTGATGTCTGTGAGTAAATATCCAAGCATAACAGTCTCATTCATGACAACAGCCATCCCAAGCATGAACCAAAGAAGTATGGAATAACAGGCACAGGTTAGAGAAACAAGGATCTGGATACTGGCTCTCAAAATCAGCTGCTGGGAGTTATTTATGTGGTGATAGAGCCCTCAGACACACGTGCAGTCTGTGTTCTCCTTAAGGCTGTGGTGGCTGCCCCTCCTGCAGCATCCCAGGCTGCAAGGGCCACACAGGAATGTCAGATGTGCTGAGCACTTGCAGTGGTGGCCAGCAGCACAGGGAAAAGGATGAGTTCCTGGGGTTTGACAAGGACATCATCAGCCACCCTCAACAGAGAGCATCAGTCTGCACCACAGGGAGCACCATGGAGACACTTTCTTTGAGTGAATGTCCACGTGAGCCCCCACAACTTGTGCAACCCAGTGGGAAAGAAGAACCAAAAGAGGATAGACAGAAAATAACTGCAAAATCTGGATTAGGATTACTCAGCCGTCAGGAGCATTAGGCACTGTACGAACATTTATTAAATTATTTAGAGGGCTGACAAGCAGCAGAGCTGGAGAAACCCAAATATCTTGTGAAAGGCGATAGGCAATATCCCTTTGGCGAAAACAAGCAGGAACCAAAATACCAGCAGATAGTGAGAACTGAAATCCAACTGCACTGGTAAATCATTTAAAGCGTATTTCCAATCTGTCATTTGAAGTTGAAATATTATTTCCCCTCCAGTAGAACATAGCTGCTGGGGAGGGTGAGGGGGAAATAGTAAGACCCGTGTGTTCAAAGGGAAAAGCAAGAACATTATTCACTGAGTTTTTGTTCAACCAAAAATATTGCCCTAAATAGTGCAATGGATCTGAGGAGCAAGGCTGAGGCCAGCAAACTGACAGCATATGAATTGACTTTATTCTTGTTTGCAAGCAAAATTGGGTAAATTGAATTAATTTACCTTGTAGCTCACTGTACCAAACACAGGAAATGCAGAACGAAGGAGCTGGACTCGATGATCCTTGTGGGGCCCTTCCAGCTCAGAACATTCTGTGATTCTGTGATTTCCGGAAGGAGGAAGGGGGGAGGATTTGAAGCTTTTGGGTTAATGATGATGTGATGGAGGATCATCACTGCTGCTCTGTCACTTCTTCTGTCCTCTCTTACCAGGTACAGGAAGGCAGCAGCTGTCCCATGACAAAATCCTTCCTTTATAAGTTCCACATAACCCTCTTAAATCAGTGGCAGGAGGCCCTAATTTAACTGAAGTGAGATGTACAAGGCCCCAGATTCATCATCTTCATCAAGCTCAATCCTAGAGAGAACTTGGGTTATTTGTTTGGGTTTTTTATGTTTGGGGTTGGGCTTTTTTGGTTACTGGTTTACTCTTCCATTTTTCTAAATAAACATTTAGCCTCCAGTGAAAAAGGTAAATATCCATGACATCCATGATATACAAGGCATTTCCAGTGTATGGTGATAAACCTTAGAACCTTCCAATTTGTCTGTTCTGTTTGGAAGCTGGAATCAGCCGAACCATTCAAGTTTGAGTTTGGTGGGCAAAGACCAGGAAAGGAGGAATTTTTCTCTTAAGAACAGTTATAATGGAGTAGGTTCTCTGGCATTTAGGGAGGTAATGAAAAGCTCAGAAGTCCCCAGGGAGTTCAATATTTAGATATTACCCTTGTGTACAATTGGGAATGATAAGATTTATATCAAACACTTATGGATGAATCACATCTTTTGCTGTTACTTACAATAAATCTGAGAATAGTTCGGGCCACAGCACTGTAACCATGCATAGAAATGAAGTTAAATCATCCTTCAGGTATCCAGTCAAGCTCGGGAATGCCACCATTATTCAGTGCTCTGACATCTTTCCCAACCCATCATGAGCAAGAGACCCATTTAAGTTGTTCTGCATCAGATGTTGTTTCTTATGTACAAATGTTTTCTCCAAGGAGGGAAGTTTATGAATGGGAATGTTTTTGCCATAGAGATGATGGATGTTTTTTGTCAGTACGCAATTTATTTCCATCTGTTCTGTATCTGATTAACTCCTGCAGAGTGTGTGATTAACTCAACTTCTCAACATCATTAGCTGCTCTGCATTCCCATTATAGCTCATCAGTGTGGGACCACACACAGGCTTGAAAATGGTACACGTTGGTTATTCTTAAAACCTTAATCCACACTGCCTGGTTATTCTCTGCGATGGCCACGGACCTACAGAGAGAAGCCAGGAAAACATCACTACTGTGGAGCAGACACAAAATGCTAATGAAAACAGAGTTTAGGCAGAGCCTCTTTCTGATCTCAATGCTAGAGCTAAATTAAGCCCTTTGGAAGAGTTTGTGGCTGATGTTATCCAGCTGGAGACAGCTCTGGAGGCATCCAGCCAGCACAGAGAAAGGAGAGGACCACTGCCTTGTGCATGGCCGTGTCCTGCTGCTGTGCACCAGGTTGTGGGTACTTGTGCCTTGTAGATCTCCAAGTACAGCGCAGACTGCAGTCAGTGCACGCTGCCACCCCAAGCCTTGTAGTAACACGAATTTTCTTCTGATATAAATATCTACCAATACAAAACCTGAAACTCCTCCACAGCCTCGAGCAGCCAGAGCTCAAGAACAAGTCTTTTACATTATCCTCTGAGTCGCCTTTGGAGGGGTTTTCCCTCCGTGAGTAAAGCAAGTAAGTGGATGTGTCAGGAACAGATGCTCACACGTCCTTGCCATGCAATTAATTGAGCTCCAGCCCCACTGACAGTACTGGCTGCAGGGCAGCAGCAGTGTGGGGACAGGAGCCAGCCCAGTGACTTGGGAGCATCCATCAGCTCCATCTGATAATTTATCTTCAGACTTATCTGTTCTCTTTCTTCACCTCAGCAACAGTACCTGCAGTCCCCTGTTCCCAGACCACAACCAAAGCAAAGATAAAACTGGGGCTCCTGCAGAGGTCTGAAATACAGAGTTTTGACAGCTCCTGTGGCTGATGCCAGCTGAGGTCACCGAAACCTGCTGAGTTACTTAATCAGCGATGGATTGGACAGGATGAGCCTGTGTTCCAGGCTTTTGTTTGGAATTTTGATCCCCCTGGATGAAAAACCCTGGATGTCCTGCTCGTGTCTGTGTTTAGATCAGCTCACACCCTCATCACTGCCCCAGCTCCTGAGGTTCAGCTGCTTGTGGCTGCCATCCATCCCCGTGTCTCCAGGCAGCTGTGCCCTGGCTTCAGGCTTTGCCTCTGTAACTCGGAGCTGATCATACATTTTGACATCGATACCTGTGACTGCGAGCAACATTTCACATCATCATAACCTTTCTTTGAAATGTCTGGGCTTGATATTCAGCGCTTTTGAAAAGGTCTCCCTGAGGCAGAGGGAAGGTGCTCCTCAGTCTCTCTGAGCTCCTGCAGCTCCGGGGGCTGAACAGGGGAGCTCTTTGGGATGAGATGAGAGCAATTCACACGGCCACACTCTGTTACCTTGGATAACGTGTATGGAATGTGTACTCACCTCTGCCTGGGTAGAAGAGGTACAGGGTATACCAGGAGATAACAATCAGGGCCTTTTGTGGCCATTTCTCAGGGTGTTTCAAAGAGAAAAATAATAGCTGGGTTTTGGTGTCTTGTCTTTGATTATACATTAAGCTAATGATGGGATATTATATCCTGGATCTACGTAGATATTTGCATCCTGTCCCTCTTTAGGAGGAAAGGGGAGGGCTATTTCACTCAGCTGAGCTCAGTGGGGTTTGTGGCACTCTGGTGCTGTGAGGGGACTCTGGGGGCATGCAGGATTCCACCGTACCCTCGTGCACCCTCCAGAAGAATCTGCACAGGGCACAGAGTGCCACCCACCCACGTCACCAGCCAGCCTCTGTCCGAGGGTGACAGCTGTGTCACCCCTGCCACCGCTGTCAGGGCTGCTGGAGAGAGCAGCCGCCCGAAATGAAGCGTGACAGGCAAACCTGCCCGAGTTAAAACTGGCAGCGTGTAAAGGTCGAGCTCTTGCTCAAATGCACTGGAAGAGCTCCAGATCCACACACAGGCTTTGGCACTTGGCCAGATGTTCCTATTTACCCAGGATTTGTGCTCCCATACCAGGATGCACTTATCCAAGGTAAGGACCAGAGCCAATACCCTGCAGTACAGGTCCCCTCAAAAAATTCCGGAAGAGGTAAATTGCCTTACTAGGCTGTAGTTGTCCCACTTCCACGTTTTTCCCTGTGCCAGTTACTGGCTCCAAAAGCAGGGGTTATTTTCTTCTATCACTCACAAACACAAACCTCCCCTGCCCTGTTGTAGCTAAGGAATGGCATTTACCTGATAATCGTGAGATGCTTGGTCTGGGAAGCTGCAGAGCTATGGAAAGGTGGGGTTAATTAGATGGTAATTTATTTACTGCAGGGGGGAAAAAAACCTGTGGATGTTTTCTTCATCAGACACATCCTGTGAACATCAAACACGAGTGCCATTGCCAAATGCTCCCCTGGGCATCCCAGCACTGTGTACCTTCGCCTTTCCTGCTTTGTCTTCCACAGATTGCTGTATCCTGGAATGCAGTACTGTGCTTATTAACGGCTGAAATTATCCACTGGCTGGTTAAAAAAATGCTAATTCTGGCTACTGAGTGAGATAACCAGTAATTTTGTAAAGTACATTTAGTCAAATAAGATTTTTTGGCAGCCAAATGTTGTTGTAGCAGAATGTGCTTCCCTGATTGACATATGCTAACAATACTGCCTCCACAGTCAGGGGGAGGATAATTTACTTTCCATTTCCATTGGAAATGAGGTGAACCAGAACGTGGTAGATTGTTAAAATGTACCTCTGTGGTTTAATAGATTTGCTCAAAACAACAAATCAAACGATGCGCTGTATCCTCAGTCCTCTCCCTCGTCACTTCCAGGAAACCAGCAAGGATCCATCTCCTCCTGAGGCAGTTCCCAGCTCCTTTGGAGTTCCTCACCCATTTCCCCAGGTTTGTCCCCAGGAGTCTCTGCACTGAGAATCCTCCCCAGCAGAAAACAGAAAGGCTGCAGCCGTCTCACAGCATTCCCCAGGTGTGCGCAGGGAAAGGAGCTGTGACAGAAGCTTAGGGCACAGATGAAGTCTTACCAGCTCATCATCCTCCACACTTCCCTCCCTTTTAATTGTCCTTCGCACAGCCCTGAAAAAGAAGGGAGAAAAATCACTCTGAGCACCCCAGCTCAGCGCTGGAAGGAGCTGTGTCCCTGGAGAGGCCGTGCTGACAGAGACCTGGCTCTGCTGTCACCTCATTTATCAGGCAACAAGGGAACATCTCTGGTTTCTGCCCCAAAACCTCTGTCATAACCCAGGGTTAAAATTATCCCCTAATCTCAGATGGCCTCCATGTCCACTCCAGGGGCCTTGCTCCTGCTGGCAGAGCATCCCGGCTGCTGCTCCATGGGATGCACCACACGTGCTGCTGCTGTGACCAGCATTCCATGCTCCACTGGCTTTGGGGGCCTTTATTTACTTATCTGGAAAAAAAGCATGAGGGAAAACACAAGACCCGTGTTCAAAAATCTTTTATGTTCTCAGTATTGGAACATTTTCTATTTTCTCGTCAAAACTCTCTTCAATTGAAATGTTGTGAGTAATTCTGATTCTTGGCTGTTTTTATCATAAATACTTCCAGTGTCAAATTTGCTACTGTATCTCCAGAAGAGCCTTTAGCCTAACTTTTTTACTTTTAACCACTTAAGTTCTATAAGACTTCACTCATTTTTTCTGTGCCTCTCCAAAATCGTGTGGTGATGGACCATGAGAACAGCCAGCTGCAGGTGGCTCAGGTGATGGAGTTTTGCTGGGAGCAAAGGTGACCCATAAACAAGTGTGATATTCATAAATTTTACCCTCCTTGCCTTCAGATATATCTAAGAAAAAAAGTCTTGGCTTGTAGTAGGGATCCAAAACCCATATTTTTCCAGAGTGGCCTTTGAATCTGTGTTCCTCCAACAGTCACTTTGGAGAGCAAAAGAATAAATCTTTGCAAACCCTCTGATTTACAGAACTTTGTTGAAGCCCTCTGGGGAGTCCCTGTGTGAAGTTCTGTTCTCATCTTCTCCATCACGGCTGCGAGGGAGCTGGTGGCTGCTTTTGATGGTAACCCAGGGAAACCACACAGTCAAATAATTTGAGGGACGACTTGGCAAAAATGAATCACGTCAGCAGGAAGCTGAGCAGAGCCAGGGGAGCAGTTTTCCACGCAGAAGATTTAGGAAGAGTGACAAACCTAAGAAATGGGTTCTGCTTTTGTGTCCCTTGGTTTTTCTGGTCCCTTCCCCCATGTCTCTCCCACACTCTTGTTTGAAAGGAAGAAGCAAACTCACACCAGGCTGAATTCTCTGTCTCACACAAAGTCTGATTTTGTTGAGCTAACTGTGAGGCTGATAGCTGCATCATTTTCCCTTCAATAAGTTTGATTTAATTCCCATAAATTTCCATTTATCTTCCCATGAGCTTATGAAGCCCCGTCCCCAGCTTTGCTCCATCTCCCGTGTTCTGCAAAAGCTGGCATAATTTTATTAATTCCTATTTCATATTAAAATCACCTTTGACAGTAGAGAGCCAAGAGAAGGGTGGGATGAACATCATCATTGGAGAGCCAGGGGGGCTCCGTGCTGGGGCAGGGCAGGGCCTCAAGGACACCAAGACAGAGCTGGGAAGGTCATTGTCACCGCCCTGGGGACAATGAAGGTGTTGTACCTCTGAGGACTGGGTCAGTCACAGACGTGTCTTGGCATCCATCGAGTGCCTGTGGGGGTTCAGGGTCTCTGCAGAGGTTTCTGCTGGGAGCTCACCCTCCGGTGACATCTGTGTTGTCACTGTCCTGCTCAGCACAGCTAGGGAAGAGTGATTTGGGTCTCTGGCTGTCACTGCTCAGGCAGTGCTGGGAGGGAAGGCTGTTGCTCTGTAGGAGACAAAACACGATTTGGTCCTGAGGACTAATCCCATCCCACAGATGCTGCCAGCGTGGTGCTGGAGCAGCATTTAGGATTGCACTGATTCCGGGAGTGACAGCAGCATGGAACTGGGTTAGTGTTTCATTCTGCCCTGCCACTGGCAAACGCTGCAGTATTGGATTTTCTTTTTTTTCGTTTGATGAGGATTTAGCACGCAGTCACGGGGTTTGTGCTGTTGTGTTTGTGTGGGCTTTTTAGCCTAGAGAGCAGCCAGGGCTAAGCCTTTCCATACTTAGCAGCTTTGGGCCCCTGCACTGAGCTCATTCTGCCCACTGTGGTGCTGGGCTCTGGTGGGTTCACTCTGGTGCAAACACATCAGTTTTGATAGAGAGGACAATCAGACTGAACCGTCTTGGTGAGAGCAGAGATGAGACCAGACCCCTGTGCTTGTGCATCCGAACAACCTTGATCACAGTATTAGTGTAGCTCCAGCATCACACAGACTATGCTTTCCACGGTAAGCCAGCATAAATCTGAGACTTTCAGGTCAAAAGTGGGCCTGCACACTCTCTAAATCCTCCTTCTGGGGCCAGAGTAGTCTGTAAAGATCTGTAAAGCTCCAAAGGCTCCCATGGGTGTTCACTGACAGCTGTAGCCACTTTAGTCCACTGATGTTAGGAGACACAGTAAAAAATCCCTTTGAACACCTCTACAAGGCTTCCTGCTCCTGAACTTTTGAATATGTAATCCTGGGATCCCAGACCAGCTCCTCTTGAGAAAGTGGGAAATTTTTCACTGACTTTGAAGAGTTGCTGGAGGCACCAGCTCCAGCAGCGTGCAAAGTCACCTGAAAATGAAGTGTTGCTGCACTGATGTGCGCAGTGTGCTGGGCTCCCAGCAAGCAGCTTGACAAAAACCAGAGAATATAAAGGGTTTCCTTAGGGAGACTGGCTTTTCTATCCTTTATGTTCTTTGGGACTTTGTGTTTGCAAATAATTCTTTCAACAAATTAAAGCATTCTGCTACTGGGAAACATACTGACTTTATTTTTTTTTTACTGTATGAGAGTTTTGCTACAAATTGAGACAGGGAAAAAAAATTTGTAAATATAGCCTTTGATAGAAAGTATGCAATACTCCCACTTTTACCATAACAATTCCTAAAAGGGAAAGTCAATGCTATTCTAGCCAATTTCCCAAACTCTTTAAAAGACTTCACAATGCAATTATAGAATGAATCAAGGCTTTTAAGAAAGCTTGGAAAAGACTTTCAGAGTTCTGCGAAATTATATCAAGCAAGTCTAATTTATAGCTAGGGCAAAATTTTAGAACGAAAACCAATAAATCCTGAATCTCAGGTGACAGAGTGAAACATTTCCAGAGTTAAGTGCTGCATTTTGCTGATGAGCAGACATTGCTCAGCAGTGGGGAAGAAGTGCATTCTGCAGCTAAAGCCCCAGAAACTGGAGTGAGGAGCTACGGGGTTCATTTCTTCGTCTGACCTGGTAAATCTGAGCAATCATTTCACCCCTATGTGCACCAGCTCAACCCGGCTGCACTGCGAAGGTTAAATAGTTGGTCTTTACTGCTTAATGATCTGTCTTAGCCTGTGGAGGCAACTCCGAAAGATAACTCTTCCTTAGATGCAGGAGGCTGTGAAATCTTTTAGAAGCCTAGAAAACTGCTTTATACTTAACAAAAGAGGCTATTAGCAGCTTGCAGTGGTGGGGTGTATCTAGGAATTCACTCAGCCCGCAGAGGAGCTCTGTTATTATTACCAGCACAAACGGGAGAGGATGTTCTCACCATGTGGGCGAGAGACAAAACCCAGCTGGTACTTTTGCTTAACACATGGAGCTCCCGAGCACAAAGCTGTGCGGAGACTTGATCCATCCAAAGAAAACCTGGGCAACAACAGCGCCTGTCTTCACCAAAAGAGAACTTTCTGCTTCAGATTTGTGGGCAAAAAAAGTGAAGTGCTTCTTATGTGTGCACCTGCTCCCATGTGCTTATATGCTGCTCATTTCTTTCACAGATTCCCTGCAGCGTCTTGGGGGTGTGCTTGGGTGATTCCCATTCACCTCCAGCATTTCTGAACCCCTCCAGGGCAGAGAGACCACAAATCTGCACCAGACACAGGGTGTGCAGCAAACCTTGTCCACCGTGGCAATGGTCCAGCGGGGGTGGGTGGGTGGAGAGGGGATATCTCCGTCCCAGCAGATGGAGAGCTTGTCTCTAGATGAGGTTTTGCAATCTGCAGAGGGACCTGGCGTTGGCTTGGAGCGCAGGGTTGTTCTGTGTTGTACATCGCTGAGGTGAAAAATAAGTGGCTGTCTGGGGGAGAAGTCAGCCTGCCTTGGAGCCCTCCCACTGAGTAAATTCCCTCTTGAGTTTTGTAGTTTCATCTTTTTGTCATTTTATCACTTTTAATACAATTGCTCTCACAGCAATTTGCAGCATGGTTTAATTCTTGTCAATATTTTGAAATTCTAAAAACTTAAAGAGCTTTTGATTTGTTCCACACTCACCTGGGTGATGTGCTGAGTCTCCTCCTGAGCCATCCAGCAGACAGGATGAGCTCCTGGGCTCAGAAGAGCAGCTTCCCATCCCACCATGGCAGCCTTGCAGATGGGCAGGCAAATCCCACACGTGCCTCTATTTTCCTGGTTTGCCCTTTGCCAAGCTCAGCTTCACTGAGGTTTCTAAACAGCCCAAAAGCTTTCCTGCATTTGACATGAACTGTGGCTTCTGCTTGATTCAATCACTGCTTAATTCGATCCTCCATTTAATTTTATCGAAACTATAGTAATCAAATAATTTGTACTAAAAACATTACGACTTCCACTTGTTTATTCTGATCAATTTTTATCCTCTAAGGCACAAGGCTTATTTAACTTAGTTATGAGGTAACAAAACGCTGTCATTAAATCTACAAGGAAAGGACAAAAGACAAAAAAAGATAGTTATAAAGATCCCTAGGAGTGCTCATAATGCAGGAAAAAGACAATAACATACTGTTATTTAGAAGTCACGCTACGCATGATGAAAGCTAAGCAGCATCCTGCTGGTTGTGAGATGAAAAGATCAATGGCATGTTTCAGTCGAGACATTTCTGGCAATGAACTGCACTGAAGAGGGGAAAAGAATTTAATTAGATATGAATTGTTTTGCCTTTTTTGGGTGTTGACCGACATGAATGAACCTGCGTCAGCAGTGTTTGAGTTTTCCTTCTGCGCAATAAACCTTCAAAACCAGCTGAGTAAGAGGAGGGAAAGATTTCCACTGCGGGCTGTTCCTCTGCTGCTTTGAGAAGTAAAACCCAACCTCCTGCTCCGCTGATCCTATCCCTGACTGTGCCCCATCTCTCCCCTGCAGGTCAACACCTTCATCTCCTTCGTGTTTCCCATGGTCGTCATTTCCGTGCTCAACACCATCATCGCCAACCAGCTGCTGGTGATGTTCAAGCAGGCGGCCCAGGAGAACCAGGTGTGCACCATCGGTGGGCAGCAGACCATGCTCAGCATGTCCATGGAGCCCAGCAGAGTGCAAGCCCTGAAACACGGCGTGAGGGTCCTGCGTGAGTATCGGCTTCCTTCGGCAAAGAATGGCTGGAGGTGTCTGAGTAAATACGACTCGAAGAGTGACGGGTTGGAATTGGTAAATGCTTTCAGCCAAAACACCCTCTCCTTTTGTCTTTGCTTGTTGGTTTGCAAAGCTAAAGGGCAGACCTGCTCGCTCTGGAAAAGCAAACCCAAGCCAGCATTTCAATGATTTAGTCGACAGCAATCTAAGCCTTGCACGTATTGTTTCACTACTTCCCTTTTTCTGTGGAGCTTTGGTTCAGACAGAACTTAAATAAAAGTTCCTGCACTCAGGAATTGAGCTGTACTGCAAAACACTGGGTATCTTGATTAAATAAGCTGAGGAAAAGAACAAAGATTCTGGTAGCTTAAACTTACAGAGGATAAAGCAAAAGTTGTTCAAAAATAGTACCCAAAATAGCTAAAAAGTGTGCCCATAGTGGTTTTAAACGTGATGAGATGGGGACAGTTTGTTAGCAGAAAGCTTTCTGATGTTCTGGCATTTTCAGAAGGTTTTGGGTTAGAAGGGACCTTAAAGTTCACCTTATTCCAAACCCCTGCCATGGGCAGGGGCACCTTCCACTATCCCAGGTTGCTCCAAGCCCTGTCCAACCTGGCCTTGGACACTTCCAGGGATGGGGCATCTTGGTATTTGAAGTGCTTTGTCCCAGCCCATGTTTTCAACAACGAAAGAAATCCCTGAGGAGGCACCAGGAACTTCTATGACATTTTCCAGCTGTTTTTCACAAGGAATGCATCCCATGCAGCACTCCTTACCCATGCCATAGGTGAGCCACCGCATGCATCCCAGCTTCCAGCACCGCACTGGGAAACACCTACTGACAAAAAAGAAGGAAAAACCCTGGGGACATTAAATTCCCCACAATTACCTTGCTGGACTGCGTTTGTTTACTGTCTCTGCACCCCAGTGGACTATTTTATCCGCGGGTGGGTGAGGAGAGAGCCTTGCTTCCCCAAGGAGCCTACAAGGACTCTGCTCCCTGCTATCCTTTTCTGTTTTTTAACACTTCTGCCTGCTGCCATTAAGTGAGAAGCTGCCTTTTCTCACTCGTGCTACACCACCTCACACCTCTCTCTCGCCTTTTAGTATTGTGTCCTCTTTGATCATCAAGAAGAGAGAGCTCTGCATGGATAATAAGAGAGAAACCTAGATTTACAGCTGGCATCCCTCAGCACTGGAGGAAGTGCACCCCTCACCCATAGGTCCACATCTCCTCTGAGGCACTGAGAAACAGCCCTTCTCTTTCTGAACAATAAGCATAATTTTCTTTTTCATCTTCTTCTGCTTCCTCTTTTCCTTCTCCAGGCAAATTTATGGCTTTGCTGTGTACTGCAAAAGATGAGAATATTTGGCAGAAGTGAGGATTTCAGTCTGGAGCCTGAGGTGGTTCAAAAGTGGGTCAGATGTGGCACCATGGGGGTCCCTGGGCAGCGATGCCCAGATATTCCAAGCGTCTCCTCAGGGCCACCCCGGCAGCAGGACTGAGCTCCCCTCCCTGCTGGGAAGGCAGTGAGAGGGCAGCTGCTTGTTGCACTTCTGTGCTGAGGAAGATCCAGCAAATAAAAAAACCCTCCCTCACTTCTGTCTGTGATTCACTCCACCATGCAGAAATGCTCTCTTTATCTAGCAAATGGGAGTGAAATCCTGCTGCCTTTCAGTTTTTCAGATGCACTTGATTACTGGAGGTGCTTGATTCACACTCACTTTTGTCACCTGTTCCTCATGACTTATATTTTAATAACCCAGGTTTCTGAGTTGTCTGAAAAGTGGCAAAAAATACACAAGGATGCACATGATTTATCCTGGCATCCATGACAGCCAAAATCATGAACAGACTCTGGGCTCATTTATGCAAGAGGGTGGGAAAAGAAAAATGACACTTGTGCCCCCTTATAAAACTGTTGGCACAGAATCAGAGCTTCGTGGGGGCAAAATATTTTCCATTTCCAAAAGTGAACTTTGGCCTGAAGTACAGAGAAGGCTGATTTAGGTTTAAGGGTGAAATGTTTCAGAACTTGTAAAAGTAGTGCTTAGAAAACAATTTTTTGTGGTTCATGGTGTGCAGAGCTGTTGGATAAGATCAGAGCAGCAAAAAACTTCCTTGCTCCAAATGTACTGAGATTAAGTATTTGTTTACATTGAAATAAGAGCTAAAAGTGGCCAGTCTAACAGCCTCATTCAAGACACCCACAACAGCGTTTCCCTCCTCTTTGGTAGCATTTGTGTATTTTCTTGGCTCTGTCTGACCTTGGTCATGTACAAAATAATGAGGGTGATCAGGATCAAGGAATGTGTCGGGCCTGTTGCCTGGGAGCCACCTCATTAAATCAGTAAGCATGAGACTCCTGATTGTAATTCCCTCTCTGCTGTCAGCGTTCACCAGGTGTGAGGATACAAATTCAGAGAGCTCCAAGCACTGGCAGCTTCCAGCTTTTTTCTGAGGATAACAGGGCAACCAGTTCTGTTGTTAAAAATACCTTCCACCGAGAGATTGCATGCCCTCCTTCATCCTTCCAATTCCTTCCATTAAATCACCTCCAATTTGTGTTGCTGTTCCTTGGCTGTGTTGGAGCCCTGGAATGCCGAGTCTCCCAGATCTGCGTGGTGCTTCACAGGAGTGTGAATATTCTCTGATCGCACAGCCTGATATGCCAATCACTTGATAAAATTCTAAATAATCCTTAAACACTTGCAAGCACACACACAAGCACCAGAACAATCATAGAATCACAGAATGATTTGGGTGTGAAGGGACCTTAAAGCTCATCTCATTCCACCCCCTGCCATGGGCAGGGACACCTTCCAGTATCCCAGGGTGCTCCAAGCCCCGTCCAACCTGGCCTTGGACACTTCCAGGGATGGGGCAGCCACAGCTTCTCTGGGCACCCTGTGCCAGGGCCTCCCCACCCTCACAGGAAGAATTTCCTCTTAATATCCAGTCTAATCCTTCCGTCTTTCAGTTTAAAGCCATTCCCCCTTGTCCTGTAACTCCATGCCCTTGTCCAAAGTCCCTCTCCAGCCTTCTTGGAGCTCCTTTAGGCACTGGAAGGCTGCAGCAATTTCTTCCTGGAGCCTTCTCTTCTCCAGGCTGAACAACCCCAATTCTCTCTGCTGCTCAAAAAATCAGGGTGTATTTGAGCTTGGCTCAAGATGAAAGCCCTGTTCAGCCAAAATGTCTCCTCGAAAGGGGACAGTTTTGTGACACGGGCTGGTATCCCCACCAATCCACATGCCTGCAGCCCCTTCCCCTCCAAGCAGCCCTCGGCACCTCCCGGCTGCCTGTCAGATCAGTTCCCACGCAGATGGGAGGCAGGCAGGAGTTATTGAATGGCACAGCTGAGCTCTGATAACGACATTGAGACAAACTGATGGACATCAAGGGAAGGCTTTGCGTGTCCCTGGATGGACGTTGGCTAAGCCTATTAAAATGTAATCAGTTCCAGGTGGCATTTGCTCTGTTACAGAAGCTGCTTAGTGAAAGCAATTTTAAAGCACTTAGAGGTTTAACCAATTAAAAGAATATCCTTCAGTCTCCCACAGGTGGCTGGGTGATGCCTTGGTAAAATGCTTTCTAGCAGATGAAGTCAAGCTGCATTTTTTACTGAACGTCTGTGAATTTTTAAATTATGATTTTGGGCCTTCTGCATTTCATCAAGTAATACAAAACAAAGGCCAAGAATTAATGATGTATCCATGTATTTCATTAATTTGTGCATTAACTATTCCCCTTCTGAACAAATGCTTTGAAGAGTCCCTTCATTTCTCCTCACCAATGCTCCAAGTCTGAGTTATTCATTTCAGGAGGAGAATATTGCCATGAGATTTAGTGTAACCAGCCTACAGACATTAATAGTAAATAGCTCATACTTGGCAGCCACAATACACAGAAGAGCACCAGTCTAAAACTCCTTAAACAGTTGTATTTCATAATTCCTACATTCTAAGGAAAGCAGATTTATTTGTTCATGAATCATTTCTTTTCAAGAAAGGAACAAAATTCACGGCAGTTTGTATCTCTAATAAAAAGTCTGAGCAACTCCAAGTGGAGTTCAGCAAAACCCCTGTGGCATTAAGCTTGAGTGGAAGCTGATTTTAAGAGCTGAAGTGTCACACTGAAATTTGGGAGGATGAATTACCTATTTAACAGCTGTATATATTTCCTGGAGATGTTTGTAGTTGTAGGTTTACTTTGCCATCTGCCAAGTGAGATAAAATGAGCAGAATCAGAGCACTCTATAAACACCCTCAGAGGAGCAAAAAAGCAGGGGTGGCTGCACCTCTTGGGGCAGGGAGTCACTTTTTTCCCCTCTCCCAAGATGTGCCCTTTCTCTGGCACCACAGCTCGGGCTGGCACAGCATTCCTGCTGGGATGCAGGCTCTCGTGGCTGCATCTCTGCAGAAAACTCCGAGATTTGCCATGCCCTGAAAGCAGATTTTCCAGGTGTTAAGCCGTGACAGTGTGAGTGTTTAAAAAGTTAACTAGTGTGATTTTAAACATGAAGTCTGGCCAGGGCTTTAGTCACTGTAGAAGTATGCAGTGAATACAGCTCCAGGGTCCCTTTGATGAGCAGAAACCGTTCTGGGAGGAACAAAGGACTTGTGAAGCTCAAAACTGGAGGGGAAAGAAGAAAGGGCTGCAGAGGAAGCCAGTTCAGGTTACACTTGATCTCACCAAATAGAAAGAGCCTTGAGCCTGGTGAAGATAAGATGGGATCCCTTATCTACCTTTCAAAGTGGAAATTTTCTTCCTTTCTTCTTCCTTCTCCTCCAAACATCCAGACATCTCCAGGGGAAATGGCATGAATGAAGTTTAAATGGAATAAAGCAACCTCTTCTCTGATTTCCAAAAGAATAATTACCTTAGAAGGAAGCTTGGGAAGAGACCCCAGTTTGCACTGGGAGAGCAGTGATGTGCTGCTTGCTAGAGCCTTGGGCCAGCTTTAATCTGTATTTTCTTCCTTGCTCCTTATGGATGAAACTGGTGCCAGGGGATGATTTAACCACTGGCGTGAGCTGGGGCAGGAATCCACATCTATTTTCAAACCTGTCATCTGAGGCCATTAAAAATCAGAACTGGAGAGTATAGTCTGAGTGAAATATGTTGATTTTGGATGCCAAAAGGTTTTTCCATTGACTGTGCTGTCTCACTTTCACTAATAAAGAAGAACGTAGGGATTTTTTCAATAATATGTTCAAGAGCATTAGGGGATTGTATCCAGCAAGTGCTGTGTGTTCTCAGCGGTGTCTAAAGGAGCCGAGGACTTCCCAGGCTCATTGTTACTCCCCATTTCTTCTTTGCTCTCCTGAGTACTCCTGGTGCGTGCTGGTGGTCACCAATCCCTGCTGATTGTTATCGGCTTTTATGGAAATCCTGTATTCCACAGCCTTACGACCCAAATACCAGCATAAGTAGTTTTAATTTTGCTGGGCTCATACCTACCCTGGCAGCTCCTGCAATCCCTGCTTTGGGGCCTGCTGATATAAATATTGCCAACAGCCTGTCAGGTAGAACATCATGTTAATATAAACAGCACCTCGAGGTTTAACAAGGCAGTGCCAGCTGTGCCTGCACTTGGCCCAGCTTTCACCACCTCTCATATCAAACAGCATTTTGTGAGAGGTTCTCCTGTGACGGCATCGGCTAAATAAGTGTATAAAACCCAGGATCTTGAGATATACGAGGACTGTTTCTCCAAAAATCAGCATTACTTTGACACGAGCCCCATAAACTGTTGTACACCTCATTAGTACCAGCTGGTGTGTGTGCTCCCCTTGGGCAGCGTTGGGGGTGAGTCTGAAGCACAGAAAAGGCTGAGAGCTGTTGTTCAGGTGGGTCAGTACCTCCCCAAACAGCTCCTGCCTTTGCTCAGGAATTCCACTGTGCTGTTCCACATCTGTATGTGGCTCAGCTCCCCTTCGAATGCAGAGAAAAAGAAATAAATTGGTTGAAATAGTCTGGACAAAACTATCAAGGAAGGATGGATCTGAGCTTGTCTGGAGGCCGTAACAGCAGCAGAGGTGGTTATAAGAAGGAGCAGCATCCCTTTTCTGCCTCTCCTGGAGAGAAAGGAGGACAGGGCAGAGGGATACCCTCGCCGAGGGCCACCCCGGGGCCGCAGGGCTGTGAGTCAGCACTCGCAGAGGGGATGGAGGAGATGAAGTGAGGAGGAGAACACCAGCCGAGCGCTTTGTGCCGCAGCAGCTCCCCGGGTGCCGCGTGAGTCAGCGGCGGTGGCTCCTCACCCATCGCTGTCCCGGGGCTCTGAGTCACTGCCAGCCTCACATGGCCCCACGAAGGGATGGGGGCTGAAAACCCCTCTGGAGCATCGCTCCTGAATTCAGTCAAACCAGCCAAACCGTGGGGTTCTTACTCATGCTGCCCTGCCCTGGGCGCATGCTAACCCAGAGGTCCTGGAGGAAGGCAGCTTCCCAGCCCCAGCCCAGGAGACACACAAGGCAAAATAAAATACCCAGTGTGATCTAATAGAATTTAGCTTCCAGGATTGCTCCCACATCCAGTTTAGTCTGAGAATCAAGACTGGCACAGTTTAAATCTCCTGCGCAATGAAAAAGATGTCGCTCAGAACTGATGTTTCTCTCTGCAGGACTTCCTGAAGGAAAAACAAACCAGGGTTCGTCCTCTGCCACTCCTCCTTCCTCTCCCCTTCTTCCTTGGCATGCAGTTCAAACAGGCAGAGGATAGAGCCATTATAGGACAAAATAGAAAGACACAGGATGTAATAATTCAGGGTTTAATACACATTTAAATTGCGAGTTTGATTTAGGAGGGAAATGAGGGCATACATTGGTGGAAGGATCATTCCCTGCCACCCCTGGCACACCGGGGTCATCTTGCTGGCGTCCCACCTCCCCTCCCCAGCCCTGAGGTTTGGCACCTCATTTGCTCGAATATGGGAAATACCAGAAGCCCATAGAGCAGCTCTGCTCCTATTAGAACCTTATTGAATTAATTGGAAGTGAGGGATGTGTCTGGTTTATTTTTAGTTCAAAAAATAAAGGCAGGAAATCTCCAGCCTCACAAGCACCATCCTGGACAGTCATCCCATCACACACTGAGTCAAACCCTCCCCCTGCAGTGCTCAGCTCCAGCAGGCTGACCTGCTCCTTCTTACTCCACCAAAGGAACCCATGTGTCAAGCTTTTGATGATGAGGAACACATCCTAGGAGCTCATAACAATAAAAACCAATCATTTTGGCAGCCAGTTTGCCCAGGATTTGTTTTACAGCTCAAACATTTTGACAGGCAGGTGCTCAGGGAGGAACAGAACAGCAGGAAACGGCAACAGGTATTCAGGAGAAAAGGATATTTTTATTCTGCATTAGATGAAAGTTAACACAGTCTCATGTTTCATATTCCTCCCAGGGGAGAGGACCCAAGAGGGTAGGATTGCCACCCTAAATCTGCTTGATCCCTTGTATGGTAAAATGAAAACATACGGATTAAGGGTGACAAATTCAGGTCGGGATCTCCTCATCTGTGCAGCACAGTGTGTAACCCAGCTGGGACTTCCAGATCAGACCATAATAGTCTCCAGTGCACTTCACATGTTTAATAGAGTTTTAATTGCAGAGTGATTGCATGTGATATTACAGAATTATCACAGATTACATAATTGCTGATGTTAAGCAGATACTTCTCTCAATACGTGTTTTTGTTACTATAGATCCATATTATTTGGCACAGCATTGCCTGAGCAGCAGAAGCAGAGATCATTTACCAGGAGAAAACCACTTTCATTTAACATGTTGGTAAATTTAACAAGCAGATGCGTGAGATTCTTATAACTGGGTGTCAAAAGAATCCGGATGCTGCCATACCTAAAGAGCTGCACACAGAGGTGAGCAGCTGAGAAGTGCCAGTGCATGGAGGTTTCTGCAGAAATTATGATGTGCCTGAACGAACCTGTGTTTGGAGCCATTTGGGAAGCTGCTTTTGCAGCCTGAAAATCCAGCTAACCGTGTGCAGGCGCTGGGAAAGCAGATGGGCTGGAGCTGTGATGTTGGCTCGTTCCCGCTGGCCCGAGGCTGACGGGTGGAGGAGGAGAGGCTGGAGAGTGTTGCTTCTCCTGCAGCCCCTGGGAGGGATCTCCAGGAGAATCATGAGGGGACTGCTCCATCCAGGGCAAACCGGAGGCCCATCCGACAGAGAAATGAATTTCTGGAGGTGGCCAAAAGTGGGTGCTCAGAAACGTGAAGGAGCAAGGCAGGCATCCGTGCTCCCAGCGAGCTCCCCAGTGATCCCCCACTTCTCCTGTGGCACACGTCATGCAGGGGCTCTCCCGTCAAAGTCCCATCAAAGCTCCTCAGGGAAGGATCAGACACAGGTCAAATTCATTCACTTGCTGGCATCTGAAGGGCTGCAGGCTGTCTGGTGATGAATTACATCTGTGATCACTGTGGCCAGAGAACAGCCAAAAAGAGTTTGAAAAAATGAATTCGCTTGGACAGGAGAATAAAAACAGACCCTCTAGCCTTCTTTCCAAAACATGTCCCTTCAGTTGCTTAAGTCTTTATTGGATAAATGGCTTTTGCAGCATTCCTGGAAGAGGCTGTCATGCACCATGCAGGCTGATGATAAAGGAATAGAACCTTCTCCATTGTTTGCTGTGTGTTTAATGAGAGACGGAGCTCATGGAGTTGGAGTAGGGTGTGAGTATGGAGCTGGACACCAGGGATTATTTAATTTCTGCTCTCCTGTGCCTCTTGGTTGAGCATCAGTGACGGGGAGATGCAACCACAGCCAGACTTGTTCCTCCTAGACTGCGTTCTCCAAGGGAAACACATCTTCTGCACATCTTCACCTTGAGCTACAACATGGTCCCTGTGGGGTGACAGCATCTGGGTTTGGGACATAGCCACATAAATATTTTCAATCCCAAGGCAGACAAAAACCCAGCCTTTGGCTCCACGTGCCAAATCCACATTGCACTTGTGGTACCTCACTCTGGAGCAGGGCTTTGCTCCTTCCCAGCCCCTTACAGGTCATATAAAGGGCAAGAGTGATGTGGCCGTTGTTGTCTGTAGAGCAAATTTGGGACCAAAAATTAACTTAATTATTTTATTTAGTCTTTATTTTCTTCTTGCCTTTTATTGTGTTACGTTTTAACTGAGATTTCTTTATTTCCTGCTAGGATTCTGCTAGAATCCTGCTGTTCCATACAGAGGTTGAGACATATAGTACAAAAGGAAAGAAATCTTTCTTTTGATTACCTGATAGATCTGCTTTTTAATCCAGACCGACAAATGCACTCTATCAACAGCACTTTTATGCCTCAGAGTTGCTGCATTTTATTTTCCATTGTTTGACATCCCTCAGAATCTGGAAAGGAAAAAAAAGCCATCATGTCCTTCTCTGCTTACCCTTTAACTGATCATTTTTATTATGGCAAACTCCAGACCCAAACACGTTGTAATCTCAGGTATTGCACAAATGTAGAACAAAAGGACGAGCCCTGCCACCAGAAAGAGCAGTTTAATGATGCTCAGCACTGTGGGGACTGTGGCCAGTGGCTCCACATAACAAACTAATGGGATTACAGTGTCCCTGGCTCCCTGCCTACCTGGATGAAAAACATACACCGACTGTCTCTGTGAATACCTTGGGCAAGACACCCACTGCCACAAGGGCGTGAAACACAGATGCAGAGTTTCCCTTAAGCCAGTGTCTGAACTAGGCATCGCCAATCCTTCATCTACCTTCTGTTGTTCCTACGTCCCTGCCCCAGTGCTTAGTGCTGTTTTCTATTACTTCTGTTTTGCTTGTTTTTACAGACATTTCCTGGCTGGTTGTCCCTCAGGGTTATTAATTCTTTTCACTACAGCAGTACAAGAACAAGCGGGGCTGCAGGAGAACAGGTTACAGCAATAAAACCCACACAGACAGGTCCCTTTTTCACCCTGACGGAGAACTGCTCACAAAGTTAAGGGCTTTTTTCCTGCCTTGCAGGTGCTGTGGTGATCGCCTTCGTGGTCTGCTGGCTCCCTTACCACATACGGCGTCTCATGTTCTGCTACGTCCCCTCCAGCCACTGGACAGAGTGAGTCACAACGTGGGGGACACGGTCCCCCCATGCCAGGACAGGGTGGGGGCTCAGGTCGGGGCTGGGGATGCCAGGGCACGCACAGGTGTGGAGATGGAGGTGAGGATCTGGGAACAAAGGCGTTCTCCAGTCGGCAGGTTAAAGCCTCAAACTCCTAATTGCTGTTTTGGGTTTTTTCTCTCGGATGTCTTGGTGTTTGCCAGCCAAATTAAGAGTCTTTGTTTTACCTGAATTCCCCAGACACGGTGGAGGAAGTATTAGCTTGAACCAAAATGCATCATCAGCCCCTCCTCCTCCTCCTGCGGGCTGCACACTCGCCCCCGCTGGCAGCAGCGATGAGGCTTCACCTCTGGCAGCCCTTGATGAAATGGCATTTGAACAGGGGGGCTGATACACCCAGAGTGGATTTCAGTCTCCGTGCCAGAGATATTGATCCCCAGCCCTAAGATGCAGCAGCTCCCGTCAGCACGCAATTTAGCTCCACGAGGCCACATTTCCTCAGTGACAGGGGAGATTACACAGGTGGGGGAATAACTGTGCTGCTTACTGAGTCTGGGGCGGGTTATTTACTGGGTTTTGCAGGGAGTGGATCAAAATGAAATCCCAGCAGTTGCTGCTGATTAGGAAATGCCCAGATTGTCAGAGAATTCCGGGATAATTGCACGAACACACGTGCGCTGCTCACAGATATGCAAAGGCACTCCAGGAGCTCCCTGCTCCTTTCTGAGGCACCAGGCCAGGTTCCTCAGCAAAGCAACCACCGAACTGATTATTATTTTTAAATATGTCATTAAGAGCTAATGCTGTCTGGGGACACACACCCAGGAATCCTGAGATGCCAAGGGATGCACTCGTGTGTCTCCTCCCATGGTGTTACATCCCTGTTCTCCCTGAGATCGGGGCTGTTTCCTTCAAGGGAAAGAAAAAGAATCTACAATACTAAAAAAGCAGAACAACAAAAAACCCCTGAAATTCCATCAACTCCAAACACAAAATATAATAAATTAGGATATAGCAGTCTACTGAATGGGACTGTGGATCCAGCCATAGTAAAATCCAAAATCTATCTTCAGTCATGAAAGCAGAGCTCTGGGCACACACTGGGACAAACTCTTGTTTCTCCTCTCCTTTCCTATATGAAAAGCACTTAAGGCAGTGTTCAATTATGTAATGACTGCATTTGCTTTGAGCAAGAGGGGTAGAGAAGTCTCTGCAGTTAGTGGGAATTTATGCATCGTGGCTGCGTTCACATAATATTTTTTTCTTCTTTTTAAAACCATAAGTGATTTTAGGAAAACACTGAATTTACAGAATGATAGTGAACTATCAGTCTGGTGTCTAACCAAGCGATTGCAGCAGCTTGGCATGTTCGTTTATAAACACATGTGCCTTGGCCCTGAAAAACAGAAATTTTTCCAATATTAATTCTTCACAACTGCATAGAGAAACTCTGCTTGTAAGAGCTGGATGGGCCTTGCAGTCCTTGGCAGTGCTGAGGGGCAGTGGAGGGATGGGCAATGTAGTCCAGCACTCTTCTATTTATCTTTTGTTAGACACTGCTCAGACTAGAAAAAAGGTCTGCAATTTTCACCAAGATAAATTATTCTGAGGAACATCTTGCTGAAAATGAGACCCGTGGTGTTTATAAATGCTTTACCGGCTCAGGGCTGTTGTTCTCAGTTGGCCCAAGGAAAGATATTTCCAAAAGTATAAAAGATAATAAAACATTTTCAACCAGTTCTAGTTGACAACATCAAATTGTGGTGGTTAGGATGTGTTTCAGAAGCGTGCTACCATCAGCTTGCCCCCAGAACAGGAAATGCTATCCCACATTACAGACAAATCCCAATTCAGGGACCCACTGAATGAGCTGATGCTGCTCTCACTGCCAGAGGGAGGAGAGAGCTGCATCTGTTACTGGAGTTCGGCTCTTCTGCAACCTCTGTAGATCAGAGCTGCAGCCAAAAAAGTCAAGCTAATGTATATGTATGACACAGAAGCAAATTTCCATCTGGCTTCTCAGGTTCCAGAATGGCTGTTTCCAGAGAAAAAGTGAATGCACGAGGTAAATATCGTGTCTGGCCCCAGGGCTTAAATAAGTCTCTTAACTGCTGGTGAGTGGGGTAGTATCTTCACAGAGGCATCTGGTCCGTGTTTGACCAGCTCCAGTTGAAGATGAAGATGGGTTTTTGTGGCTCAGACACCACTGGTACGCTCGTGTCTGCAGCCTAAAAAGGTTAGCTGGAAAGCAGCTCATGTTTTTCTCACCCTTGTGACTTTGAGTTCTTCACACTCAAGATTTTTATCTTTCATCTGTTCTTCCAGTTTCCTTTACAACTTCTACCACTACTTCTACATGCTGACAAACGTCCTCTTCTACGTCAGCTCAGCAATCAACCCCATCCTCTACAACCTGGTTTCGGCAAACTTCCGCCAGATCTTCCTCTCCACACTCACGATCCTGTGCCTGCCATGGAGGAAGAAGAAGAAACGACTGGCCTTCACCAGAAAATCCAACAGCATCTCCAGCAACCACACATTTTCCAGCCAGGTCACAAGGGAAACTACGTACTGAAGCCAAAGGAGGAGGAGGAGGAGGAACACAATTCATCGTGGAGTCGAAACTTGAGAGAGGCCTCTGTGACTTTCATGCATGGTCTCCAAATTCACGTAACACAAATGTGTTTAGCAAAGTCATTTTTGTTGGAAAAATAGGCTTTGTTCTGCCAGTAACTTTGAGGTTATTTTCGAGCATTGGCCTTGCCTCTTGTGAGTAATGTCTACATGTATTGTAACTTCAGTCTGGCATAAATCCAGATGTGGTGTTAACTGGGAAGCCAAAATGTGTTCAACTTAGGCAAAACCGTTCTGCATTCCATCCTTTTCTCAGTGCAGACATGCCATGTTCACATCCCAGGGTTTGAGATCACGTCTCCTGGTGGCACCGAGCAGAGAGTTTGATGAGGAGAAAGAAGCTTTGAACAGAAAGGGATGTTTTTGGAGAATGGACATGCTCGTCTGTGGGATGTTCAATGAATGAGGAGTGAAAACTCAGGGAGCCAGGTGGTTGTTTTAGAAATATATCTCTATTATGAGTAATACGACCGAGGTGCTCAAGAGAGCCGCTCTGGCTCCTTGAAATTAAATAAGAACAGACGATGCCTTACCTAGGCTGGGGTGGCTGTGGCCTGGGGAGTGGGGTCACCTTTGGCTTTAGGGCATCCACAGTGCCTGGCATTGGTACCACAGCACCCGTAACAGCAGAGTCTCTGGCAAAGTCAAGAATGCAGAGGCTGTGCCCAGATGGAGTGCTGAAAATGAGCAGAAATGGAAAATCTTCCTTTTGCCATACAGCCAAATCCTATTTTTTACCAAGGAGAACAGTTTGCTGGCCTGCATTAAGAGGTGAGAAAACTCCGAGCTCATGAGGGCTCCAGGCTGCTGAGATAAGAGCAATCTGCCCCAATTCTGTGGTACCTTCCGAATTTTCCCATTCTTATTCCAGTTTTACTTGTTTCCTCCCCATTTCCACAAGGCTAACATCTCCGTTTTAGCAGTTGTAGGCAGCAGGTCCTCTTTTTCTACCTTTTCTTTTATTATTTTTTGCTACCAGACCTGTTGGCACACTGATCTGCACCCCAAACATTCAGATAGTTCAAATGCAGAGCATAAGAAGGTCTAAACTGGGGAGTCTTGGCTCTAAACCCACTTTCTTTTAAAAAGCCAGAGGAACAGAAACAAGACCTGAAAGTTCTCTTTGAAATTTCCCAGCTGGTCAGGAGAGGTAGCATGAGCTTTTCTCCCATATGGTTCCAGCTCCAACAGCCCACTGTGTGATACAGCAAATTGCTCCAGAGTCCTTAGTACCGAAATCACAGGGCTCTGGGGCAAGCTAAAGGGCTTTTTCCCCAGATGGTGACCTGCACAAACCTGGAACCTGACCAGTTATCCTCTGCTGGTGGTGACCTTGTGTCCCCTTTCACACCACACGTCATCAGGAGAGCAGGACTCGGCTCTATAAGGTGACAAAGTAGAAGGGTTGGCTCAGTTCAGCTTTCTGGGCTTTGCCCATCCCATGTCACTCTTCAGCTGATGAGCACCTGTGGTCCCTAACTGAAGCCACAATGCTGAAGGTGTGGGTTGGCCCCAGTGAGGGTCACACAATGATGGACACCAGTTACTGAACCACTGGTGACGTCTCCTGCTGCAGGTGTCACATCAGAGTGATAGAACATGTCAGGTTGGAAGGGACTCACAAGAATCATCAAGTCCAACTCCCTGGACTTGTGGTTTAGGTCCTGTTGGGCTCAGCACGTAGAGGAAACACCCATTTGGGGGCTGTGAGTTGTTGGTGATGACTGACTACTTTTGGGGCGTTTATAGCCCGGCAGCTGTACCCAGCTGGCTACCGTGGCAGCCCATCAGCCATGGCCTCCAACCACACCTGCCAGGGATGGGAGGTGATTTTAATGCCTAGTACAGAACTCCGGCAAAAGAAAGGGCTCAAAATAAAAATCAGTGGGGCTTTAGTTTCTTCTGATTCAGCCAAACTGCAAGCTCTGTTCTGTCATGCCTTCTTGTGATTTCTTGCCCTGGTTGTACCAAGCAGAGGGCAGAGATTATATTTGACCAAGCACTTTTGTTGCTCATGGACTGTTGACTCCTCTTTGACAAGGAAAACAGGGAGTGGCACACAAATAAATTAACTGAAACAAACAGGCGTAAAGGAGACTGATCTCTTCAGAAGGAAATCTGTGAGAAACCAGCAAGTATTTTCTGTGTATGGTGTATGTGAAACGGCTTGGGCAGGTTGGAAGAAGACTCTCTAGAAGACCTGCTTGTCCTGCCTTGTGGGAACATCCAGGTACCATGAACAGGAGAGGGGAAAGGTCTGCCTTGAGAGGAAGAGGAGTCTTGATGTCACACATTTAACATTGGCCTTCCAAGCAAGACACTTCAAATGTTTCTGGAGGACCCAAATTTTTTTACTTCACCTCTAAAACAGTCAGCAGCTGGGAGGTGCTTTCTGAAACCTCCCACAGAAGCTGTAACTGCATAGCTTTGACTTTCATTGCAATTTAACACCCTGCATGTCTCCTTTGCTTTTGAAATATTAAACATTATTACTACACTTGTTCAACACCAACCTGCTGAAATGTGCTTGATTATCTTAGGAAACACTGTACAAAACTTGTTGTTTCACATAAGATGCTTGGTTTAGATCTTCGCTGCTGAGATACACTGGCAGCTTACAGAATATTTGATCACAGCTCAGAGAAACTGGCAGGTTTATTTTTGGTTTGACGTGACAATGGGAAAAAGCTGGAGTAAAAGCGAACTTACCACAAACTCCTTCCACAGTGTTTATTGGGCCACTCGAGTGATGAAGAGCTGGGGGAATTTGGGGGATTTATCCAAGTGCTTTGCTGACTTCGACAGCTCTGTTCTTGCAGTTTAACAGGAGAGCAGACCTGGGTCCATGGCCTTAATCTGAGATTGCAGCTCAGAGCTCTTCCACTGGCCAAATCTGACAACCTTGAGCTGAGCAGTGTAAGTTACAGCTGGTTTCATCCTCTCTTCCCTCCTCACCTGATTTTGCTGTATTCAACTTAGAGATGCAAAGAAGTGAGGATAACTCACTGCAAACCCCCACAGTTTCCAGAGAATCGCTGGACAGTTTGGGTTGGAAGGGACCTTAAAGCCCATCCAGTTCCAAACCCCTGCCATGGCCAGGGACACCTTTCCCTAGACCAGGTTGCTCCAAGCCCTGTCCAAACCAGCCTTGTAAAGGAAAGCTGATACAGTAGAGAAGAAAAAGGTACAAACTCCCCCATATTTACCAGAGAAATAGTTCTTTACATGCCTTTTAACAATGATTGAACTGCTAACCCAGCAAGGTTTTTAAATTTAATCTGATGTGAATGGCTTTTGCCATTAGACAGAACACAAACTCCCATCCGTTGTGTCCCTGTCTTGGCTGAACTCTTCACTGAGGCAGAGGTGAGTGCTGGGGCTTCTGCTCGTCTATGCAAATTCCCTGTAAGTGTTTGGAACTGTTTGTTTTGACTAAAAAAAGAATGAAATCTGTGGAACCCGCAGATGTGAAGTGCTGCCAGATGGATTCTGAGAAATTCCCTTCTGAAGAGAGTCTATCAAGTGACCTCTTCAAACATTATTTTGAGGTTTTGTTTCTCTTCACAGTGCTCTTGCCTGAGCCATCCATTTGGCTGAGTGTGAAATCAGGTTTATAAAGGCATTTTGCTATTCAGAAATTTCCCCCAGACAGGACTTTCTCACCACAGGCCCGGTGCATCAGGGTTGGAATGCTCTGCTGAGCTTGTCTTTTTTTGTAAGGTGCATGAGACCTCACTTCAGCGAGCTTTTCAGGAGAAAACTCAATGGAAAATCAGCGAGGAGGGTTAGCAGGGCGCGTGCTGTAAGCGCGACAACAGCAGGACCTTTGCATTTCTAGCATCCAGAGTTCAGTGAAACAATCCCCGAGCGTGCTGCCGCTGCAGACAGCTCGTGCTGCAGGTTTGAACCCATCATCTGTGCAGCTGCATCGCTGCTGCCCTTGGGCAGGGACAGCAAACATCCCCAGGGTGCGGGAGCACGTCCCTGTGCGGTGCTGTGAGTGTCAGTCCGGTGTCCTCCTGGCTGTGTTGTTTGGTGACTCTTTAACCAAAGCTGTATCTGCTAGAGCTCTGTCTGGTTCTTCACATCACAGCTCAACCGCTCTTCCTGTTCTCAGTCTGGGTTTGCTTAGTATGAAAACAGAAATTGCTGATCCAAAATTTCATGATGCTGTGTCCTGGCTTTGTGATCCAGAGTCCTTCTCCAGCTGTGCCACCTGATAGTCCTGCACATATTGTATTTATGGCAAATATTTTTCAAAGTGCACCTTTTTTTTTATTTTATTCTGAGATACGGAATGTTGATGTGCTTTATTTTCCGTGGCCTGTTGCTCAATGGGGAAAAAATGAGTGTTAAAAGTGTGTCGGTGTCTACTTTGTAATATTTTCTGTGACAAAGGAAAGGAAGAGGGTGTGGAATCCTTCTGTGTGGCAATGGGAAACTCTTTCAATGTAACATGCTATTATTGATACTGTATTTACTGATCAAAGTGTAATGAAACAGTTAATTCCTGATATAGCCTTTGTACTGTATGGTATTTTATTTTGTCATTTATTGATCCTAAGAAATAAATATCCAAATTTAAGCCTCGCGCTGCTTTTGCTTGAAGTGGCAGGTGTGCCTTTATCACACAGCCTGGTTACCAGCACAGGCACTCTGGCTGGGGTCTAAACTGGTGAAATCCCACTGGCCTTGAACTGGGATTTGAAGCTCCTCTGCAGAAGGGCCGTGAGTGCTCCTCTCCCTGCACTCTGCAGCACAAACAGCATCCAAACATCAGCTGCTGCTTCTGTCTTCAGGTCAGCAGACAAACAGGGGAACTAGTTAGCTTTGAAGGACATTCCCATCAGTGATGTATGCCCTGAAAAATCCTTCCTGAGGCCTGTTAAAAGCATCAGATCTGTGCTGTCCTGCTCTGCTGTTGGGCACAGCAATGGAGAGCATCCAGCCCATGCAGGGCGTGGAGCATGTGGAGTGCAGGAGCCTGAAGTGTGGGACTGGAGATCATTTATTTTTCTAAAACAAATGTAATTTTGTGGGGACAGAATGCTTTGGTATTACTCATGATATTAAAGTGTTCTTACACTAAATGAGCAAAAATCAGTCACCTCCATCTTCCCTGCAGCTCCTGGTTAATGTTCTGTTGTGCAATAGCTGAGCTGAGCCATAAAATCTTCATAGTTTTTAACCATTCAACCCTTTTGTTTTGATTTCCGGTAGAGGGAAATGTTGCTTGGAAAGCAGCAAGAGAATAAAACGTAAGTATTTGGAATCATTCATGCCTGGAAAATCCATCTTCTAAAACCTATCTCAAATGCACTGCCTCTCCAAAGGCTTTTTGGTGCTTCTCCCAGATGAGAAGAGCGGGAGCCTCTATTGTCCCTACACCATCAAGCGTTAAAGAATCAAAATCATTTATTTTATGGATCCTTTTATTTGGTATTCAGCCCTGCTGCTGAAATTCTGCTCAAAGGTGTATTTTCAGTCTGCAGCTCATGTCTTCAGCAGTGGAAATCCACAGGATGTGGCAGCATCCTCGCTTCCTGGCTGCAGGAGACTTCCGTGCTGGGCCCGGTGCTCCCAGTGGAGCCTCCACGGCTTATGCAGAAACCCAGCCCGTGTTCAAGCTGGAGTGAAAAATGCTGCTGTCTGCTCGTGACTTGTCTAGCTCAGGGCTGACTCCTTGAAAAAGCCAAATCCTGGGAAGCAGAGCTTCCCACTCCTCCCAAGCCACCCTCTCCCCCGGTGTCACGCAATCGTGCACCACATCACGCCCCGCAAATCTGAAGGAAAACAAAAGATGTGGAGAGTCAAATAATTCTTTCTTTCCTTTAGAAAGGCACAAGGACTGTGCCTTGAGCCATGAGGGATGCTTTCAGCTTGGCCCTTATTTCTCATTTCAATTATAAAAGCAATTTCCATAGTTCACAAGGGGAAAATTTCAGGCACCTTTCAAAAAAAATGTTACGTTCTAGTAAATGGCTTCATAAAACTTAATAAACATCCATGGAGAAGTTAATTTATTTAAAATATCCTTAAATCCTGCTCTGCCTTATTGAATTTGTTTGAACTGTAGATCAGGTTGGAGTATATTCATGAGGGGATTTAAGCAATAAGGCTGTGCATCACAGTTATTATTCCAGGTCTCCTGTGGGCCGGGAAGCACAAAGCAGAACCTGAAGTGATTTTGGGCACTCAAGTGCAAAACCCCTCCAGAAGCACAGGCACAGGCATGGCCCAAGTGCTGCAGGGCAGCCAAACCGAGCTGCTGGGGTTGTTTACTGGGAACAAAAATACACCAGGGGAGCTCACAGCAGCCAGCCCAGCATCCACGGGCTGCCAGCCCAGTCCTGGGCTCTCTCAGCCAAATGCCAGCAGGAAAGAATCAAAGAATCACAGAATCACAGAACGGTTTGGGTTGGAAGGGACCTTAAAGATCATCTTATTCCCCCCCCTGCCATAGGCAGGGACACCTTCCACTATCCCAGGTTGCTCCAAGCCTCATCCAGCCTGGCCTTGGACACTTCCAGGGATGGGGCAGCCACAGCTTCTCTGGACCTCACCACCCTCAGAGAATTTCTTCCTAACATCTAATCTAAATAGAGAAGCAGCAAAATTAGTTAAACACCATGTCACTGGTAATACAAACCAGCCAAGCCAGCCAGGACTTTCAAGAAAGAGAAAGAGAAGGACCAAAAATTTGTAGTGAGTGTGTAAGTGCATGTGTGGGTGCTGCAGCCACAGCTGGTATCATGTTTTGCCCAGGGTTGTTCAGCCTGGGGAAAAGAAAGCTCCAGAGAGACCTTAGAACCCCTTTCAGTACCTAAGGAGGCTTCAAGAGAGCTGGAGAGGGAGTTTTTACAAGAACCTGGAGTGACAGGACAAGGGAGAATGGCTTTAAGGTGAAGGAGGGTAGATTTAGATCTCGCCAGCACGCCAAAATTTCACAAACATAATGGAGATGTAGTAGCCATTGTTACCAAGATTTAACAGCATTAGCACACTTCCAACAACCCAGCACACTCCATACCTTTCTCACTGCGACGGTGCATTTATTTTAGGGATGGATTTCAGGCACATGAACTTCTGGGATTCACCCAAGGGCTGCAATGAAATCTTGTAGACCGGAGTCTCAAACCCCAGTGTTTCCAGCAGTCAACTGTGCTTCATCTTTCCTTTCACTCAGCGTAATCAGGTAACTCATGAGCTGTATTAAGCCTCCATTCCAAGACACATATTAGGAAAACATGTCAACATTCAACCATTAAAAAGCAGCTTCTCGTTGGTTGTCAGCAACAGCAACAACCTTGTCACAGCACTTGGCAGCTTTCAGTGTGTTCTTGACGATGCTGTTATCCTTGGGGTCTGCTCCGTGCAGATTGCAGGAGAAGGTGAAGCGCTGTGTGCCGAATTTAAAAAATACCCAAACAGCAACAAACTCCAGTAAATGGGAGTGACCTTAGCAGTGCCACGGGGAGCTGTAACGAAATCTGTGACACCTGACATTTTCGATGCTTTAGTTCTTCTGTCCAACTGAAAAGCAGCTACGACTGCCAACAGCATTATTAGCACAGCTCCCACACAGAGCATGAATTCTTACAAAGTTTCACATTACTGCAATAAATCATTTTTCTGTCTTCCTTCAGACTGGCAATCGGAATAAGATTAATTTTTCTTTACCATTAACACAAGCATGAAATAACATTTTTCGTAACCAGTCCAGGAAAACACCTTATGTTGCGGTTGGTGTTTTCTGACTCAGAACTTGAGACTTAGTCCCTCTCCTTCCTCTGGGCTTGAGCCAGACCAGAGCAAGCAAATGGTACAGGGATTTTAAAGCTGGTCACCAGTGACACCACAGCAAGGCAGCCAGACTGGTTAATCCTCTTGACCAAAGAAGTGAGCACCCTTCAAGAGGCTGATCTAGGAAAACTCATAAACACAAGCCTGTAGGCTTTTGGGATGAAAGAAAATACAAATTTGTGGAGCACTTCTGAGCCTTTATGAATGCCCACCTGCATAACTGGTATAAACCTGTTTGCATCTGCAAAGAAACCCAGTTTGTGTTTGTAAGTGACCCAATCTAGCTGTTTGTTTCTCTTTTCTGAGGCTTTTTTTTAAAATATCATTTAGCAGGGGAAAATGAAGCTGTTCGTTCTGTTCACAGCTCCAGTCTTAAATGCCAGAGGTGCTGATCAGATTAAAACAGAAATCAGAGTTCATAGATTGTGTCTGGAAGGAACAAAGACTCTGGTGCTGGTTTTTATTGCATACAGGACAATATCCCTTGCTTATTGTATATATTACAATGGCAAGGGGGGGAGTTTTATCACAGCACGGCTCAGTGCTTTTTAGTATGTTGTTCATCATTTGGAGCTCACTGGCATTCACTTGCAGATTTTACTTTGTATCTTAATAAGTTTTCATGGAATTTTGGAGACGAGAAAAAATACGTTCTGCCATGTTGCCAGTCTCGCTCCATGGATACACCAGTACAATCAGCTCCTCATGACTGAATCACAGAGTGGTTTGGGTTGGAAGGGACCTTAAAAATCATCTCATTCCAATCCCCTGCCACAGGCAGGGACACCTTCCACTAAGTCAGGTTCCTCCAAGCCCCATTCAGCCTGGCTGTGAAGAACATCGTCATGAAGAGCCTTGAAGAGCAATGTCTGTATCTTAGAATGGCTGAATGGTAAAAATTCCTCTCCCCCTGCCCTAGGGTGATGTGATCTCTGGGAGATCAGCCACGTTGTTATCATCTGATGCCTGGGGAAGATTCTGCTGGGAGAACATTTCATCAGCAAGCTTAACGAGGAGTCAGTGTGTGAGTGGCAACTTTATACTTGTGGTGAACAGGAAAGCTAAAGCTACCCATAGATGAACATTAAAATAAAAATTGGAGAGGGCTATTTCTGCTCCACTCCTCAGCCTGGAAGGAAAATGCAAAATTAATGAACCTCTGTACAGGGAGATAGAGGCAGAAAAGGTTTCTGCAGAGAGCAAGTCTCACTTTGGTTTCCCCCCCAGCCCAAAAACTCTGAATTTTCAATGCTCAGCTTTGAGGGAGATTGTGCCATATCAGCCTATGGTGTAGGATAAAAGGTACAAAGGATTTCAGAAGTCTTCAGAAAGTGTGGGCGCCATCAGTGCACAAAGACGATTCTGTTTGCTCTCTGTGTTTCTATATGCATCATGTCACCAAAAGGATTCACAGACTTTTTCCAGGGGGAATACAGTTGTGCTAGAACATCAGCGTGCAACAAAATACACTGGAAAATGGAAAAGGGAAAAAAAAAAAGAGAACACATTCTTCTCCTGTCTGATTTTTGCATCTTCACAGATCAGTCAAAAGCTTTTCTCTTCAACCAAAATCTCACTTCCACTTGTTTACAACAACTCGTCTCCCTGTGCTATTCATTTTCCTGGGAGATTGGCTCCAGGGCTCAGGATCTGCCTGTGTTTCATATCCATCTCTCCAGAAGGCACCGCAGGGTTTGAAGATTGGTTGTCTTCATCAAGAGGAAAAGGCTGTTTTCTGTAAGAAGGGGCCATGAGTCACAGCAAGACTTTGATGAACCCAATAGGCTTCCTTAGAGGTTGGCACCAGAGTAGAGGAGAATTAGGAGTTGTAGGACCAAAAGTAAATAATGAATCAGATGATGTGATGGCAAATATGTTTTGTTGGGGTGAAATTTTTTTAAACTGAGGGTAAGGCACATTTATTTGAAATTGAGCCTATTTCTTGTGATGCGCAAATCGAGTTACTCAGGAAGGTTTTTAACTGTGCACAGAGAAATACAGAATAGGATTGTGATCGAAATGAGGGGAAACAGGGCTGGTCAGGTGATCACCCCCTGCACTGGGATGAAGCAAGGGCACAGGTACAACCCTGTCAACCTGCTCAGTAAATCATCCCCTCACCAAGCATCAGAGTAAAGCAGAGAAACAAGGAGTTAACTTTGCTCACATCTCCCAGCAAATGCCTGTTCCCACAATCACTGTCTCTTTTTGGCCAGAGTTCTGTATTTTTAAGCTGTTCTCAACTCTCTTGTAGAGCAATTATTCCGAAGTGCAACTGAGGACATTTTGCCTTCTGCTCAGATGAAATTTACTTCAATTCAGTTTGGTAGTCGCTCCTCAGAGCACCTAAGAAAATCTCCTGTCTTTAGAGTCTTCCCTGTAGCTACCCAACTACACGAGAGCTGCTAAAACACTTGAGAAGTCAGAGGGAGAAAGAGGATTGGAGCTGATGGTGCAGAAGCTGAGGAATGGGACACCCACCTGGCTCGCAGGAGAAAGGGAGAAGTGGGATAACCAGGAGAGAGATAAATACCCAAATCTGGGAAGATTTTCAGGATTTCCTGCTGCCCAATACAGCTCCAGAGCATGTTAATCTGCATCTTTACCAGTACCCACCTTCCCACATTCATATTTTCAATCATAGAGGTTTTCAAAGTCATCCCTCCTCTCCAAATATTAAATTTGGAAAAAATGGTCAGTCGCAGACCCTTAAAATGAGTGTGTTCGGTTTGGCTGATTTCATGTCCAGTGCAAATATTCACATCTTTCCAACCAGCTCCTTTTATTTAGGATTAACAGGCAGAAGTTTCACTTGAGCAGCTGTGGTTCCACCTCATGAATGTTTAAATTGAGGATAATTTGTGTTTCTGTTCATATCAAAGTATCTGCTCTCTAAAATAGCTTGGGTCAACTCCAGATTTTTACTGTTTGTGAGCAGAAATATTTCTTTATTTCTGGTTATTAGTGTTGTGGACAGCTTTGTTACTTGCTTTGTTTTCTTTAGTAAGACTGTAACTTCAATAAGATTTTAATGCTGAGACTTAAACTACACAAATTTCAAATAAATTTGTTCACTGATCAAGGCACAAAAGAGAAAACATTTTAATAAATTGAATTTTGCCTTCTATCTACTGTTCTCCCAGCAATAATGAATTGCAATCTAAAATACAATTCAACTCCAGCCATAAATATTCATAGCTAAGAGTCCTTTTTTTCCCTTAAGCTGTTCCGTGCTACTGGAGAGTAATGTTTCAAAAGTCAAACACTGAGACCTCATCGTAACCAAATGTACCCAGAAAAACCTTGATGCAGAAAAGTGGATTTCATTTCAAATAAATCATGAGCTGTGGTGGGAGCAATGCCGTGTTCTGATGCACAACATTTCCATAGGTACAGAGAAATCAAATCCGAGACAGGCAAAACTGGGATTGCACCCCAGATATGGGATATCATAGATAAGGTAGCCCCATCACAGGGACTATGCAGGCACATGTGGATCTCAGCTGAAGGAAAGCTCTTCAGTAAGCAGAGACCAGCTCCTTTTTAAGCATCACTTCGAAAAGGCCAATTCTAGTTCTGGGTATCAGCCCTGTAACACGTCAAGAGGTGACCTGGTGCAGGAACATTTCCTTCCTCCCACATTTTCTCCTCTCTGCTCCCATCCTCGTGGCTGGGGATCACTTTCCCTTTTAAACCACACCAGGAGCTTGCAGTTGACATCCCCACAAAGCAGACGGACTCCAGGACATCTTTGACCAAGGCTCCCACCCTTAGATGCGGAGCCAGAGGCACTTTGGGCTGTTTGCTCAGAGCCTTTGTGCAGACAATGGCACGGGGAGAGGGAGAGGAAGAAAGGGTGTCTCATAAACCCCATGACAAATGGGAAGACAACGGTAATTCAATTACTCTGTGCAATGATGTTACCAAAAAGGATGAAGAACTTAAGTAGATAATTGTTTATCCTTTGTTTTCATTGTTGATTCAAAACTAACACAATTACTTGTGCAGGTGATGTCTCAGTTCTGATTCACAGGGGGGAAACAGCACTTCTTGTGCCTTATGACCTGTTAATTCAACATGACAGGCTTGACCTGAGGACACCAATAATGTTGTCATCTCAGTTGTCTGATGGCACAGTGCTGAACTGATCCATTCTGTCTCAAAGGCTCAGAGAATTCTGTGAATTTGGTGGAAGCGGAAATCTCTCGGGTGACAACTGTGTACAAGGGGAGTTTCTTTCCTTTTTTTCCTCCGTAACTCAAAGCCATGGTCTTCTTTCACTTTGGTTTCGCCACCCAAGTCTTTCCTATATTTTAGCTCCAGTAAGGGAAGGGATATGAGCAGGGAGGTCACCTGCAGAGTGGGCTTCGAGATACAGGTACAAAACACGGCTGTGGCTGGGTTGTTCACTGCTCTGCCTCTGTCTCCTACTGTCACCAGAAGAGAACTGTTTCCTTTCTCCCTTAATTCTCCCGGTCACTCAGTGGCAAAATCCTCACCTGTGCTTTCCACTTGCTCCTTCCCATGAGAAGAGGCAGGGCTTGTGCCAGGGCCGCTCCTCTTTGAGCAGTCCCAGTTTAAGTTTCCAAACACTCCCGCACAGCCCCTGCCAGGTGGTCCCTCTGTGCTCAAGCTGCAGCCCAAGCACAGCCACCTGTGGGACCTGGCACCAGAGGCCAATGTCATGGCACCTGGGGCTTTCTGAAGAGGGGCAGATCATCCCAATCCTGTGCAGAGCTGCCAGGCTGTTGTTAAAGCACCTGCACATCTTGGGAACATCAGCCTAAAGGCTGGGGAATGGATTGCAGCAGAGTCTCAGCAGCACCCAAAGGAAATGATTCCCAAAGAAAGATCAGACACAAAATATCAGCTAGGAACCAGAGCTGTGGGATGCCTCTTCTCACAGCCTCCTCCACTCCTGCTGACAGAAATAAACCTGCTCAGCTGTCACTTTGGAGCTGTAGATGGGCCATGGGGAGGCAGGACGTGTGGGGGTGGATGAGGGGGAAGGATTTTTTTCTCTGTGAAAACATCCAGTTTCACCACTGACAAGTCTGACAGGTGGAAACCAATTAAAAAAAAAAATCCTACTCACAAGTGCCTGGCTTCTTTGGAGAAGTTCCTCAGTTTTGCCCTCCCCTCTGTAGTAACTGCTGGGTGCTGACACAGGGCAAGCCTTGTCCCCCTGGTGTCACCGGCCTCCTGCTGAAACAGGGGCTGGGCTGAGGTCTGTGACAGATAAAGGGTAATGTGGTCACAGTCCCTTGTCTGCACATTTCGTGGGCTCACACATCAACCACCCTGTTTGGAACGATGCTGCAGAAATGTTGATGGCAGCCTTTTGCTCCCATTTTCCCATGAGCTGCTGACAAAGTGTCTCAGGAAGACATCAGCTATTTCAGTTTGATGCTTGGCAAAGCAAGGACAAGGATTAGCCTATCTTCAACATTCCATTTGCTATCACATACTGAAAAGGATCTAAATGAAAATATCTGAGAGGCAGGTCCTGCCAATTCATCGTCACTCAGGCTCGACACAAGAGCAGAAAATTAGTTCTTCCCCTCCTAGGGTCAAGTTTGGATTTAAACACATATATTCCTGGGAATCTGCATCAGAGATGCTAAACACATCATAACAGGAAAAGCAGGATGGCAAAACAATGTTATTATTCAGCTACATTTGCAAAATTCCCATGCAAAATAAATGTGCGTTAGATGACTGCTGCAGCATCTCTGAATTGCAGGCACTTCAATGTTTTAAAATTCCCTCATGAGCTTTGCTCTGCCAGCTACTAAGCAAATTTCCCTCTGTACCCTGAAGAGAGTAAGGGTGGAGAGCTGCCAACATTTTGTAGGGTAAAGCTTTTCCCGAGAAAAGCTCTTCCAGAAAATCAACTTGCTTTTTGTCACTTCAGAAAAGCCCCAGGAGATCTGAACCCTGTAGGCCCAGACAGAAGCAGTCTGGGTTTAATGTTCCAAGAACAGATCAGACACCAAGAGCATCAGCTCCTCCTCAGCTCTGCAGCTTTGGGAAACATCACCACAGGCTCCCTGGTTGTGCTGCGTTTCCAAGCCAGGCTGCACACTGAAACCCAACAACCAACCACCGCTTTCCCAGGGAGTCTCCTCACAAAACTTCATAATGAACATCTGGGTAACCTCAGCAAACATGGTCAAGTGGCCACGGCAGTGTAAAGGGTTTGGTTTTTCAGTAACTGACATGACGGGCTTTAATGTCAGGAGAAATCAAGTCACTGCTTTAATTTCTCCTAGCTTTAGGACAGGTAAGACAACAGCATTTTGTGACAGCAGCAACGACCCTGTGAGTTGCTCTTTCTTAAATTAGAGTATTACATTTAAAGTATTAAATTAGCTGTGGAGACCCTACTAAGAGCAACCACAGCAAGCAGCACTGGCTTTCCCTGGCCGACAGCAGAGGTCTCACCTGAGTGGTGCAGTCTCAGCTCAAGCCTCTTTCTCTCCCTCCGATGCTCTTGTCACAAGCTCTTTTTTCTGTAGTGTTTGTTCACCTCTCAGGATGCTGCCCACTCATGTGACTCCATTACAGATCTCACGCTTTGGAGCCTTTTAAAACATTTCCCCTTTCATGAGAGCCACTTCTCTTCAAGGAGCCACTGTGGCCTGGTGAGCAAACTCAACATCCACCATCAGCCAGAGCTGCACAGTTGCATAACCCAGGCTCGCTGCAGTGCCAGGATCATTAGCACAACTTGCCTTCATCGCCAGTCGTTACATGAGGGCATTTGGGACTGCTTGGCAAATCACACAGCAAGGCCCCATAACCCCACCTTACCCATTCCTGCCCTGAAAAAAGTATCTGTGGGGTAATGACTGACAGAAGGTCTGATTTGCCAATGTCTCTTACCCTGCACTCATGAATTTTCATCCCAACGCCTTCCTCACAGGACTTCCCAAGAGCCAGGCTGATTTTATTGAATGTGACAGGAGGTAACAGCGCCTTATAATAATTGTGCTTTTTTTTCCATCGTGAAAACTATATAATGCAGCAACCTCCAGCTCGCTGATGAGCAAAGGGACACCTGCCTAAGCCACAGGCTGTGATGTGGGCAGGAGAGCTCTGCTTGTCCTCGTTCCATCCCACGCAAAGACGATGGCCCAGGAGGCTGGAGATGACGTCCAAAGCATCTCATGATTCACTTAGTCCCCTCATGGGCAGCACAGAAGAAATTAGGATGGGAGCAGAAACGCACTGGAGTGCACCTCCCTTCTGAGGGACATCCTGCTAAGAGAGGGAATGAATAAAATGGTTTGCCCTACCTTGCTATTCTAATTTATTCCTAGAGGCAGGCAGTTAAGTACTGGGTAATTCCAACAAAGGAATCTTCTTCCACGGGCAAGAAAAAGTCTTGCCTTCATTTGTGAGACTCAAAGGAACTGATGGCTGAAAGGTTCTCCACAGCCAAAGGGAAGGCTTCTGCCTACATCTGCCTCTCTGACATGGGCATCTCCATGTGTTACAAGGACAGGAGATGTAGCAGGTTGGACCCTGGAAGTCTTGAGAGCACAAGAATGGGACGCACACGTGTTCGAGGTGTGTTGTTCCATGTGTTGGTCGGGCTCTTGGCTGCACAGCGGCACCCAGCTGTGGCTGTGACTCACGCTGCAAGCACAGAAAAATCTGGCTGCACATTTTCATAGCTGAAAATCAGGAAGTTTGGTGAAGATTAGAGCCAGAGCAGTAAGCAAAATTGCTCCCAATTCTGCTTTTTTGCATAAAATCACCAGTACAGAAATACCAGTACCCTAAAGGAATGCTCACATATTTCATTTCTTCCTTTCAGCCCCATTATTCTCCAGTGACTCTCAGTTTGCTCCACTTGTAATATTTTTCCTCCAACAATAATGAAATTTATGCTATTTTCACTACCCTTCAATTTCCTGCACATGCCAAGTAACACTCTTGGAAACTGATACAGGGAGTGTGTTGCTGTCACGTGAAAGCAAGACTTAATTAAGGGGCCTACAGCCATCCCTCAGGTGTAGTCCCTGGCTGAGCACAGCCAAAATGTGCCAGTGGGAGGATTACATCTGGAAAAGGGAGCATGGATATCACTTCTACAACCTGCATCACCAAAAAGCTCCAAAATGAACGTGCAGCACTTCCATGCACACACACTGGAACACGCCCCACGTGTAGAGGCCATAGGCATGAATTTTGTGAGATCATGAGAAGGATTACTTAAAAAAATACCTGTGGATTCTTGCAAAGGCACGTGGCAGATTGTTCTTTCTGATTTGTTGCCCAAACCAGAGTTTTGGTCTCTTTGCTCTTCCCACTTTCCCATTCTATTCTCGACGTGGTGGAATTTCACCTTGATCTCAGGAAGGGCTGATGAGCTATGATACTTTTCCCTCATAGCAGCTCTCTGCACCAGCCTGACAACAACAAGGCAGAGCGAAAGAGATGTAAAAAGTTTCTGATTTTAGGAAGATTTCAGACTCGCAGCTGATTCTCAGTGCACTGACCCAGCAAAACATTTTATGATGCTGCATGTGAAGGACATTGTGTGAAATTAATTGTACTACATTTAATTAGCTCTCTGTCTCCTTTTCAGGTCTGCTAGACATATATTTCCTTTCTTCCTGTTCAATTACTGTGCACTGCTCTCTTTCAACTCGTGTTTTCATTTAGCAGTGTAGGTAATTCTGTAGCTGGTTGTTTACTTAGGAAAGTAGAACTGAGGCAATTTGTACAGGAAATAAAAGCCCTTCTGTCCTGCAAATATGCATTTCCAGTGGCAGTCACAGACACAGACTCTCTCTCCTCCACCTTGTAAACCTCAAATAGCTGAAATTCCCCTGACTGCACTGTGTGAAGCAGGGCTGCAGCCCAGCTCAGATCTGTGCCATTTCTGCCTCCTTGGCAGCATTTTAAAATCTGGAGGAGCCGATGTCCACAGCCTTCTATCAAAGTCGTACATCTGTCCACCGTTGGATAGAGAATATGCTCTGATTCATTTGCAACTCAATACCACGTGCAGCAGAGCCGTGTTAATCCAGCTGTTTGGATGCTGTATCTTGGTTTGGATTAGTAGAAGTTCCTGTTGCTGTGCTGGAATGATAATATTCTCAATGCGTGTTTTTTAGCTGTAACGTGGTGTTTTTCACTAAACAGGAAGATACCTTGGCAGAAGCAGAAGCAGACACAAATATAAGCATTAACATAAACATACCACATCCACAAAGTGATGCAGAAACTCTTGGCAGCAGAAAGACCAGAGGAGCCATAATCCAAAGAGCATCACTCACAGAGGGGTTGGGAGGAGCTGGAAGGTGGCTGATGAGATGATGTCTGCTATGCAATCAAGGACAATCACACACTAATTTTTACCATCATGGGCAAATACTGATTAGCAAAGCACATCCCAGTGGCTTTTCTTACAGCCCTAGGAGCAGCCCAACCTGCAACCATCACTGCTGGATGATGGTGACACTGGAAATAGTAATATATTGTCTCATAAACTGATGGCAAGGAAATCTATGCAGATTTGTTTTTCCTGCACAGTGAAGCAGAGGTCTGGTCCCCTCCAAGCTCTCACTCTGAAAAATAATTTGATGGGACTTTGCCTATCCCTTCCTACCCTGAGTTTTGCTAGGATTGCCTTGAAACGTAGGTACAACAAGCAAAGCAACTCTCAGAGAGCTCAGATGTAAAGCCAGGCTTCCAGAGTCGGAATTTATACACAGGGGAACAAGTATTTGTAGTTACTTTTGCCAGAATCTAAACTGTGATGTGCACAAACACTGAAGAGAAGTGAGTCAAAGTAGCAATACATGCAATTGCATTAACGCTCCCTCTTCTTTGCCAACAAGAATTAAAGCTTCGGGCCAAAGGTCTATTCTTCACCTGATTTTATTATGTGGCCTGGATTTAATTGTGAGCATCCGTTATCAGCTCTGTTCATCCTCTGCATCAGACTCCAGACACAGACACGCAGTCACACACAAAAGCCTCCCCCTGCTATTCCAGCTGTCTCCAAAACATTGAAGCATCAGTTTTCAGGGCAGCATCAGTGGATGCCAGAGGGCAGCTTAAATGAAGGTGGACAAAAACATCCAGCCAGTTAAAAACGCGCCACATTATAGTCACATAAATAAATGTTGATGTGGCTGGAAGGAGAACGCGTCCTGACATCAGGGTTTGGAACAGTGAGGATTGAAAAAACACGAGGAAAGGATCTGTTACTGAAAAGCCAGCGTGGAGAAATGAACACCTTTTCTGTTTACCCAGTTTTGTCTGTAGGTCTGTTTTTTCATTGCTTATTTGTCACTCAACTCCATTATGTACTTCCTGCCCCATCCCTAGAAGTGTCCAAGGCCAGGTTGAACGAGGCTTGGATCAGCCTGGGATGGTGGAACGTGTCCCTGCCCATGGCAGATGAATTTTAAGGTCCCTTCCAACCCAAACCATCCTATCAGTCTCTGAGTAGTCCTGCTGCCTACACACCACCCAATTGTTTTGGGGTTTTCCCTCTCTGTTCCCTCACAACCCACTTTCTGAAGTTTCCATTGCAGGCTGGGACCAAATGATAGTGAAAATGCGATTTTTTAACATAAAATTTCATAATGAGCCCCTTTTCCCACACCCTTCTGAGCACATGAATTCAGAAGCGGCAGCCTCAAAATAGCACCACTGCCACGAGTTTGCACTGAAAACTGAGGCCAAACACTCAAAGAGTCTTTATTTATGATTTCCAGCAACTGTTAGTAAGCATAGCCTAAACTCCACGTCCAGACCGTAAGGAAAGCATTTGGAATGCATAAATACCCCTGGTCAGTGGCACTGACTGTGGTACAAATGTGCCTGTAAGAGACCAGCTTGCAATTCTGGGCCAGAGCCAGCTGAATTCAAAGGATGATTTCCTATCATCTCTGATAGGCTTTGGGATCAGGCCCAGCTTGCCTTAAATCAGGCATCTGGCACTTAAATAAACTAAAACGTTTCTTAGTTTGTGGTTTTCAGTCAGGCCAGCAGCAATATGTTGTGCAAAGAGAAAGCTCTCTTGTGATATTCCTCCCTGGCTATAGCTTTGTCCCAAGATGACAACTTGTTTCCAAATAGACTCACATGATTTAATTCTATTATAGATGCTCTGTGCATGTTTCATGATGGGTCTTTCTACTTCTATAAATCCCTTCCGGAAGCACATTTTCTATTAAGTATATTGATTTATATGTGTCAGAAGCCATACGCTTAAAGGAAAAGGACAAACTAAGTTCATTTCTTTCTGTTTTTTTAAAGGAAAAAGAAGCAGGAAACAACAGAGAATGACATAACTGTAGTACGTGAGGGTAATTATCTGCTGAAAGAAGAGATAAAACCTGCTCCAAAACAAGTTCAGGTAGATGGGAACAGATCACTCCAGCATGAAATTAGCCCGTGTTCTATCTACAGAAATGTCCTGTCAGAGATTTGTCTGTTCAGCTGAAATCTGGTTTATGCTCAACCCTGAGAGAACTGACCAAGTATTCACACGACCTGACGGGCACAGACGGAGTTTTCATCCTGGCCATGCGAGAGAAAGTTGTCAGCTGTGCCACAGTATCGGTGGTCTTGGCTGACTTGATAATCAGAGACTCCTAAGAGTCGGAAGGATCTTGTCAAACCCTCCTGACACTGCTCTTCCGTCATGCTCTGACAGCCTCCGGGGCTGGTTATTTCACTTCCTCTACACACTGGACCTTCAAACATCCCTCAGCTGCTGCTCTTTCATGAGGAACAGAAGGGCACAGTTTGGTACAGGAAGGACCAAGCCCTCTACTGCCACAGGACTCTCAGCTTGGTTTGTGCCTCACTGACCTGCACTTATCCTTTCTCACATCTAGGAATAAATGAAACACCTGGCACTCCATACCTAGAGGATCTTGTTTTGGCCAAGAATTTCGTGCAAGGAATTCCATTTGTTAAATTCTCTGAATCCTAATTAGAAAAGGCAGCCCCTAATATTCATTGATTTTCACATATATCTTTGGCTTTCACAGGCTCTTCATTCCCAATGACCCAAATAGTTTCTGTCATGTCTTGCTGGTAATCTGACTGTGATAAAACCTCTCTTAGTGTTATTAATCTCTCATGTGGACCGACGTGAGCTTGCCAAAGCCTGTTTCAAGAGCCTTTGAAATCAATTCTCCTATTGCAGATGATTGGACTCGACGATCTTAGAGGTATTTTCCAACCTAAATGATTCCACGACCTGTCTTACAGATCAGGCTTTAAATATGAGAGCAAATGTCAAGATTACGTTCGTATGCACAGGGACTTACTGCAAATTGCATTTATTTACCTTAGGTCTGTGATTGCCAACTACTATTGTATCAAAGGCACCCGTAGCTACTTGAGCTTTTATTATATTGATTAAACAACACAGACACAAAGCAAAAATTGATTTCCAAGCACAGTGAAAGGCTCTTCCTTCAGCTCAGGAATATCCCTGAAAAGATGCAGGTTGGCCCAGGCTGTGTTAGGGGAATGGGCTGCCCTTTGCAGTTTCTATCCTCTCCTAGGCTTGTCTCCCTGTGTTCCTGCCTCTCCCAGATTTGTAGTGACATCCCCAGCAGGAGCTGCTGAAGCCTTGAGCTCTCTGCCAATCATTTGTTGCTTCTGATGAGAACTGGAGGCACTGGGCAATCCCGGGGGGAGAGTGGAGGGCAGGGAAGCAATTAGCAATCCACCCGCTGCACAGATGAAACCATTTGCTCCCAGCAGCTGTGGGGGCAGCTGGAAGGAGGGTTTTCTTGGATTAGGATGCCTCTTACTGCTCTCTTTTTGAAGAAGGACAGGAGGGAGAAGATGAATTGGGATGTAGCTGTGATTTTAATGTTTTTCAGTCTCTCCAGCCTCTCTTTTCAACAATGGCAGGATGTAAGATATACAGCAAGGGCAGAAATGTGGGAAATGATATTAATGAGAGAAGAGCTCAAGCCAAAGCATTCTTCGGAAGAAATGAAATCTCTCTTAGTTGTCATATCTTTTCTCAGCATCTTTCTTTGTCTGATCTTTTGGCTAAATGTCCAGGTCTCCTGGCTCTTTTCTCCTTCCCTGCTCCTGGGGAAGGTGTTTTATTCTAGCAGTGGGCAGATTTCTGGGGTTTGGATTAGTTCTGTTCGGTGTAAAACTGGAGTCTGCCTCTGAGGTGGAAGCACTACTGGTGCCTTCGAGAACAGAGACTGAAATGCATCCAAGCCATGGACGAGTGATATTTCTGTCCTGTCACATCCCATTAATGAGAAAAGATGGCAAAATGTTGATGTTATGCTAGCAGTTCTTTCTCCCAAGTATCATTCAGTTTACTGTAGCACCTCTAGACAACAGCAAAGCCAAGTCCCTCTGGGTTTGATGTTGCTCTAACTTGGACACCCCCCGCCTACATTTGCTTTCCACTCTGGCCAAAATCCAGTAGATTTGGGAGCATCAGATCTAAAGCATCATTTTGGGCTCATCACTGTGACAGGAGTTTACTCCTTTCATGGGTTGAAGATAAGCAACTTTTTTTTCTCAAGTATCAGCATAACTTTTATTGAGTCTTCACAAACAAGATTCTATTGTTTAGTCAGAGTTATTGTTGCTAGAAAATGAATGGTTGTGAGGGCTGCCGGGGACTGGAACTTTCCCTGGATTTGAACTGAATGATAAATCTAAATTAACTCTGCTATAGAAATGAAGGGAAGGCAGCAGCTGTCATAAATCTGTGTCTTTGTGGAAAGAAAAGTGGAGCTTCCTGCTGATGTGCAGGTGGTAGCTCTGGGTCTCAGTGCACAGTTTGCCAAAGGGAGTTACACCAAGGTCCAATGAATCAAACAGCTGTAACTGCATTGGGAGAGAATAAAAACCCTCCATTATGATAAAAAAATAACCAGCCACATTATTTCTACCTTGCTGTTTCCTCTGGCTCAGAGTATGGCCTTATTCTTAGGAGAAATAGCAGGATCAAAGATGACGATCTGTGTGACTCCTGGAGTATGATTGGAACAATTTCCAACATTTTGTGCATCGTTTTTCACCGGTTTATCTCTCAGCAGATCCACGGCAGATGTAGGAATTTCCCCTAGAGGTGTGTAATGGTGCCACTGCAGTAATGACTTGCAGGGACCTGCAAGATAGGGAGCAGAAAATTGCCAAAACCTGGGAATATTTTATGGTGAGCACGCCGGGGAGTCCAGGGTCATGCAAAATCTGTCCCAGACAGAGATAAGACTATGCACTGCTGAGCAATACAGACTCCGCAGCTCTAAATTCACTGGGACACGTGAGGATAGAAGACAGAAGCAAAGGCAAACTGCTCAAGTTTTCCAGATAGATTTGTCTCCCCACCTAAACTTTATCCCTAGAGAAAAAATGGATTATGGGATTGTAGGAGCTGTTGGCAGAGCTGGGATCTAGACGAGCCATGCCACGTGTCACTGGTTTTTACCACAACTACAACATAAAAAGTTCATCATCCTCTCCTGCCTGCAAAGTGAGTTTGTCGTTTCCTCTGCTTAGAAAGGAAAAAAAAAAAGACAGAAAAATGGAAATGCTGTTCTGCTCTTGTAGCCCATCTCCTAAAACATCACATCAGATGTGATAGCTGTGAGTGAAAGTGGGTCACTCAGCTACAGCCAGTGACTCTAATTAAACTCCTCGGCAGGATCCAGGAAGGCGCTGTGTTCACACCTCTAATTTAATCTTTTTTTGGGTGGTTGCATACGGCCACAGGATCTCCCTTGTTCCCTATCCTTTGCTGGCATCCTCCGTGCCCTCTGCTCCCTCTGACCCTGAGCCTATTTTCACATAGAAGATACAAGGAGAAAAGCTTATTGAGCTGAGTGGCAGGGGGCTGGGTTGGCGGTATTTTTAGGATGCTCCTCTGGCAGCTTTTCTTCCCTCACTGCTCTCCTCAGAGATGGTCCAGAGAGACCAGGGTGGCACTGACACAAGCAGCCACCCCTGCTCTGTTCATTGGGGTGGGAGATTTGGGTGCAGGATGAGAGCTTTTGAGCCAGCCCTCTGCAAAATTTGGCCAGATGATGCATCCTGCTCTGAAACACTGAGCTGTGCCGTGGTGCCTCCTCCATCACATTGGATTAGATTAAGCTCAGCAGCAGGACAGTGCATTACACAGCATCCTGGGGTATTAACCTGAATTTGTACTCAGTCTATGTGCATCATATGATAATGGCTCCCTGTCAGCAGAGGTTGTTGGGAAAAGGAAGACTATTAATCCAGACGTAATGAAAACAGAGAGAGTGGGAATAATTACATTTCCTAATTCTTGTTAGAGGCCTAGTGTGGCTCAGGGAGTGGCGTGCACAGCCTGAACATGGCAAGAAAGGAAGAAAGGAACAACTCAGGGAATTCGGAAGTGTGGGGAAAAGAAGTATTGCCACAGAAATTAGGACCAGACAGACAGCTCTTCTTCTTTTTTCTCTTCTTTCCTGAAGCTATATGCCACCAAATAAATAACTACTCAAGGAGATCTCTTTGGAAACAGGCTAATTTAGAATTTCTGTCCCTGATAACAGACAAGCATTTGCTGGGTTTATAGGAAGAACAAGGTGTTTCTTGGCAAAGGTCTAAAGTTTCAGGCACCTTATTTCTATCTTCCAGGCTTCTCATCAGAGGAAGCAAACTTGATTTAGCACTGATTACTGTCCATGAGTCACCTGTAATTTAGCCGTCACTGATTTAGAGAGGTATGGAGCATAAATGGATGTGGAGGAGAAGCCAATGTACAACTGAGATTTTTCTATCAAAGACAATCATTTATAATACAGAAAACAGGCCACAGCTGATTTAAAAATGATCACACTCTTGGAGAAGTAGTGAAAAACTTGTTAAACTCTATCTTCTGCAGATTTATTTTTAGCAGGTATGTATTATGCATTCCGAAGTCCCTGGAGGAATAGATCACATAGAACAGGTTTTTAGGATGCTACCTGACAAGTAAGTCTTGTGGTCAAGATATTAGACTGAGAGTGGGAAGAATATGCTTTAGTTCCTGCTCTGCAAGACCTCTAACATCATATTTATTCTCCTGATGTCTCCAAAATAAATAAAATAAGAAAAATCTTGGTATTGTTGCCCAACCAGAGGGTACTACAGTGATAAATGCATTTGTGCCTCTAAGGCACCCAAGCAGTGCCATGGCTGCAGCCTTATTAGAACCAAGACAGATGCTCCATGCCCATCACTCACCTCTGGGTCACCAAGTCAATCCAGACCCTCTAAACGGAAGTGACAGTCACAGGATAAATTGCAGGGCTCTGGGAGAAATGGATCTGTCATGTGCTTCTGACCCTGTCACCTGCCCTCTGCCCAGAGATCCATTTATTCCATCCTTCCCCATCTTTGCAAGCTCCAGTCTGCCAGCATTTGACAACTGAATCCTGGCTTTGATGAGAAATCTTTAGGAACTTCTTTGTGATATCTGCAAGATGAGCACTATTCTGATCCACCAGTGCTCAGGTATCTGGGTGGGAAGCGTTTCCCATTTTGTCTTTAAATTACTGACTTGTATTTGTTGATTACCCATCCCTGGAAATGTTCAAAACCAGGTTGGATGGGGCTTAAAGCAACCTGGTCTAGTGGAAAGTGTCCCTGCCCAGGGCAGGAGGATGGAATGAGATGAGATTTAAAGTCCCTTCCAACCCAAACCAGTCTGTGATTCTGTGATTTAAAGAATATTCAAACGAAAACCCTGCAGTCTCCAGCAACCAATTTCATTTCCCGTGTCAGGGAATAAGTTACCACACATTACCAATAAATAGAGGGAGAATGCAATAATTCTAGAGAGAAATGTTGTTCCAAAGGAACTCAAGTGGACTCGAACGGAATAATACAGCACAAAAAAATCCCCGTGTCTACCCTCAACACCAGCTATTTGTAGCAAGCACAGCATCAGCCATACTACCCCAAGGCAGTCCTGTCAGGATCAATGACATCTTTAATTAATCCAGCCAAGACAAAAAAAAAGAAAAGAAATCTCTGCGTTCAACATTTTCCTTGCACTTTGTATACGTCACGAAGATGAACTCTGGGGAAGGCAGTGTAATTAAGGCGTTTCGGTACCCAGACATCCATCAGCGCTCCCTGCACTTCCAACTGCCTTGCAAGCTGGAGGGGAAGCAGTTGTCTGCACCACAGAGGGATCTGAGACTTTTAGCTTCTGGTCTTTGAAAAGCCTGATTAGTCCCAGAGATTTTACTGGCCCTTTTGTGGGGGCCAACCATCAAATTTGTGGGGTCACACACTCCTTATGAGGATATTGGCTTGTGTTCATTCAGCACCTGCCCTCTGCTTCAGTTTCTCTGGAGAAATCTAAGAAAATATATTAATCTCTCAGTCTCTAGACCCCAGCTTTTATTTTAAATTATCTCCTTTGCTTTGCACACGGAAGGTTTGAGAGCGAAGCCGCCCAGGGCCACAATTTAATTTGGGTGAATCACACACCTAAGCAGACCTGAGAAACCAGAATATTGGCAACACCAGCAGCCCAGAGACAGCGCTGCAGATCATTGCCTGACCTGAGGTAGGCCACATTGTAATTAAACGTGATCTCAGCACAGCTAATGTTTTAGAAACTAGAAGTTTATTGGGCTCAATATTGACATACCAATCTCCAGCAGTTGACAGAACAAGTACAAATTCATCTTCTGGCTGACTGGGCAACCCTCTGCTACCCTCACGTTGACAGAGTCTGCTGAAGCACATTTGCAGTTTTCCTGGCAGATAAGTCAAGGATTTTTTTGCCATTTGAGCTAACTCAGGCCAGACTAATTCACTGCCTCGTCCGTGCACACCCAGCTCAGGACACGGGGCACGTCACCTTGGTGCCACGGAGAACACAGGGCAAAATGGGACATCTCAGAGCCAGGTGACCCTGTAACACTGCCAGAAGGGAGGTGTGGATCTAGTCCTGTCCAGCTGTGGCACTGAGAACATGCAGATATGTGTTTGTGTGTGTGCTGGAGTCCATCCATCCAAACACCCTCACCAGAAAACAAAGCACTACACTGAAGTTGAAGGGATTGTGAGGAAATACTGTACACTGTGTATATGTGAAGGACAAAGGTAAGAGTACCAGAAAGCATTTTCTCTACTGATTCAGCCTCCCTGAATGGTTTTCCCATTACTCAAGGGAGTTTTTAATACTATATATGGAGTTGTTGATGATTTCTAAGGATTTTCTGCTTGACCATGAAGGCTAGGGATGGACTCTGTACCACGGAGCTTCAGGAATGGTGCCATCAAGACCTTTCAGACAGCTCAGATGGCTCCAGGTAACACATCAGATCCCAGGAGTACACAAAAATTCCAAGTCTGAGGGGCTGCAGGAGCTCCTCTGCTTTTAAACATGATCATGTTTTGCCAGAAGCAGCGCCCTGTGCTTGTTATAAAGCACAGTTTAACAAACTGTACCTCGAAAAAACCAACCAACCAAACTGTACCTCTTTCTACTGCCACTTCTCACCTTGTTGTCGTATTGCACAGGGTCACTGGATGAAGCAGGGCTCTCTCAGACTCCCTGGGTTTCTGTGATTCCTCAAGAGCAGGCAGAAAAGCAGATCTCTCTGGAGGGAGCACACGCAGGAGGTCCAGACAAGGATTTTCTCATCAAGGGAACTGCCTGCTGTGCTTCTGCAGTGTTCACTGAAAATTTGTGTATATTCCTCATAAATTCATACCAAAGAAGATCCAGGGCAGACATCAACCACTTCTCATCCTAATGGAAAAAAACTCTACAAAGCTGTGAATACCAGCTGATCACGCAAGTGAAAAGGGCAGCAATTCAATTACCCAACCCATTAATTATTAGCACAGTATTTGTTTCTTCACTTTTCCAAGGAAATGCATAAAACACTAACATAAAAATCAAAATGGATGATAAAAGCAATCCCTAAGTGTGTATTTATCGACTCTTACTTTCAAATTTGCATAGAGCTGCCACCTGTAAGAAAAAAAAAGCCCTGTTTGAATCTCATTTCAATCAAACCCACGCAATGAGCAGAGGGATCCCCATCCTGCTGAATGTGGGTGTCTGGCAGCCACTTCAACTGGTTCCGCTTCCCAACACCTGCTGGTGATTCCAGCAGCTTCATCTGCAGGATTTTTGGCTGACTGCTTGACTGGGTTTTTACAACTTGTCATCCCTGTGAGATGGGGACGGTCCAACCTGTCATCCCCATCTGTCAGAGACTCCAAGGCTTGGCTGTCCATTCTTCTGCTTCTCACGGCACAAATTTGTGTAATTTGGTCAATTTGCACCTTTCCTGCACTCCCTGTGTAAGTCCCTCTGTGACAGTCACTGCACATCTCTTGCTGACAGGCAGGACCTGCTGAAAACACGTCGGAAGCTGAAGGCAGAGGGTAGAATGACTCTTCCTAAAGAGTTATTGCAGTAATTTTGTGAATAGAGAAGGTAGGGAAACAGGGACTGCAATCTCACTTGAGTTTCACAGAACCTCAGGATGGTTTGGGTTGGAAAGGACCATGAAGCTCCTCCAGTGCCAACCGCTGCCATGGGCAGGGACACCTTCACTATCCCAGGTTGCTCCGAGCCCCGTCCAACCTGGCCTTGGACACTTCCAGGGATGGGGCAGCCACAGCTTCTCTGGGCACCCTGTGCCAGGGCCTCAGCACCCTCATAGGGAAGAATTTCTTCCTAACATCTAATCTAAACCTATTCTCTTCCACTTTAAAGCCATTCTCCCTTGTCCTGTCACTATTTTACAGTTTAAGGTTTATACTTACGGGTGACCCATTTCTTGAATCCCAGCCCAGGGTCTTACCTGAAAGCCATTTTTTGAGCTGTGGCTGTGAAGGGAAACTGAAAAATTACCCTTTTTATATCATCACCACCATTTTGATCCCATTCTGTTACCTCTCCCCAGATGGGACAACATTCAGCCCTGTAGTTCATCTCACTTAAACTCCATGGAATGAGCAAGTCTCTAATCAAGCTGAGAGCAGCCAGAATCTGGCCTTTAGAAGGGGCTGGAATGAAAAGGGGAGAGCAGAGGGTCGCCAGGGAGTTTAAAGTGTCTGTCAAACACACACCAAAGCTCCAGTTAAGTGGGCTGTGGAAAGTTTAATCGGGAGGCGCTGCCCCAGACTGAATTCATCTGTTGGTGTGCAATGTTAATCAACCTCGGCTGCTCTTGCTGCAAATAGAGCCTGAGTGTGCATTATTTGGAGCTCATGCATTAGCCACCACTAGTGCCTTAATTAGTTTTTCAGAGACTGTGTCTGAATGGAAAGGTTATGGAATAATAAGTGATAATGGCCTCTTATTTTATTTGCTGCTCTTTCCTAATTTATAGGACATTAAAAGAATGGTAAAGAGAAATAACTTCATCAGAGTTATCCATGTTGTGGGCAAAAATGAAGCATGTACGTATTTTACAAATGATCTGAGGCTCTCAGATGCAGAGGAGTTCAGCTTTGATGGAATTCCCTTTTCAAGGGACAATCTGCCTGCCAAAAAAAGACTATCTTTCATAAAGCCTTTGGAATCTGCCAGCTCCCTGTAATCCACTTGACTGAGGCTCCAGCTCTCTTTAAAGAGCAGATCTGCATGTAAAATACATGCCAGGACAAAGGAAACAGGGAATTCCAAGAACTAAAAGCCGTCAAGGCTTTCTGGCAATGCAATGAGGTTCATGAAAAGACATGGACCTGGAGAAACAGAGCAGGATTTCATGAGGAAAAGGGGCTGATTGACGGGAACACAAACAGGCCAGGATCTCAGACAAAGACAATGTCAGATTTCCTGGAGAGAATGAGAACAGCTCTTGAAAGATGGGGTTTTTTCCTTAACAAAGATCTTTGCATTTTGTTAAAGCAGACTATGGAGCAGAGCTCACAAGAGCAGAGACAAGGATCTCTGGAACAGGAGACCCAAACTCTCACCACGGGGCAATCTCCTGACAAAGGACTGAAAGCCACACCTCTTCTTCCCTGACTCCTAACGGGGAACCCCATCATGTCCTTTATATCCCCAGGCCAGGGAGAGATCCCCCTGATCCTGATCCTGATCCCAGGGCAGTAGTGGCCATTTCTATTCGCATGAACCTCTCTTCTGCATGAGAGATCCTTGAGGACATTCTCATGCCGGAAATATGTGGAATCCAGCCCCATTCCCTCCGGTATGTCACAGCTGGTCTGTTCACATCATTTCCTTCACTCTCAAATATAACCTCTTCTACCTTCACCCCTTTTGCTATCGCTTCTTTATTACTGATGAAACAAACAGGGGTTTTTGGACTTTTTTTACAAAAAACCCCTACATTTCTGTGTTCCACATAATTGTGCCTCAATTTAATTGTGCAAGGCTTAATTTTGCCTCTGAGGGAACCATTTGCACACACAGACTCCCTCCCTCAGCTATTTTCCTTCGCTTTATTGCTTAGAATGAAATGTAAACACTCCAGTCCCTGTGTGGTTCTGCATTTCATTGTGTCTCATTTTGAATTTCCTAGGAAGTTACACTCTGTGATTTATAGTAAAAGGAAAATAAGAGACCAATCTGTCAGCTCTGTCATTGAAAACTTGACACATTAGAATGTCTAAAGAATTGCCCCTAATCAAACAATTAGTGAAATTGCAGTGGGTTTAATTATTGGTAAACTTACCACATACTGTTAGCACAGAGCAGTCAAAACCCCTTCAGAAATGATTTTCCTTTGAAAAGCTGCTTTCTTGTGTCGGGATAATATTTGCCACATTCAAATTTCTCACCTAGTAGATTCTTTAATGTAGACAAGGATTACTGTATTATTTGCAAACTTATTTATTCACCAAATCCTGATGCCATGATGATACAAGCAGTATTTTCTTCAGAGTCTGGGGTATAAATTAAACCCTGAGGGAAACTAAAATCATCTAAGGCTGTTCTGAAGATCACAAAGGGACAGTGAGGCTTACAAAGATACTTCATCATTTCAACAAGGAATTTAATTTTACAGAACTTTAGAACCAATGTCTGACAAAAGCTTTATACAAACTGGGTTTTTCTGTTCCTGTGAAGGTTCCAAAGAAACTGCTTTTTCCATCAGAATTGTTTCTGACCAGCCCTGGCTCACAGTCCTGTCACAAACATCTTTAAAAAGAGAGGGGATGCACAGTATTGGCCTCAAGAGGAAAAGCCATCTGCAGCTGTAGCTGTCAGCAGGATGCAGAGCATCCTGAAAAGTCCTGGCTATCAAGAGCTTAAAGATGAATCACAGCCACCTGGAACTGGAGAGAGGGAGAGTGAAGCTATCACATTTAAGGATGAAGAGCCCTGTTGCAGGCTCACAGCCTTGCTCTCACGGTTAGGAAAGAAGCCTTTTAATCAGCTGAAGGGAGGTGTCCTTAGCACTCCAGACAGCAGCTCATGAGCCTTCCACTCCTAATTCCTGACTTTAATAGAAGAGGGGAGACAAAAGGTTGGAAACAGGAGATTTAATGAAAACCCCTCCTTAAATTCAAGTGATTCATAGATAATACTTCATTGAGGTTTTTCCTGCTTCAAGCCATCAAGTAAATGCCAGTGAGAAGTATCAGATGCTTTCTCCCAGAGTGTAAGGACTGAGAGACACAGATTTAGAGCTCATTCATACCCAGCTACAGAACTTCCCGTGCTGCACTTTTTCATCTTCTTTCACCACACAGAAGGGAATTACTGGCAGAGGAATAGGGGAATTGCCCAAATCATTCTTCGAGGGTGACCAGGGTGGGCAATCTCTGCCATCTCTGACACATGATGCATTCTTGGCTCTGGCTTAATGTCCCAGAGGAACAAAACTCAGCACCTAAAAGTTGAGGTCAGACACTGCAATAGAGTCAATAAAATCCTGTTATCTTCAGATTGATCCTGGGTGTCCTCCTAGTCATGTATCAGTCAGACAAAAATAGGTCAACAGCAGGGCAAATGGATATTTCATGTCTGTGATGCACCTGGAAGTGAAACAAGAGGATTTTATTCCATTCTAGCTTTAAGCTCAATAGGGCTGTAATGTGTTACTATGACTATAAAGTAGACCTTGGTCAGACCTTTTGTATTATTTCATGTAATGATGTGGTGGTGCCCAAAGGATATGGGACATTTCATCCCTCAGGATCCTGTCTCTTAGTCCCTTCAGCAACAGTTCTTTCCCAGAAAACCAATTTCATTTTCTGAAAAATAACCGCTGTGCCTTTTTGGTGTGCAATGCTGAGAAGGAAGGAAACATCTGGAGATTTCATTTAACAAACTTAAGAAGTAAGGCTGGTTTTTGGGGCTGCATGTTCTCACTGGAACACCTCCAACTCTTTACTCAAAGCTCTTTTGGTCTCCTCAGGGGAAGCATTATAGCAGTACTGATGTCCTGATGGATTAGACAATTTCTTAATAATTAATGACAGTTTCCCTGTGCAGCTTGGTCAGCATCCCGCTAAACAGCACAAAACAAATGAGGTAACAACAAAGAAGTTAACCAGTAGGGAACACAGGGCAAGAGTCTGTGTCTTCCTTAATTTTGCCACCCACCTTCCAGTTCCTAGTGTGGGAAGAAGTCCTGCAAACCAGGACCAGTGCTCCCAGTTCTCAGAGCCGTGTCACACTGGCCTCGTGGCTCTCAGCCCCTTGCACCTTTTGCCGTGTGACTGCTAGAGCAGAAGGCTTGGCCAGTCTCTCCTGGTGGATGGGGGATTTCCAGCGGGGAGAGCTGACTCTTTTTGCCTCTAAAAGATTTCTCAGATTCTCTTGTGTCACAGGTGCCTAAGTTGCCATCTCACGAATAAGTAAATACAATCACTGATTAGACAGATATCATGATTTCCGCCTCGTGTTTTGGCAAAAACCAGGGCCACCAACTTCCTGAAAGCATTGCGATGTTGGAAGCTGCGAGGGAGGAAGGAAGGAAGGAAGGAAGGAAGGAAGGAAGGAAGGAAGGAAGGAGTGAGGGAGCTGAGCTGCCGCATTTCTGCCGAGGGCAGGTCCCGTTTGTGGCTGTAAACACTTTTGAATTGGCTTTAAACCACTCCAGCACCATGAGCACTGCAGAACCCAGTGAAGGCTGTGAAACCCCCTGTGGAAATTTGGGACACATTGCAGCTGTCAAGTAAATTATATATTGGGGCAGTGCCTCCAATTACCCCTGATTTAGCTGGTTAAAAGGTAATCTGTGTAGGACTGTGTGACCTGACAATTTTCAGAGTCAAAATATAATTAGGCATGATTAGGAAAAGACGCCAGCTGGTAGGAATGATTTAAAGGCAGGTATCAGTCAAACCCCTTCTGAGTAAGAAGGGGGCAGTTTGTGTCAGTCAGAGCTTTAATCTCCTCTGCACCCTGGCTCTTTGCTCTGTGCTTTGCGTTCAGCTCTTCACTGCACTGAGATTTCATACTCCAGTTCACCCAGTGTTCACCTTCCAAGTCCTGCCAGTTCTCCTGTAGCAAACTAAACTCACGGGTTCCAGAGGCTGTCCTTAGCATGTTCCTGTTGTGGGGATGAATCCTGGTTCCTAGGTGCCATCTCAGGACAGCATTGTCTCAGCCTCTGCAATTTGCTTTTTGGGCTTCCCGTGCACTGTCTGGGGGGAGTTGCCAGCGCTGCTCTCGAGTGACTTCTCTGTGATTGATGGTTCCTGGGCTCTGCTCTCTGGAGCAGGAGATTTGGGGGCATGAAGAGATTAATTCACATCATTCAACAGCCTCCCCCTTGGCTGACTTAGGAGGATGGGAGAGGTTGGTGACACGGCTCTGCCCAGCCATCCCAAGCCTGAAAAATGCCAGTCCTGGGAAAAGGCTTGAAACCAGGGCTGTGGGTTATGGCTGGGAGGACATTCCCAGGATGGAGAGTCCTGTGGCAGACCCTGGAGGAGCAGGGAGAAAGGGAAGGTTGGAACAAGATGAACTTAGAGGTCCCTTTCAACCCAAACCATTCTGGGATTCTATTAAGAACATTAACAAACCCATACTCTCGCCAGGCTACCTTCTGCTAAGGGGATTGTCAGACACAAATTTCTACAGGAACGCTTCCTATCATATGCAATGAAATAAAAAAAAATCTGATCATTTGGGACACAAACTCAGAGTTTGTTCACACAAGAATTCCTGTGGAAAATGAGTTAAAACCTGAAAGACGTGAAATACCTCTGATCAACTGAAAGTCAGCCTTTCTTTCTAATTTTTCAGGACACCTAAGGCTCTCCAGTCCAGCAGGGCAGCCAGACCTCGTTCTAACACCTGGCTTTATCCACCCTTTTTCCTTCAGTACTTACAGACTGTAAGCACTTGGGACAGAGTCTGTTTCTGTGAGACACATCTACACATGACTGATGTAAAGGGATTCTTACGGGATTTGTCTTACAGGATTTTCTGGCTAGTAGCATGGTCATACAAAGAAGAAATATGCCTGGGCACTGAACAAAGCTGTAGGTGACAGGATAAAGCAAAAGATCATTTTGAGCGTAGCTGGGGGAAAACTAATTTAGTACTTACAACTTTTTTTGTTTTTAAGTTAATAAACACTTTCTTTGTTAATCTTCCCCTTTAAAAAATAGTGTCACTAAAGATTTTCAAAAGTTTCTCTCTTGCTGATTGCCTGAGAGTTGCCTGGTACTGCCTCAGGTTAGCAGTAACCAGAATAGAGCATTCTGCAAATGAGCTCAGGAAACTTTCCCCAGGACATCTCAATCCACCCTCTGGACCAGTGTTTTCAACTTCCCTGTCTGTGGCTCTGCATTAACAAGATTTATGTGGTTTTCCCTTGCCTAGGACAGGGCAGCCTCCTCTGCTCATCCATCACTGCTTTCCTCTGAGTACCAGCAGCAGCAGCAGCAGTGGGTATGCTGTGCTGTAGGAAATAATGCACTTTCTAGTCCTTCACAGTGTTAATTCACCAGATAAACTCAATGAAATCCCATAAGGACTGAAGTGTAGTCAGCAGCAGCCCAGAGAAAGAGCTATGGTATGGAAAAGGGCATTTCTTGTGGGAATCCATGGCTGCACTCTGCAGATAAGATAAATATCGCGTATTTAGCTGTCACCAGTAATGAAGATTTTCTTTTCTGCAGGCCAGTATTAGTAAGCATTAACACATCAGTGCAGCAGCTCTGGTTTATTGGGCTTTTTTTTTCCTGATTTTGTTTTCTTGGTGGGTTTTTTCTTCCTGGTTTGGAGGGTTTTTTCTGGCTTGTTTGTTTGGGGGTTTTGTGGGTTTTTTTTTTTGTTCTTTGTTGGCTTGCTTGTTTGGGTTTTTTCTTGTTGTTGTTTGTGGCTTTTTGTTTGCTTGGGGTTTTGTTTTGGTTTCGTTTGTTTGTTTGGCTTGTTTTGGTGAGCATTTTTTGAGGTTTGTTGTTGGCTAAGTTCATTTATTGGTCTGGGGTTTTATTTCCAGAAAAACCTAATGGAGTGGGCAGGTAGAATAAATACTGGCAGAAGCCAATATTGAATGGAGATTAGGACAAAGGGAAGGATAAAGGAAAATCCATTCTGAGGAGGACAATTCGGTTTTCATTGATAACATAATAGTTTTGGGCACAAACTGAACAGATTTGCTAACTACCTGTGCTGCTGTTAGTTTGCAGAAATTGTATCATGAGTTAGCCAAACCCCAGAAAAAGCAAGATAAATGTATAAAAATTTATCTAAAATCCTAATGAGATCTTTAGGAACTGCTCTGATTTCAGAAGAGCTGCTCTTCACACAGAGTCCTGGAAGCCACGTGTGCTGTTAGAACAGTCACAGATGTCTTTTTTAGGCTTTTGGAGGAGTCCCTCGCGTTTTGTAGCGTAACAGTTACACCTTAAGTGAACTTCTGAAATCTCTGACAGAACCAAAGGACCTCATTCTCTGTTCATTTTTTCTGGCAGAATTACTCACGGTTTACACCGATACACGAGAATACACAAACCCAGGCTGCGCACTAACATTCTCTAAAGGCTCATCAAGGTAATTGTGCCTTGACTCCAGTCTCACCTCCAGGGCCAGCAGAGTTTGGTTTGTACACCCGAAGCCAACATTGAGAAAAGTCCTACGGAAAAGCAGAGTATAACTGAACAGCAGCACTTCCAGTACTCCCACACTTCCCTCTGTCCCCCGTGGATCTGCAGGAACTGTAACGTATGCAAAGGACTCAGTGGGACCCATATTTCCTCTGAAAATGTTTCTCACAGGAAGCCAAATTACATTTCTTCATTCAACCACACCAGTTAAATTTGCATTTGCAGAATGAGTATTCATTTTTTCGTGATTTTTTGCTCCTCAAAGACAGATTTCTTGTGGTTTGGGCCATTTCCACCACATGTGCAGATTTCCCACCCAGAATTGTGGCTGCTTAGTTACCACAACCTTGTGCACTAAGGCCAGTGAACATTTAATGGAGAAACAGCAGTTACAGCACAAATATCAAACATCCAAATTTAAATATTACTCTGAAATTCAGGATCTGTGTGCCAGCAATTTTAACGAAAATAAACAAAAATAGCCTATTTTAGGGCATCAGCTCTTCCCTGATATAGAAGGTTCTTCCAAGATTCCATTTTTGCTCTGGGTTAGAGTTTAACCCTCGTTACACATGTGTGACTACGGATCTACTGAAGACACTTCCGTAGCTCTCACATTGATCCTCATAAGAAAATTTGGATTGTACTGACTTTGCCCAGTGTGGCACAGTGGATTTGTGACAGAGGTGAAATAAAATCCATGAGTTCTGATGTACTCCCTGCTGTTCTCCTCCTTACACAACACTTTGTTATATAAAACTTCTTCTGGGAAAAAAAAAAATAAAAAACGAGAGGGAATGGAAAAAATAGCATCTTTTTGATTGTAAGCCAGTTTTCTGTATCAACATGGCAGTAGCGTGTGAAGTGAAGCAAGATTTCCTTATAGCACCATGTGACAAAGCTAATCAAAATAAACATCCAAAAAATAAAGAAATTAAGGGTGAGGTAGCAGACTGTGGGGAGAGCAGATGGTTATTTAAAATAACAGCAAATTTTCCATGCTCACTGCAACTATAGCTCTTGTCACAAAACATTGTTGTTAATGGCAAAAGAGAGGGCAGGAACATCATCAGAGGATTTTGTGGGGCTGGGGAAAGCAAGAGGATGAAAAATATATGGGGAAGAGGGAATTTTCAGCTCTCTAAAAAAATCTGCTCCAAATATCAGCGGCACTAGAGCAGAGACAGGAGAAACAGCAATGCAGCAGGTGGAAGGAAGATCACATTGATCAAATTTATCACACACAATAAGAGGTCTCTCACAAGCCCAAGGATAAGACACTATGCTAAAGGAGAATCTGTCGTCTTCTCAGGAATATAAAACCACAAAATTCATAGTTTACAGTAGTTTAAAGCACAGAAAGGAGGGTTCAGACCCCAAGAAAGGAGCTGGGAAATCAGGATTGACCTCAGACCATTGCTCAAGTCCTGGTTCAGGACCAGCCCCTCTCCCAGCCCCAAGCACAAATCCACAACTTGAGTTCCAAGTCATGGCTTTGGCCACTCCTGACATTTTACAGGCTCTTATTATGAGGAAGGCTTCCCACTTTTAAGAGCAGTGTATGCACCAGGATGTGCCTTTTTACGAATTCAGATTTAAATATTCTGCTGTAATCCCAGGTAAAAACAGGGAGATGCAGCCTCCAAAATGGAGAGGATGCTGCCAGCCAGGTGCCAAGAGCATCTTGGGTGCTCAGATCCAATGGAGAGGGGACCCGGGAGCCTCTGCCTGCAGTGTTGCTCTGCCCACCTTGTACTGTGAATCCCCTTCTAAGACTGAATAAAAGCACTAAAAATCAGAAATTGCAGACAAATTGCTGCCTCTCTACAGTTTAAATTTCCAGAAGTGAGCTGTCAGCACACTGGGAGAATGGGGAGCTGCCGGCTCCGCTCGGCGCTATCAAAGCGTTTTCAGCACTCCAGACACTTCAGGATCCCGGCACAGTGAGCAATAAATGCAGAAGCAGCATCTTTTCTGTCTCCTGCAGAGAAGGGGAAGTAGAGGGACATAGTCTAAAGCCCCAGAAGCTGGGATGACAGCGATACAGAGGATGCAGCTGCAGCTTTGCCAGGGAGGACGGGATTCCATGGAGTTCATGGCACACACCACAGGCAGTTGTGTTGGTCGTGGTGGTACCACCCTGAGCCGGCCTCCGGCAATGCCCTCACATCTGGGAGACCCCTTCTCCCTTATCACCTGCATTTTCCTATCCTTCCAGCTCCTTCTACCTGTGTAATATAAATGTTTGTGTTTTCCATGACTCCGAGGCAGCTTTTCTAGGATCTATTTCACTCCTGTAGCAAAAAAATTGGATTTCTGAGTTTTCCATTGAATGGCAGCCTCAGATCTGTTGCATCAGCATCTTCTCAGGCAGATACACCTCAGTTCTTGTCCTACACAACCTCCTACTTAAAAATACATTCAGCACTCTCAGCAACAGAAAGGACAAAGGCAAAGGCTTGTCTGCCCAGGAACACAGAAATGTTCATCTGTCCATCCTGATGAACTACTGCAGCTGAACAGCAAAGGAAATTAAAGCATTTTTCTAATTCTCTTCCTCCTAAGGGATCATCCTTGCAAAACTTTACTGTGTGGATGCTCACAGTATTTAAAATCATGGTCTGCTCAAAGGTGTTATCTGAAGAGCAAGAAAAGTTTTGCTGAGAGTCTCAATTCCTGGAGACTGGACTGCAGTGAAGATCTTTCTGCAGCATTATCCAGGTTAATTACAAGTCTAATTTTCCTCAGAATTCACACATCTTTGTACCGGTTTTCCACATCCTTTTATTTAAACTCTGATATTATGCAACCATTTTATATCACCCCCCATCAGCACAGTATCTGAACACTTCCCACATACAAACTGAGAGAGAATATATCAGTTAATTCTTTGCCTTTCTTGCACTTTGGGGTAAAACCTCAACTTTCATGGCAGCTTTATTTTTCATTTTAGATGTTACAATTTCTTCTTAATGTACTATTGCTTGGTTAGAAGGGATTTATTGAATAGAAATCTTGTTTTCTGAAGAAATTTCCAGTGTTATGGCACAAAGGTGGGAAAAAGGCTGTGGTAATCCACAGAGGAGAATCCCAAATCTGCAGTTGGTGAGGTAGCTGAGCACGGTTAGAAGGACACAGGACAGACAGCAATGAGGAAAGCTTTAGGAGAGCTGACAGAGTGGGTGCTGAATCCAAAAGGAATTCAAGGGAGGAATTCAAGCCCTGTCTCTCGCATCAGGGGCAGATGTGGTGAATCAGCCTTGATGCTGGGGGAGCAGAGCTGCAGCTACACATGGATGTATCCTAATTCCCAATTTCCTGGCTGCTGCAAAAGCATTTGAGTAGAGCTTCTCAGTCGGTTTAATTCTGTTTTGTAAATGCATCCTACCTCAGTAATTGAACGAAACCAAAGTTTATCACTTTCCTCATTGCTGAGGGCCTTGAAATTCAGCACAGGAGCTCCATCCCAGATTCAATTTGTCAGATTACATTAGATCCCTTCAGACTTAAAAAAAACGGGCACCTGGTGAGCTTCTCTATTACATTTCCAAAACTTCTTGCACTTAGCAGCATTTTTCAGTAAGTTTCTTTGCAAATTAGTTGTCAGTGTGATTCGATTCTTATTCAGGTGCTGCACACGACAGTTGGAGTGTCCATGTGAATATGGAATGAAACACAAGATTAAACTCTCTGTAAAAGCAGGAGGCGATCAGTGACTGGCAGTTTTTTGCTTTCTCTGCTTGGTTTGTTTTTTCTTTCGAAATTAAAGTTCTTGCCAAGTTTTACTACCCCCAAAATCACATGTCTATGCCTCTAATAAACAGCTGCTAAATGATTCCCTGAACAGTCTGTTCTCCTCCTGCAGAAACCAGGCAGGAGCCCACCTCCAGCATGACTTGACCACTCCCCCTCATCTTGCTGTGCCCCTGCACGCGCAGCTCAGAGAAACACAAAAGCATCCAGACAAAGAATTCTGACGAACTTAGTCACAAACTTGCATTTAAGGATGTGTGGGATTAACTTTATAGGAAAATTTACACATTGGGAGTCAGATGTCTGGGGTGGTACGGTGAGAAGGAAAACACAGAACACCAGAAAATTTGTTTTCATGAGAGTGGGGAAGCACAGCGTGTACCAGAAATGTTGACAGTAGTACCTCTCTTGCAGACATAACCCTGCACATATCACAGGGTTGGACAAATTCACCACTGCCACTTATACTGAAAAAGAAAAAAAAATCTAAACAAGGACCATGACTGCTGCTGCTGCTACACCTCCAACAAAATTGCTTCTTTTCTGACAAAGGTGCACTTTTGCTGTATGAGAAGTTTAATAAAACTCTGTACAGAGACTAAGATTCCCTTTTGAAACTGTTATCTCTATAGACCCAATATTTTAAATAAGTTTTTTGTTGCTTTAAACAGTTTTATTTCAAACAGTTCCAGCTATCTCTGTGCCAGGATTTTTTCCAGAGGTAGATTTAAGCATGAGGACTAACATCAGACCTTTTCTGAGACTAAAAGAAGTTTGAGTCTGGATTAACAGCCCAGGATACCGGGAGTGGGGAGTGGTAACTTGTGAAAAGACTGGAGAACTAAAACATTCAGGCTAGAAATTGTTACTGCTCTGCTCTGTTGTGTGCAATAATATCACAGACAGGACACCAGTGTCATCAGCAGGGCTCCACAAAATGCTTGACCACTCTTAAAACCATTTTGCCTTAGGAAGTCAGAGCTATGTTTAATTACTTGTAAAACTACATTGAATTGGAAAGGAAGAAACTGTCAGAGTGCACCAAGAAGCCAAGTAGTTATCCTGCAATAATCTTTGGTTGCCCCCCTCCCCTGAGATGACGTGAATCTGTAAGTTCTGTGAGCTCTGGAGTCTACGGAACCACTGCGTCAAGGCCGGAGGATTACAAAGAGTTTTCATTCTGAGGCTGAATGCAAAGGCACAAAAAACTGATGATAATTCTGAAGAACATTCAGGTTTCCAGTTGCTAACACCAAAAAGACTTATAAAGCAGGAAAAATACAGCTGCGTCCACCCAATAACATCAATTTGAGATCCGATGTTTGATCCCACTTATCTGAATTATAACCTTTCATTAACTGGATAAAGAGAAAAACAATTTTAATATAGTATCTCTTGGCAGAAGGCTCAATTGAACAGCAAATTGAGAAAAAAAATTTAGACTCACAACGCAGTTAACAGCCAAAATGAAAAGTTCTTCCTCAGCTGCCCTCTTGTTATAATAGGTCACAAAGTTTTAAAATTCCATTATCTTCCATGATTGGTCATTTCTTACAATGTAATTGGCAATTGTTGTTTCAAACTGAAAATTAAAATGTAGGGTTGGGAGACAAAAGAAGTTTCTTTTATTAAGACATATTAACGAATCAGGAGTAGCTCCAGTGACTGAAGTCAGTAGATTTAGCCCAGTGAAATAAAACTTCATCATGTTTAAGTTGTTTAAAGTCCTGTTTGCTCATAACTAAAGAGTAAAGGGAGCAGCACAAATGGGCTATTCACCATTCCAGGAAGTTTGTGATCTTTATTTTCTAGAAATACATTTGTCAAAGAGCTTCCTATAAAAGAACCTGATTATTACCTGTATTAGAAACAGGAGCCTCAAACAGCCATTTTCAAAATTCATTTTAGAAACTGGTCTGGAAGACAAGGATAAAGGCATTTAATCAGCAATCCTATCTAATAAAACTGATTAGAAGAGCACAGTTTTGCATGAGCCCACCTTGATCATAGTGAGAGCAGGGAGCAAATGTTCCAAATTTGAATAAATTAGCGACAATCCCATCAGGGCATAGACATAAGGTAATATACAGATATGAACTGCAGCAATCAAAGGTAAACTGGGAAATGAGATAAGATTATTTTGCTTAACAACTCCACTAAGTTGATCCAAGAAGAATAACTAAAAGAATTCAAAGTGAATGCAGATTATTGTGGTCTCGGATTCCTCTTCCAGATCAGACTGTGGATTCATCAGCTCTCCCTAAATCCCTTGAAGATCAATTACACTTCTGCACATGTGTACACAAACAGCTACACACGAGATATATGAAGTTGTTTAGGGTGGGAGGGTGGAAATACTCCCATTTAATCCCACCTTTGATCATGGAAAATACTCCAAAATCATCCAAACTCCCTTGAAATGGAGAGAAATTAAATTAAATTGAATGGACGTCATAGCCAGACTCCTTAAAACAACTTTAGAAACTGCTGCACACAACATGGGGAGAAAGTGCCCCTTTCCTTGCTGTGCCCAGGGATGAAGCCACCACAGCTCATCCCAGCTGGACACTCAGAAAGGCAATGGCAATGAAATGCTGTCCTGAGCAGGACTAGAGCTTCTGAAATGAGAATACAACAAAAAATCAGCTCTGGGGATGAACATTTGGCAGCTGTACAAGGACAGCAGTCATGGCAGGCCCAGGGCTAACTCTACATCTGGGTTTCTATTGCTTTCACTGATGAAAATCTTTCCCATAAAAATAAAAAAAATTAAAAAACCAAAAACAAAAACAAAGGAACACTAAAATTGCGACTTTAAAGGGCATAATTTAACAGAGGCAGGGAACAAAAAAAATTTCACCACAAATATTATTTTTTCCACCTCTTATTTTAGGTCTTCTTCCACTTGGGCTATTGAGTATTTGGTCTTCAGATTAAGAAGTAAAAGGGAGAACAGCAGACCCAGATATCAGGGAAAAAAAGACATCGTGAGACAAGCCATTATAAAAAGAAATTTCTGAGAAACTCAACTTTGTCAAAGATTGGTGGAAGGTTTTTCCACTCAACAGAGCTGGAGCATTTTGCCCCCTGACCAAGGTCAGGTGGCTCTTGTAAGGTCGCACAACCCTTCCTTTAAAAGCATCAAACAAAACATTGGTAGATGCAAGTTCTAAACTTACCCCAGCTGTAAATATTTTCTAGTGGGGATTTAGTCATTCAAATGAAAAATTGTGGTGATTATATTTGACATCACCAAAAGCAGAGAGCACTTCAGGTAATAGCTTCCAGGTAGGGAAATGAAACACCGGGGATAAAGCCATCCTTTAAACCTTTTATATTTTTATTATCATCGCAGGAGCAATTCAGAATTCTGATGTGCAATGTTAATAGGACAGATTATAGTTCACCTGAGCCCCAAATTTCCTACTGCTAAGGCAAAAGAGATTTTTATTTATTATTTTCTTAAAGTCCATTGAACTCTATTATATGGCAAGATGTACCTGGATTCCAAACAAACTTTCATCTGCTTCTAATGGTGGATTAAAAAAGAAAACCTTTTGAAAGTCAGATATATGTGATTGAATAACTCCGATTGAGGTCTGCTAGTGAACCTTGGGCCTAATTTATTCTCTCTGAAGTTACCGCAGAAAGAACTTCCTATTTTTTAAGGTTTTGGCATCTCATGGCAGCCAAGAAAGCTTGACAAAGAGCTGCGTTCTGAAATACTTGGAGTTAGCTCTGAGGTACAGTAAGTTTGGCAAATATAAATTAGTCATTAAATTTTCCTTCACATATATTCAGTCCCTAAAATACAAAGTGCATAGAAACACAGGAGTTAACAAAAAAATCTCTGAATGAGGACAGTAGTTAACAAATGTACTGATTTTGTGAGAATGAAGGGTCAGCTTTGCCTCTGCCCCATCCAGCCAGAACAAGACTCCTTCGCAAACGGGAAAAATAGTTAGTGAGGGAAGATATTAAAAAAAAAAAGAAGAGGAGGATTTTTATCCTCATTAATCTCTTTTGGCCATGCAGCAGCATCTCCAATGTGCTAAAGAACAGGCATGGAGAAGCTGGGGAATCACAGAACTCTGACAGTGCTTGGATATTCTTAAATTATCTCTCCAAGAGCAAATCTGAAGCAAATGCTGCTTCTCTACCCCCATTCCTAAGGGCTGATCAGAAGTCTTGGGAAGGCAGGAGAAAGACCCCCACAGACATTGGCACCTTCTGTATCAGCATTTCCTTTTCTCTGGGGAATGTAAAAGCGTGAGTAATTCAGATCTCATCAGAGGTGGTTTTAAGAAGGGGAGAAGAGCAAGAGATACTTGGTTTCTCCTGCAGGGACTGGAGGATGAGTCAGTAGCACCAGGATGTGCAGGTGGGATGCAAAGCACTGTGTGCACTATCAGCCCCCCATCCCTCATCCCCCTGTTCCAGTCTGTAAAGACAGAGTTCGTGAGCTTTTAAAAGCATGACCCCCAAGACACATGATAAAATCCAGTAGATATTTTCTTTCCAAGTGTCTCACATAGATAAATGGTGAAATTATCTATTATGGAAGAAATAGGGGCCTTCCTACCTTTTAGAAAATGCCTTAAATTTTACACTTTACCTCTGATACTGTCTCAAGGACCATAAAACCAGCATGAATGGCTGAGGCAATTGAGAAATCCTGAATAGGAGGAGAAGCTCTGTCTCTTTGCAAAAAGCTTCCAGCCACAGCTTGCTGGGAAAAGCTGTGGAACGTGCTCCCAGCCTCTGTCCCTAACATGATTATGCAAAGTGGATGACAGTAATAGTGCTGCCCTGCCATCACTTACAATGCATTTGCTCTCTTAAATTTTATGTAATTTTCATTGAATTTAGGTCCATCAGGTCTATAGGAGTCATGTGAAAATGAGATCCTTATTCAAAGCAATTGATGCAGTTGAAGGAATGGGAAGTGTTAAGACTGATATCCATCACGCTAAGGGGGGAATGCAAAGAGGTAAAATCTACTCAAATGTGCAAGTTTTCAGTTACTTCCATTCCAGAAAAAAAAAAAAGAGGTCTGTGAATCACAGCTGTCCTCAGAACACTTGAGCATATGTGTTCAGGTGGCAATTATGATATATATGTAACAATGCTGACACACCTGACCCAGCAAAGGCCGCGTTCCAACAGGAATCTCAAGTTGGAGCTTGGAGTGAATGCTCCAGACTTCAAATATCAACCTTGGGGTAGAGGCTACTGAGCAAAATAAACAAGGGATAAAGCAGGACCAGTAATTTAAAGACAGACTTTGATCTTAGCAAAGCAGCAGAGCACATTGGCCAAGTCAGCCTGCGTGAACTCACTATAAATTCCTGCAGCTCCAGAGTGCAATCAGGTGCTGCTCTGAGTAGGAAACAGTGCAGAAAGTGGTAATTAGAATTCTGGATGCAGTAGAGAACTGCTGATCCAGTGGGCAGGTTTATGCAATTAAGCCTCTCATGAAGATATCACACATAATTTGCCAAACTTCTTAAGCAATCGCTCATTGGCATCATTGGCTTTTACATCAAATCACAGCATCACACTACAGTTTAGAGAATCCCTGGGTTTTGCCACACAAGCAGCAAAGCACTGAAAAAGTTCTGCCTGCTGAATCAGAAACCAGGAAGTGGCCAAGTGTATCAATTCATAACAAAAACAATTGCACATTTTACCTTGGTGATATTGTGAGCTGTATCTGTGCCTTTTTCCAGGAACAGATTGATATATATAGAGATTTTTTTTAGCATATTTTTATATAGTGATGTCAGTCACGACAGTGTTGTCTACAGCCTTTCTTTAAACCTGTTTATTTACTTAAGGGTTTTTTTTTTGGTCTTAAGACACCCTAGGCATGCACATGGTAAAAACTGACATTTCTTTGGCTATGAAGATGGAAACACTTCAGATCTAACCCAAATACTTTAAATTACTGATACAGTTATTTCAGCTTTTTTTTGTCTATGTTGTTTTAGAAGGAATAACTGGCTTTGCAATATGTGCTGTAAATTGCAGCAAAAAAAAAGTAAGAGTCCCAGGCCTGAAAAACAATAACCATTTGTCCCGTCTCCTCTTACAGGTATCTCCTAAACAAACAAATAAACAGAAAACAGAATATATTCTGTAGGGAATTCTACCTTCACTGACATCAATGGATTTTTTCCCCTTTGATTCACACTTATGCATAAAACAGCATTTTTTTTTTCAGTCAGTCTGGTTTAGTATTAGTAAAGATAGTGGTGGTGGAAAATGGTGAAAGATAAAACTCAGAGACTTTAGGCAACACCAGTCAAAGTTGCTCCTGATCCAGGGCTGCATCTCCCTGGTTGAAGGCAAAGTGACCCAGGTTAAGAACATTTTCTACCAATGGAACCACTGCAAATATACTGATGATTTCTGAGAATCCAATTTCTTCTCAAGGGGATGGACAGCGAGGAATTTGGTTCAACAGATTAAGCTACATGATTAGACGTGTGGGTTTATCAAGCATTCCTGCTGCGAGTAATTACACATTTGGCACCTGAGGAAAGACAGAATTACACAGCTCTGTTTTGCTTCTGTATATCAAATGAAAATTTAGAATCAAAACAGAAGTGTTCGTAAAATGAAACAGAAGATGTGACAGGACTTATTTCCATGACTACTGAGAAAAAAAGGTCCAGTTAGTAGCACTCTGTGGACTCTTGTTTCAGAGAGACACTGACTCTAGAGACCTATTTCTACAAATCAGACAAATCCAGACATTCCTTGACAAGTTACTTGGCTTAGGCCTGGCTGGTTGTACAGATTTACCATCACTGCAAGCCAAACTTCAAACAGACCTGTTCTTTCCACAGCTTTCTGTGCCATTTTCTGTGCCAGCAGCGTTGTCTGCCTGGCTGTGGCTGCAGTTTGTCCCTTTTGCCCCTGCTTAGGATCCAGCCTAGGAAACAACCTTAGGCACCATGCACACGTTGTAGCCTAAGGGATGATGCTGCTCAAAGGTGCTTGTGAACACCCTCAGCAAAAATGAAATGCCAAAAAAAAAATGGCCTTAAAAGGATCTCCCAGACCCCTGAGTAGTTCTGTGTGTGCTTAGAGGAGCACACGTGCTTCATGAAAATCTGCTGCCACCCTCCGCCACAGCGAAAGCTGCGTGTGGCTGCGTTCTAATGTCAGCTAGGCAGGGTTAGTGCTTCCCTGCTTCCCTTCTGAAGATCCTTTCTGCTCAGGCTGGCTCTTGGTTATTTTACAAACTAGTATTTGTAGGTCGAAAAATAATTTTTTTTAAATGCCCCCGAGAAGAAAGGGATGAGCTGAGCAATCCTAATCAATGCTGAAACTGTCAAGGAAGGGAATTCCTTCTGCATCTGTGCTGCCCAGCCGGGCTACCGGGACTTTAGTTTGGCTGACACTTCGGCACTATCAGTAAAAATCACCTTCAGTAAGACATGCTCTGATGTTGGCTTGGGATAGCCAAGGATTCAGGAACTGATCCTTGTGCTCACTTTGAGCTTGTTCATTATAAATCCACTGGTTCGTCTCTATGCCTCTCTGTAAGCCTGGGGTATGACGGATTTATTAAACTGAAAAATCAGTGAGACAGTTTGTCCTTCTCCAATCCCCCCTCTGCGCTGGGATATTTTAAAGCACAGCAGCAGCGGTAACAAACGCCTCTGTGCATGCTCAGAGATAATTATTTGCACTGTTCCCAACTACTCTTCCAAGGTTTGCCATCTGATGCCCACCTAATATGAAGCCTCTCTCCGCTGGGAGAACGAGCACACCTGATCACAAGGGAAAAGTTCAGTTTGAGAACATACGTCTGAGCAGACAGAACGGATCCCCTGCCCGACAGCTGCTGCCCTCAGCCTTGCTGCTTCACCCTCATTTTGATTTAAATTCTCTATTTCGCACCTGTAAGAAGCCGTGCAGGGCAGATCTTGAGAGCGAATTTTCCATTCAATGCCCTTGTTTAATATAATCAAATATACCTTTAAGCAAAGGAAAAAGGTAATTAATTGGCAGAGGAAGAGGCAACGCTGCTCCAAAGGGCTGTGTGATAAGATTCAAACAACAATCAGCTTTTTCTCTTTGTTCATTCCTCCTTGACAGTTTTAACAGGGAGAAAACCGTCTCCATATCAAACTATCTCCACTGATTTATTAAAAGATATGCAAAATGATCAAGCTCCAAGTTTTGGACAATTCCCTGGGCAGCTCTGTTAAAGCAAAACTTCCCACAGATTTCAGCACACTGAAAAAAAAATGGATTTTGAAAGTACAGCTAAAGCTTACAAATCACATCAGAACTCTTCTCTTCAGGAGGTCCTCGTAAGTCACAAAGGATATTTTGTTCAGAAATACTGAAATGTGCCAAGGTGATGAGATTACTTATTTTGTAGGAGGATTTATGGATCTGAGAGTAATTTGGTGCAGGAAGAGGCTCCAGAAGAATGTACTTCTGCCTGTACTTCTTATCTATGTAAGAAAAATCCTGTTAGATTCTATATCCAAGATGTTCTAACTCCCCCCAGCAAAGGTTAAATGACTGGGTTTAATGCAAAAGTAGGCAGAAGATACTCTTTTTCATGAGGCACACCAAAAATTAAAGGATTTGGAATGAATTTTTTGCTTTGTTAAGGGCACTAGCACATGGTGTTCTAAAATAACGACAGAAATAGTTGTAGCCATATTGCTTATCCCAGAAATCCAACGTTTCTAGGGAGAATGCCAAATGCCAGGCGGATTTCTCAGTTGTTGCAAAGTCTTAGGAAATTACTGATCATCTTCTGCAGGGGAAACACTGATTCAGCCAAGGGCTCAGCACCCTTAGCTGGCACAACAGCCAGCCCGGTTTTTAAGGCTGAAATCAGCCTAAAGAGTGGGAAGAAAAAGAAAAGAATAAAATCATGCACGTCTTACACAGCTCATATCTGATTAAACCCAAAAGTAAGATTTAAAGTTGAACGAGAGAAGTGTAAATTTTTCTGAAAAATCTGTTCAGTAACTAAAAAAAAAAAACCCACTAAAATTTAATGAGGGAAAATTTAATTCTGGTCAAAATCCAGGTGGAGGCTGTATAGGGCATTATTATAGGCTCCCATAAGTTTCCTAGAGACATTGAACGTGACAAGGGAAGTTAGACACAGGGAAATGTAATTATTTGTGATTGAAACAAAATAGCAGCCAGTTTATGCACATACTGTTCCTGTTGAATCAGTATTATTCTACTGAATTATTTTCAGATGCTATTGTATTTTCTGAGGTAGCCATAGGTTTTTTCACATTCTGTTCCACGTTACTTTTTTTAGCCATCAGAACTTAGTGACATAAAAATTGCTGTCTGACTTGACACAGTTATTCCCTCTCGATGTCTTTAAGTAGGAGCATAATGTGACAGATGAGAGTGCTGAAACTCAGCGTCTCACACAGGCTTAAAAAAAAGTTATTCCTGCAAAACTTTGAAAACTGTTCTACAGGGGAACAATTTTTATACTCAGAAATTTATTTGCTTTTCTTTCTCCCTTCCTTTTTCTGTGCCTAGAAACATGTATGAAAGCAGGGATTTAGTTGTTCAGGAACTCATTTCCTCCTGCTGTGCAGCCATCACAGGAAATCATAACCCTTTCTCTCAGTAGCAGCTGAAGGCTAGGTAGCAGCATAGATCAAACAAACACTGAAAGATTAAACAGGGCTGAGATTTAGGGCTGGGTTTAACTGCAAAAACATGAAGACTTGTGTTTGAGATTGGCAAGGTCCTGTTGATAGGTAATTTTGGCTCAAAACGAGGAAATCAGTGTGAAGCCTGAGCTGTGTGAAGGCAGGTCCAGCACAACCAGGACACAGGTACAGGGGTGACAGAAGGCAGAAGGAATATCTCTCGAGATTCCTGTAGTCTTGATGCGGAGAAGTCGTTCCAGCAAGATCTCTTGTCACTCTGGAGCTCTCAGAGGAAGCTATTCCTGGAGAATTCAACAGCATCTAAGCCAGACTGGAGTCACAGAATCCTTTCCATTCCAAGAGGCCAGACTGAACCCCACTGGAAAAGGGGATTCGTATTCAGGATTCACACTAGCAACTTTCCCAAGGCTTCACACGTGAGGTTTTGGGTTTAACTCATTTCAAATGTTTATTTACTGTGAGATTAACCTGCTTGGGGTATAAATTACATCCAGCCCAAAACAATGATACGAGTCAACTCTTTGGGTACCAACAGGTACAGGAAGTTCAATTTCAAAAAATTGCATCTTTCCCTTCCTGTTTATTATTATTTGGATAATTTGCATTAAAATAATGTCTCTGCTTGTGTTTGCCCCCACTGCTTCATTATTCACTCAGAACACTCATTCCTTGCACATGATGTGATTGTGCTGAAACACTTTTAATGTCACAAAATGGATTAAATCTTCAAGCGAGGAGTGAGCAATTGGAAAATCCTATCACCTAAGCAACAGCAGTCCCATTTCATGCCTGTGTGTCTACTTATACCTAACAAGGCAAAAACCCCTTATCTCCGAGGGAATGATACATCCTCTTTTTTCCCAAACAATTTTTATTCTTACATCTTAAATGATGGGCAAAGCTGGTGGGTTCTGCATTTTGTAACCAAGACAGTCATGGTTATTTGTTAAGCATTCATGCCAGGTTGATATTCGATATAAAACAATCCAAGGAGGAGGAGCCTGGGGGGATTTGCAGCATTCAGGACCTTTCCCAGCACAAACTTTCCACTGTGGCAGCTCCTTGGGCCAGATGAGGATGGGTCTTGAAGGCAAACACTGGACTGGCCAACACTTCCCAGACCACGAGGGTGAGCGCTGGGGTGGTCAAGGCTTCCTGGGCAGCACATCCTGCCCTCAGCCCCACTGTGACCCCCAATGCCACCACTTCAGTCCTACGGATCTCAAAATCCAGGGGAGAGCCCTGCGGAGCCCGTTGGGATGGCAGCGTTGTGCTGCCTCCACAACTGGCCCAGGAGACCCTGAAACATGACAGTGGTCCACAAGGCTCTTCCCACAAGCCCGAAAAGCTACTCCCAGGTGTCCATAAGGCTCTTCCCAGAAGTCCACGAGGCTCTTCCCGGGCAGTGGCGCGGCCTCGCCCCGTCCCTCAGGGCTGGGTCCCGGCGCTCGGGTCCCGCCTCCGGCGCTGCGAGCGCGGGGCGGCCCCGTCCAGAGGAACCCCCC
>VZTD01003572.1:750547-802361 GCA_013397725.1 Rhagologus leucostigma | reverse complement strand
GGCCGCATCTCGATTCCTTTCGCTTTCCCTTTCTTTTCCTCGTCCCCTTCCCACCCGCGCCCCATGGCGGCCTGGTTCACCTCCAGGGCGGAGGACGACGAGGCGGAGGACGAGGCGAACCTCTGGACGTACGACTCCACCTGGGAGGGGGAGGAGGAGGACGAGGAGGAGGATGGCGGCGGAGGCGAGCCGGAGGGAGCGGCGGCGGAGGAGCCGGAGGATGCGGGGCAGCAGCCGGGGCAGGGCCGGGCGGGGGGCTGCCGCCACAGCCAGGTGCGTGTGGGGGGCACGGGGACAGAGCGGAGCCTACGGGCTGGACGGCGTGAGGGGACCCCTTCCAGACATTTCTGCCCGGGCCCCGCAGACGGAGCCCTTTCCCGACCCTTCCTTCCTTGTTCTCCCGTGCACGGCCGCTGCTCGGCAGCGGAACGGCGAGCTCCGTGCCGGGCGAGGCACCGCGGCCCTCGGGGGGATCCTCAGCACAGAATTTGTCCTCGTCTTGAGGAAGCAAATCCCCCTGGAGGAGGGGGGACAGAGAGATGCTGTCACTTCATGACTCCTCAAAATCCATTGCATTGCCATGAGCTGGGTTTTAATATGTTTTTCCCCACCATTCCTTATGATGTGGGTACTTTATGCTATGAATACAGGTTCTGTTTCGTGAGTGGCACCTGTCTGTTCGCTATGTGCTGATGGCTACTGGATTCGACATTATGGCATTGATGTTCTCCTTGCTTATTAAGTTTTTGGTTGGTATCCTCGGTTTTGTATGGTGGCTTTCCCTAGGCTCTTCCATTCCATCAATAAAAATCCATTACGTAACGCTTTATTTCTCTTAAAAATGCTTTATTTCGTAGGGAGCGTGTGTAGAGCAACTTTGAAAACCAGAAATGCTGTGTTTTAAAAACTAGAGGTACGTGTGCAGTTTTAAGCAAGGTGCTGCAAAACACGAGCACTTGTGTCTGGTGCTTTAGAATAATGTTTATTTGAAATAAAAGGAATTTGTTAGTCTTGTGTGAGGTTCCTGTTTTTAGCATCAGTGTTTTTCAGTTTGACATTGGGTGTCAGTAATGTCTTCTCCAGCGTTGCTTTGGTAAATGCAACTTTTTCCTTCTCAGTAGTTCCTAGGTCAGGCAAAACACACTACAGTCCTTTAACTCCTCCCCTTTCTGGGAAAGGGAAACCACTCCTTCACTTCGAGTTTCGTTTCAGCAACTCATCCTTATTTTTAAAATATAAATAGGCAGATAAAACTTTCTAGTGAATATACTTTCAAAGAAGTTCATTATTAAGCTTTCTTTTTTGCTTAATAAGCATTAAAATATAGAAATAACCACTCTTGAAGGAAAAATAAATTCTCTGTGCACGTAGATCTGGGAAAGGCCAAAGGTATTTTGCGTGGAATAGTTGTAATTCTGAAGGGAAGAGGTGGAGATTTCCTTTGAAGTGTTTTGCACTGTTTGAGGGCACCCTATCAACTTTCTTTTGTACGCGGCTGGAGTTCAAAAGCTTTGATAGCTCCAGAACATTCCCATTATTCTGTTTGAATGTGTTTGTTCTTCAGGTTCCTTTTTTTTTTATTAGAGCAACTCTGGGTTGTGACAACTGTAAAAGCAAGGACCATTTTTTCACTCCAGTGAGTGGACTTTTCCAGCTTTGCCTTATAAAGGAGGATAGTGTTGTCCCTGAGACTTACAGGCCCTGGAATATTGTTCTGCATTTTTAAAGAGGAGTTCCTCCTTCAGTGATGAATGTGTAGTCACCTCTGTCTGACAGTGCCTGAAAAACTGTAGGGGCACAGAGAATGAGTGCACAAAGAAGCAGTAAATCTTCTGCTAGCCATTTATGCCTTTGCAGCCTGTCAAAGGCATGGATCAATTTCCCAAACTTGTTCCAACTTTTGCGTATTTTACACTAATTCTCATTCTTCTCCCCTCAGCCTGGATGGTTTTCTGTATTCCTGAAGTGTCTAATGTCTGTCTTTGGTACTGAGGTTAGAATTTTTTATTGTTATTTTCACTATGCACTTTCAAAACAAACTTCAAATTCTACTTTTGTCTTTCTGTGCATTTCACTTGTGTCTCTGCGGGTGTTCGCGGCCTAGTTCCTGCAGGCGTGTCTTTCCAGCTCTTTTGCATTTCAGTGCCTTCAGCTTCTACGTGTGAGCTTTGAAAACTTTGAGGGTTGTGTTCATTTTAAAAAGTTCCCTCTGAGGCTGCTGTAACACCTAGAGTTCATGATCAGGTGTTTCAATGACAAACCCCATGGTCCTGCCTTATTGTAAATCTCCATCAACAAAAGGTCTCAATCACTCTTCTGGACTCTATCATCTTTCTCATTCCTGTGCCTTGTTCACAATCCACATCCCCTCTAGTTACAGCAGGTTTCCAGCTGATTTCTCAGCCGGATCCTGTTTGTGTCACCTTCTCCTGGCTGTGTTCTCTGCTTCCTTCACTCTTCCTGCAGCAGTGCACGTTCTGCCTGGTGCGATGCAGGTTTGGAGGGTGAAACCCACTGAGTTTTGCTGTGAGGCAAAAAGGTGTTTGATTTCTACAGGGAAGTTTCAGCCTTGCTGTTTAGTTTGTGTTTCTTACCTGGAAAGAAAGGCCTTAAGTTGGAAGTTTGTAGAGACCCAGAAACAACTTACTGGGAGGAGCAAAGCTGTGTTTTGGTCTTTTTGCTTCCCCATCTTGTTCTCTTGATTGCTGTGCTCCAGACTGCCTTTTCCCTGGATCTAGCTTCTTTCTGGACAAGCCTTACAGCCCTTTGCACCATGGCATTGCATCTGTCTGTGTATCTGCACTGTCTCTTCAGCAAACCAGTTCTTTTCCTAGGTGGCACCCAGTCTGCTGTTCTCCTGTCTCACCTGACTGTGTTCAAGGATGTTATTTTAGAACCTTAAATGTAAAGAATTTCTGGGAATCAGTTATTTTGGAATGGGGATCAAAATTGTCATTAATGTCACATCACTGTCATCAGGGCAACTGAATGGGTGACTTCATTACAGCAAGGTGGTACAAATGTAGACCAATTCCTGCCTTAATAATTAATGAATCAGTGATCATTGTTCGTTAGAAAGTGGTTTTATTTTTCTCTGTGCATGTGATGTTAATAAATATCGAATGATGTTATGAAATAGCTTGGGGGGGGGGGTTGCTGCTTCTTTCTTCTGAATTTCTTTTAATGCTTATTTTGCGGGACTCTGCACATCTTACCCCCATTTCCCAACTTTGCTCTTCTCTCTGTGAGCTGGCATTGAACCTTCTGGCTGTGCTGTGCTTTGGGTGCCCTTTATTCATGAGCAGTCTTGTTCCTTTTGGTGGTTCTCAATTGATAGAACACTGTAAAACGCTGTCATGGTTTGGGATAAGATGGTTCAGCACTCAGCAAGATTGAACCTGTCTGTGTTGCTTGTGAAGTGTAACAAAATCCCTCATCATTGAGGTAATCAAATGTATAAATAAATATGTATATAATTCAGTTAAAATGCACTTTACACTAAGTCATACTTACAAGTTCTATTTCCATGAAGTTCAGAGGAGGAAATGAAGCTGTTTTTTGTGAATTCTGTCTAAATGTGACACTTGGAATGAATCTAGCACATCTGTGATGAGAACCTGGTGCCTGTTCATGTGGCACCACAGGTTTTTCTCTGTAGCAATTTGAATTGTGCATAAAATACAGTGAATTCAGCTGTAACTAGGTAAATCTGTCACTTGGCAACTAATAGGATCATGTGAGTCACTGCTGTGGGTATTCTCATTTTGTATCTATTTTTCATTTTCTCAGTGAAGTTGGTTTCAAAATGTTCCAACTAAATGCTGTTTATTTGCAGGGTCAAAGCTCAAATTCCTCACTGCTGCCTTGGAAGAGTTTTCAGGTAGGCTTGACATAAAGTTTGGTTGCATGGAAAGATGGGTGATAATGAAGACTATGATTGGAAGAGAAGTCCAATAAAATAAATCTCTCATGTGACCATGTGGCTCTGTTGCTATCCACTGTCTAAATCAGCAAGGCTGATCTTGAGCATAAAGCAAAGATGAAGAATACTTTTATTTCAGTAAGGTCTACAGGGAATGAGAATCTTGAATTCAAGGGATATTTCTGCATCCTAAATTCTACAATTTTGAAGTCTAGCCTCCGTCTTCACTAGGGTTTATAGCAACTCAGAGACATGTCTTGTTTTAAAACCTTTGAGTTAAAGAAAAACAATGACATTTTCGTATTTGGGATCTCCAGCTTGTTCTTATCATTTCCACTGGCAAACCCAACTGGGATAAAAGATATACAGAAAACATAAAAACCTTGATTAATAAGATGAGAAGGAAAAAGAAGTATTTTGGTTATAGGAGATGGTGTTGACTTCTCTTGGTTTAAATTTGTCTTCAGGAATGCAGAGAAATGACTACAGCACCAATCTGGCTGGTTTTGGGGGTGCTGAGAGTGCAGGGCACGTGCAGGGGAACCTGTGGGAGATGCTGAATTCAGTCAGGGTATTTTATTTTATTTCATTTTGCAGAAGGTGATTTTATTCTGAGTCTCTGCTCTGTCTCTTCTCTCCAGTGCAGCGGGAGGCGCAACTGGACTGCGGCGAGAGACCTGCAGAGATACAGAAACCATTACCCAGTACGTGCTCCTGGGGCTCCTCCTCATCACTTCTACCTTCAGGAACACTTCCTAGATTTGGGAGCACCCTTTTGCCTTTGCTTTTACAGGCTCAGCACCTTCAAAGGGCTCATTTCTGAGGGGGAAGGGATGATGTGCGTGTGGGTGCATCAGAAACAAGCTGCTACTTCCCAAAGCGCATTTCGAGGATTTAGCTTGAATTGTGTAGGGAATGTGAGGGAAAGCAAGGAGAAGTGTTGGAGTGATTACTGCTTTTTAAAAGGTTGCTGCTTGTTCATTTCTTGTCTCCAGGATTTGAAAGAACCAGAAAATGAGGAGGAAGAAGAGATGTGGAACTTAAGCTTTTATAAGAATGAGATTGCTTTTGTGCCCCATGGTGAGTACCTCGTGTGGTGGCTGTTTGATGCCATCTGCTGCACCTGGTTGAATTGATGAGAGAGTAGTTTCATCCATGTGAGACAATTAATAAAAAACCAAACAACCAACCAAAACCACCACCCAAACCAAACAAAAACCCACCACAAATTACCATTTTAAAATGTTCCTGCTGTATTTTCTTTAATACTCTGTTTGGTGGTAGAAAACTAAGAGTTTTTTCTGGCTGGTTGTCCTGTCAGAGAAGCTAATGCCTGTGTGTAAATATTTGGGTCTGGGTAGTGAGCCATGTGGAGTGACTGGCTAACTTTTAATTTTAGTTTGGTGTCATTTCTTGCCTGACCTTTTCCTTTTCCTTGCAGGTGTGTTTATTGAAACTCTGCTTTCATCTTGGTGGGACAAGTATGAAATGCTGGAAGAAAACCATTCTTACATCCAGTGGTAAACTGTCTGCATGAACCCAGTGCCTCTCTCTCTAGTTGTGTCTCTTTTAAGTGTCAGGTGGATCTGTGTTCCTGATTGCAGCTTCACACAAGGCCCAGAATTACTTTAGTTAATTGAATTGTATTCTGCAGGAAGCAATGCACTGGAACTCCTGAAAACACAGGTTTCCAGTGCAGCTGTGGCAACAGATCTCAGTCATTTGTGGTCTTGGAGCACAAAGTTAGGGCAAGGAGAAAGATCCACCTAAGCAAAGCTTTTTGTTGTTGGTGTAGACAATGCTTTTATGGAAGGGACTTACTAGAAAACTACTTCTGTGTCCATAAAGATGAGAGTTCTCCAAGAGATGCCTGTGATATCACAAGTTTTGGAATCTCTTTTAGTTTTAACAAGTTGGGTACCCTGGGTTGGATGTCATCTTAGCTCACCTGGTCTGAAAATTTCTTTCCCTTCAGGCTGTTCCCTTTACGTGAACATGGGATGAACTGGCGTGCCAGGCCACTCACCTGTCAAGAAATCCAGGTATTTATTTGAAGCTTTGGTCTGGGTTTTTTTTTTGAGATCTGAAGGATGTTCGGATTTCCCCTAAATACCTTCTATATGAAGTCTGGTGGTTTTTTCCATTGTTTCCTTGGGTTTTTAGCGTGCACAGAGCTCATGGTGAGGTGTTTGCCTGTCCTGTGTCAGCAAATGAAATGCTTAGTGATAAAATCAATCCTTGTTTGTAATTCAGGTGCCACTTAAACTGGTGCAGGTGTAATTAGGGAGTTGCACTTTAACTAATTGCTGTGTCTTGTTTCTAGGCCTTTAGGAGGTCCAAGGAAGTTATGGACAGGTTTATCCGTGCTTACAAGCTCATGCTGGGATTTTATGGAATCCAGCTGGTCAATGAAGAAACTGGAGAACTTAAGAGAGCAGAGAATTGGGCTGAACGATTTGGAAACTTGAACAGGTGAGTGTGTTGATGCTGTTGATCATTTACTACAGCCAGGCACTTCTTTCGGGGGGAGAACATCAAAGTCAAAGAAATCCTCAGCCACTGAGGAATGGAGACTTTTGTTGATCTATTTTGTTTATCTAGTGAAAGCGTTTTTAACTTTTATTCTGTTAAGCTACAAAATAGAAGTCTTTTCATATGGTTCCCTGATTGTTTATGAAGCACCTTTAATGTGTGTAAAATGCTTTGAGTCCTTGTTTGAAAAGTGCTCTGCAAATGGGATGTTTTTATATTACTGCAGGTTTTGTGGAGTAATGACCCTTCCTGGTGATATTAACCTCTTGAAAAGAGTGGGCATAATCACAAAAGGAAAAACAACTTGGAGTCTGTCAAGTATTAAAATAAGAAAGGAAAAACCAGCTGTGTCTGGCTTAAGTCCTGAGGTTTTGGCAGCATTCTTTCAGGTCTCTGGTCTCAGCACTACAGGCTTACCCTGTAGGATCTCTGTCAGGGGCAGGACTTGTGTATCTGCCCCAGTATGGTGGCTCTTGCCTACTGGTGGCTGATTCAGAAAGCCAAAACCTTTCCAAGCAGTTGAGATGATGAATCCTATCAGCCCAAGGAGGGTTAGGAAGGAGCTGCTGAAGGCAAACCGCAGCAGTGGGTGCGTTAAAAGTAAGCCCACCTGTGCTCCCATTTGCATTGTCAAATAGTCTTTAATGGCTCACAGTCAATAAATGATAAAACGTTTTGTAGATGCCCCAGAGGTTCAGTGACTTGTAAGACTTCCCCTTGACAGCGTTGCTTACCTGTTTCCTTCAGGTTCAGCCACAATAATTTGAGGATTACTCGCATCCTGAAGTGCCTGGGGGAGATGGGATATGAAGACTATCAAGTGCACTTGGTGAAGTTTTTCCTCACAGAAACTCTTGTTGAGGAGACATTACCAAATGTCAAGAGAAGTGCCTTGGATTACTTCCTGTTCACTGTCAGAAGCAAAGAGAAGAGGAGAGAACTCGTCCACTACGCTTGGCAACACTTCAAACCTCAGAGTGGCTTCGTGTGGGGGCCTTGTGACAAACTCAAGAAGTACAGACCCCGCTCTGCCAAGCCACAGCTGCACCAAAGGCCTGAGGACAAACAGGACACTCCATGTCAGAAATGTGGTGATTTTGTGGGGAAGGATCAGAACCAGTGTCCAGAGGTGGAACAGAAAGCTGGAGGTGCTGCAGAGTTGCAGCCTGAAATGAGCGATGATCATGTAGAGGAGAAGATAAGCAAATGTGTTTTGAAGGGAGGAGATGATGAAGAGGAGAAAGAAGCTTTGTTTTCCCAGCTGGAGGAGAAGGGTTTAAAAAGTGAAGCTGAGGAAGTGCAGGGTACAGCAGAGAATGATTGCACAAAGGAGAGCAAGAAGAGAAAACTGAGTGCAAATATGGCAGATGCTAAAGGGGATGGATCAGAGTTGAAAAACTCTGCTGATATTGAAAACATTTCCCATAATCTCGGAGAGTGTGCAATTGATGCAGAGATCCCCTCCTCAGGCCCAGAATCCCAGGCAGAAGAGATCCAGGAAGCACTGAAGGAAGATGATTCAAGCACCAAAGAGCCGGTGGCGCCGGAGGCCACGGATGCAGCCGTGAAACGCAGGAAAGTTGATAAAAGAACATTGAGAAGCAAACCAGTCAACTTGGCCATAAACCTGAGCATGGGGCCCTCAGCCTCTGGTGCCAAGGCAAATCCATCTGCTGCTAACGGTGAGGCTGGAAAAGAAAACGTCAGTGAGAAAAATGCAGCTGTGGAAGTGCCAAGTGAGAGGGGTGGTGGTGGTGATGCAGATAGTGGGGCTGTGAGACCCCTGGCTGCTTCCAGGCTCCCCAGGACTGGCTGCACTGCTCCAATCAAGGATGGCTGGAAGTCGAGTGGAGATCAAGACTCAGCAGCAGGTGATCAGCACCACTGCAACAGCAAACTCCTGGAAAGTAAAAGTGAACTAGATGGACAGCAGAAAAAGGCAGAAAATGCAGGTGAAAAAGGGCAAGCAGAAGACACAGACAAGAAGCAAGCTCCAAAGAGTCATGAGCAGAGTATGACACCCACTTGTCCTGAAGGAAATGGTGCTGAGGTCCCAACAGAAAAAGCTGAAGGCTCTGAGAATGCAGTAGAGGCTGGTGGAGAGGAGGGAGCAGCAGAGAGCAGCACGGCGAGCGCCTGAGCCAGTGGAGGTGGCACTGCCCTGTCTGCTGGGAGCCAGCTTTGGTGGCTTGGAGAACTGAATAAACTTCTTTTGGGATGGTTTAGCTGGCCCCTGTCTCACTCTTCCATTATTTTTTAATCATCTCTAGTAAACTCACTGAGATCCAGCTCCTGGTTACCGTAAGGGGGAAGACACTTCATTTACTCATCTTCACAGACAGGCTGTGTCCTGTTCCAGGGTTTTATCTGATGTTCAGGGCTATCTTGGAGCAACGGGGATTTTTGCACTTTGCTTTGTTTCTGGTTGTGTCTCTACTGAAAGAGAAGAGGAAAATTGATCTATCTCCTTGTTTGAATTACTTAAGTATTTATTAAAGACATGATTTTTAATGTAAGACAGCATGACCTAATTTGCCAGACCTTTCTACTACTGTGTAACTTCTGTTTGTTATTGTGAAAGGCTGAACCTTACCAGGTGTTTTTTCCTGGCAAAAGTGCTGTTTCTCTAAAAGAGATGAGTATATGGAGTTCACATGATGTCGGAGTGTAGTTGCCTGTCCTCCTGTAAGCAAAGTAGATTTGGCTTAAGACTGGGCTAACAAGCGTAGCCAAAACGTGTCTCTGACCAGTAGGAACCTTTGTGTAGAGATTCTGTTCCCTGAGGTGCAAAGTGCTGAGTAATTAGTTCTCTTTATCCCCACAGAGGTTGCTTTGTAGTTCTTGTTAGAGTTGTTAAGACTACAAATTACCTACTGGTTTCTAAGAGAAAAAGCTCCAGGTTTTCCCACCGCTTTTAGACCCTTTATAGTCTTCCAGAGATTTTTGTGTCCATGACTGTTTCAAAGGCCCTCATTTCTCAGTTGCCAAAACAGCGTGAATATTTCCCAGTGCATTTTTTATCAGCCTTTGCTGGTAATTTGCAGTGGCCTTGGGGGGCTCTTTTCTGCAGGCCCATGGCGTGAGGTTTGATGTGTCAGATCCAACCCCTTTCCTATTTAGGGCAGGGTTGCTTTGCCTTTAATGTCAGACAGCCAGGGCATGTTCCACTGCAGCTTGTCTGGAAACCACTGGGCTTTGTGGGGCAGTTAATTGAAACGTTAATTGGAGAAGCTATGCATGTCTGGTTCGTTTATTTCCAGCCCTCAAGAATTTACTTTCAGACCTTGCCAGCTCTTTGCCTCAGTGTTCCTGACCTCCCTGTCAGCTGTTCTGCCACACTTACACAATATTCCACCGAGTCTGAAGGAGCATTATAACAGTTTAGCACCTTCACTCCTAAAAACGTACAACAGAGGATCCGTTTCATGAAGCAGAGGAAACTGTTTCCAATAGCCTGAAGGTCTGGACTTGCTGTTTGCTCAGCTTGTTTGGGTTGGTTTTGAGGTTCTTTGGTGCTGTTTGGTTTGTGTAGGAGATGGCCAGAGAGCAGATGCAGCAGCTTGTGCAATGTCAATCTTTTTCCCCTCTGCTACAGTTCTTAAGAAGCTTCAAGTTTCAAGGAATTTGAGGGGTGATTTGCCTTCCCAGACTGTAGGTTCTGATCCAGCATGCCACATACATGTGTGGGAATAAAAGTCTGCAAGCTTAACATCTGATGTTCATGGTCACACACGTGCTGAAAAAAGGCTTTAATGTTTTAAAAATATTTCTTCTTAAGAACAGATGAGTTAAATAGCCAATAATAATACACTTAACTACGGATAGAAATACTTGAAAATGTTGAGTAAGAATTCTTTCCTAACAGATTCCTAAGAATTGTTAATTGTGGCTTTTGTACAGATTTATAGTAATTTTCTTATTTAGTGAAGTTTTCATTGTGAATATGTGCTCATTTGGGGCATAGATCCTAAATCTTGTTACGGTGAGGTTTGGTTTTGTGTTCAGTGGGATTTCACTGTGAGCCCCAGCCTGGAGTGAGTGCTCAAACCAACCCCTTTCCTCTCCTGCCAGGTTCAGTTTTGGCTGTAGGTGTGTGTGGTGAGTTCACAAGGTGTTTCCCGGCACTCAGAGCTGTATCACGGCGTGTTACGTTAGTTCCCTTATTAAAGCATGACTTTAATGCCTATCAGTTTCCACTTACATTTTTTCATCTCTGAGGGTAGGATATGACCGTGTATTTACCCACCCCCTGTAGCCGAGAGCTGCTGCTTCATTCTCTCCAGCAAGGAAGTGCTCTGCTGGGCTCACCATGGCACCCCTGCTGCTTCTTCCATGTGGAGGTGATGCCCAGTCTTCCTCGTCTCTAAAACGTGCCCAGTGAATGTTTTTGGGGAAAAGACCCTGCCATGCTGCTTGTGTAATGATGTGCTAGGAAATCATAGAATCACAGAACGGTTTGGGTTGGAAGGGACCTCAAAGTTTATCTTGGTCCAACCTCCCTGCCAAAGGCAGGGACACCTTCCCCGGGACCAGGTTGCTCAAAGCCGCATCCAGCCTGGCTTTGAACACTTCCAGGGATGGGGTATCTGGATGTTTCAGTATGTTTTGTATTGCCTTTGCAGCCATCCTCCCCCAGGTGTTGTGGTGCTCTGCGGAGCAAACCAGGACTCTGCTTTGAGCATCCCCTGGGGCTCCAGGCAGGAGAGCACCTGCCCAGCCTGGCTGTGGAAGCTTCAGGGTTTTTTTTTTCCCTCAGGACACAAGGACAGGGGTGTCTTTGTGGTAACAATTCCTCTAAGTCACCGTGTCCCCTCAGGTCTGCTGCCTGTGCCTGTGGGTGTGGAATGAGAGGATTACCGGGAGTTCTTTTGGTCTGTGGGATGGGCTAGAACGTGAACACTCCCAGGGCTCTTCCTGTGCTGGTTGTGGGCAGGCTCCGCCTGCTGCAGCCCCCCAAGCCCTGGCTGGCTCTGGACAAGGTGTGGCCGAGGAATTTGGGTCTGCTTTGCCTTCCCTCCTGCCGTCAGTTGGCCTTAGTGCGGAGCAGGAGGTACAGGCTGTGCAAAGCTGTCCATGGGACTGCACTGCTCTCCCTCTTTGAGGTTTGGGGTGTCTAATAAAGGATTCCAGTTATTCTGAAACCATCAGACTTCCAGACACACATTCCCTTTCTGTCCCCAAATATTCCACAGAATCTTAGGGGAACTTGGTAAATCTCAGTTCTTTATGCCTGTGCCAAAGCTCTAGGAATACTGGCTGCTGGGGAGCTGGACAGACACACACAGTGTGCTCATACAAACCTCCTGGTGTCAGGATGCCAAGCTGAAATGTGGTGTTTCAGTTCTTAAGCTTTGCTTTTCCACTTCTTCCCTCATCTTCCTAACCAGCTGAGCTGTGTCACTTCAGCCCTGAGGAGCCTTGTCACTGTTCCTCTCCACTTCCAAAGCCTGCTTTGGATGAAATTGTCTTTAATCAATAAAGAGAAGGGTGAAGCTCATTGCAGGAGATGCATCTTCTTTAATCTGTTGCTATTTGGGATCACCAGCCTGGGAACTGCCCTCCTCTTCCTTCCTTGCAGTATTTCAAATATTTCTTTGTGGCTTTGAGAATGTTTGTCGTTTTTCCTTCCTCCTTGTATCTGTGTGATTATCTGTTTTCTGACCAGCGTTCATCATTTCCCAAGGAATCAGCTGGTGCTCTTCAGATCACCCTAAAAAAACCCCGAAACCAGATGCGAACAACCTCCAAAGCTACCAAAGCACCTCACTAGGCTGTAAGTGCATTTCTCTGGAGTGATCTTGCACTGTTACAGGTTTGTTAAGATCCCTACTGGAGTTAGGTGGCCTCGGGCACTGCATAACTCACTCTGTGTTGCTTTTTACCTGCCCAGCACAGAGGTGGTGATGGGCTTTGGGAAATGTCCTGGGTGAGACCTAAGCAACAGCTTTGTATTTGCAGCTGGAGTAACCCAATTTTGCTGCTGTGTCCGGTCTCCCAACCCAGCGTTTCCATGGGAGGAGGAGGCTGGGGCTGCCCAGCAGGGCATGAATGAGAGCTGCTCTGCCTGCCTGCTGCTCCCCCTCCTTCTCCCACCTCCTCTGCTCCAAGCTCGGCCCCTCTCGCCTTGCTCCAGCTGGAGCCACAGGTTTATCTGGAGGCGAGGAGTCTCTGCTGTGTAAGCTGAGACCCGGGAGGAGGAGGAGGAGGGATCTGCTGGACCCTGGAGGAGAAAGGGTTTGGCCGCCCCGGAGGAAGGGAGAGAGGCAGAGCCTGGGCACCATGGCTGGATTCTCTGCCCTTGGGCTCCTCTCCCTGTGTCAGCTCTTGGCCACAGCATCAGCTCAGGTGAGAAACCTCATTTGTGTCTCATGCTCAAGGAAGAACCTGTAAGGGTGAAAGAGAGTGGTCTGTGCGTGTTGTACCTGTGGGGTGAAATGTGGCAATAGGCAGCTTGTTAGTCTAAAGTTTATTACAAATGTGCACCTGGGTTTGTGCCTGTGTGGGTAGGTGTAAAAACTGTTGTTTTATGTTCCTGTAAAAGTGTTGTTTTCCCATTCAGCCCTGCAATTATGAGAGAGAAAGCCTTGGAAAGGGGAGATCTGTTGATGCAAGAGAAACAGTTTTCTTTTACAATGCAAGTAACAGATTTCCAGCGAGACCGATCTGATCTGATCTGGGTCTTTATCTGAATCAGAATTTCTTACTCATTCCCTTAATCAATTTTCAAAATTTACAATTACAGCATATTTAGCTCTTGCTCACTTGAGACATGAAGCTGTATTAAACTTCCCTGTCTGGGGTTAATATTATTGTCTGGGGAAGTGACTCCTCAGTGAGTTTTTCATTGTTAGTGAGGAATTTTCGCAGCCTGGCTTGGGAATTCAGAACTCTGCTGCGAGCAGAGCTGCTTCTACAATGAAACCTTTGTTCCCTGAAGCTACAGCAAGTTGCTCTCTGGAGCCCTCTCCATACAGAAGTCATTTATTGGACCTTTCTTTCTTTCCCCCCACCTCAGACCTTTCTAAAACCCCAGATTTTCAAGTGGCATTCTGCTCAGAGAGGAGACTTTCCCTTTCTCCTCCCCTCTTCACTGGTGTCTGCCTGGCTTTGCCATCGCCCCATCAGGCCAGGGCTATAAATTAATTATTTCTACCAAGCACTTGGCACCTTTTCCATGGGCTTTGCATTTTCTCCTCTGCCCAACCCAAAATGTGCCTGTAGTCAGAACAATTTCCTGTACAACCAAACCCCTGTGCTGCCCAGTGACCAGCTTGGATTCCCAGTATAAGCCACCAGTGAAAGGAGCTGGGAATGTGCTTAGGGGTTTCCAAAGAGCCTTGCACTGCTCTGGAGCAACTCTGAGCCCACCCAGGCTGGCAGAGGGGGCAGATTTAGTGTTAAGCTGTAGGACTTGGCCATTGCTTTCTGATCTAGCCCACGTGTTTCTTCTGATGCAAAAATAAGCTCTTGTCTCTCACTCTTCCCCAGTCCCTTCAGAGAATTGGACCACAAGGCCCTCCTGGACCACGAGGACCCCCTGGACCATCTGGCAAGGATGGCATTGATGTGAGTGACACAGGCAGGGGCTGGGTCGGGCGAGGGGTGGAGCAGGGGCAGAGCCAATGGGGCGGAGAAGCTGCTCTTGTTCTCCAAATCCGCAGCCTCTGGACATCCTTCGGGGGTGATGGACCTGGAAAGTCACTGTCCTCACAAGAGACCTCGTTCTGCAGGAGTCAGAACGGCGAGTGGAGGTGCTGAGCGGCCTCAGGTTCTTTGCAGGATCAATCCCCTGTCTCCAGGGAGAGCTCAGGGGTTCGTGACCCTGCTTGCAAAGCAGAGTATTTCTCTTTTGGCACAAGGTTGAGTGCAGGGGTACGATGGGTGTGCGGTCAGCGCACGTTCAGTAGTTCAGAGTGAGATTTATGTGATGTTTCAGAGCACCTACATTTCTAGAGACGCTACGAGAGACTTAAATATGCAGCAGTGGACACTGCTTTTATCTTAGTAGTTTTATTTCAATATTGTCATCATGGTTATCCCTCACTTTGGCACGTGATGTATCAGGACCTGGCTTGTGTGTTGCCAGATGTGAGTTTGTAGTGGCCCAAAATGAAATGGAGACCCTTTGTTTCAGCAGGCAGCTCCTTACACCTCCTGCAGAGGGAGAAGACTACATAACCCAGGACTTAATGGAGGAGAAAATCTTGTTCTGTTGCTTTTAACTGATGTTTCCATAGAAATTAAAAATATTGCTTCCATGCATCTGTTGGATAAGGACTGAATTGTGTAGTTGGCAGCGGATAAAATGAGCATCAGATGGACCTTCAGCAAGACCACATCAAATGCAAAACTCTGGGTTCCTGCTTCGATTTCCAGTTTGAGCAGCTCTTGTCTCTCTGAGCTGCTTATGGAATAGTGCAGGGGTTTTTAATGCTAGTCTGAAGTACATTTATTGGAAGTGGGCCCTTAAGCAAACTTGAAAAAATCTATTCATTCCCTGCAGGTCATTTTCTTTTGGATAAGGAGGTAAAAAAAAAAAAAATGTATGAGTTCCCTGGAACATGGGGAACAAGGAGTGTTTGTGCCTGCAGTGGGGAGCTTTCCCTGCGGCTCCTTGAGCCAGGCTGGGCTGAAGAGAGAACCTCATTGATTTCCAGCTGCTCCCTCCGAGTGTCCTTTTGGCTAATGGAGACCGTTTTCCTGGGAATCTCACTCTGGTTTTGTAGTGTGAGATATTCAGAGCTGACACCTTGGCAGCTTCCAGTTTCTCGTGGTGTCACAAAAGTCTTAAGGGGACACCCCAAAGGAGGGCAAAGGACACGGGTTCCTGTTTGCAGCAGTGGAGTCCCCTCAGCAGGACATTGCTGTGGCCAGCAGGCTTTGGGAAAGGCTGGCTGTGATTCTCTGTGGCAGCAAAAAGAAGAGTTTGGGAAGGATGAAGCCCTTCAGGCTTCAAGTTTCAACTTCTGCAGAGAGGAAATGGGAAAGAAACCCCATAGTTGTTCAGTTCCTGCTTTCTGCAGGATATTTAATTCTGAAACAGCACCAGCATCAGTTCTGATTGCTCTTGGAAACAAGAGCCCAGGGAGGTGTCAGTCATGTGGACCTACACCCTTTTATCTACAACTAAAAGCTTTGGAAGGCTCCCCGTGGGACAGGATCAAATAACAACATCTAATTAACATCAAGAACTTATTCCTAATAAATCAAATGGCTGAGTAAAATGTTTAAAGTGCAAAGTCCTTCAGTCCCAGCTTTGGTCTGGAGTTTTGGCTATGCAGGAACAGTCTCTTATTTGAACAGACTTGAGCTCCATCCCTTCTATGGATAGAGGATGTCAAGTGCCCTGGTCAGGTGAGATGGTCTGGCTGTCCAGGAACAGGCTCCAGGATGGTTCCTGCTCTTTAACAGGACATTGAGTTCTTTCAGGGATTGCACAGGAGGAGGTGCAGGGCTGGGGCTGGTGTTGAGCACAGTCACGCAGCCTCCCTGCTTAAGAGCTGCCCTTTTTTTGTCAGCACGCTCCAAAAAAGGATGGTATATAAAATTCAGCACTACTCTGAATTTTCCTAGTGCTGCATGGGGGGGATCATGTGAATCCTGAGTGGCAGTGTCAGTTCTGCCACTGCAGAGTGAAAACGTTATTTTATTTTTCTCTTGGTGCTGAGAGTTTTTTTTAAATTGCAACTGAAAATTTCCTGCACTGTATTCCTGAACTCTGTAAGCCACTCCAGCCAGGTCATCTCCACAGATGACTTTGGATGAAAGTGGTGTGGAAATGTCGCTGATGGCTCACTTTGAGCTGGGTGAGTGCTGCCGAGGTGTTCAGCAGTCTCTTACCATCAGCTGTGAGCAGCGAGAGGTGCAGAACATGCAGCTGAATTATTCAGGATATCTCCTTGGATGAACCCCATCAGCACAATTTCTCGAAGGCTCTGCTTTCATACCTCCCTTTCAGGGGGAGCTGCAACGTTAAGTGCCTCTGAAATATTTTATAATTAAAGTCTTTAATAAGCCTCTTGTTTCATACTCAGTAACAAGCAAAATCTCTCTCCCAAGACTAGAAACAGCATGTTTTGATGGAAAGAATTAGTGACAAGTTCCTGTGAATTATTTCTGGGGATGTAATTCCCTAAATTGCTAATAAGCAATTGTCACTTTTCAAAAATCAAGCTTTTTTTCCCTGCTTTCTCTCCTGGCTTCACTTGCTGAGAAAGAGTAAACTTCCTCCTCTGTCACAGAGCACCAGGAGAGCATTTCCTTTTGCTGACAGCCCTTGCCTCTAATTCCCAGTGATCTGGCATTAGGGGTACAAACACTGATTAGGCTTTTGATTCAGCTCTCTGAAGTTCTGGTGCTCCTGCAGAGCCCTGCAGGGCTCCACGATGGCAGGATCAAGGTTTAAGATGGTCCCCAGCAGCCTTTGCTGGTGCTGTGACCTCGCTGTGCAGATTCCCAGCACACAGGCAAGGAAAAATGCAAGGGACTGGCAATCCCAGGTGCTGGAGGAGGGAGCAAACCACCCCTACTGCCGTTTCCAAATGCCTTTTCATTTCAAAAGAACTGCTGCTTTCATTTCCTTGGCAGGGAACCTTCCCCAGCCGTGATAGTGATAACTATTTATGGAAAAGCTGTGGGCAAAGGATACTGAAGGATTTTCTCAAGTCAGAGCATAAAGATGCCTCTGTTCAGGGACCCTCTGGTCGGTCAGTGGTGCAGGACAGAAATCCTGAGCAGCTCCGGGCAGCCAGGCTGGAGAGATCTGCCCACAGCCTTCCCAGTAAATATAGAAACAGGCTATAAATCCCGCAGCTCTGCATACGCCTCCTGGCTCCTAATTACCAGGCCCATGGTGGGATGGTGTTATTTCCAGCCTTGCTCTGTTAATAACCACCCTTTCTCCACGGAGATTTTCTTCTCCCAGGGTACCAACTTGCCCCTTCCCCTCTGCTTGCCCACAGTACCTCTCACAATATTCAGTGCACTTATCCTAAAGCCAGGAGGGCAGGGTGTGCTCTGGACTGGGACACAAAGTGTTTTCCTGTGGGATGAGTTTGAAACCAAGCTCCAGTCGAGCTCCTGCTGTTCACAAAAGTTTGCTTCTTTCAGGGCCTAAAAATAAAATACAAATTGTTATCTGGAGTCCACACACACACTTAGGAATGGCATTACAACTGGCTGAGCTGCAAGAGGTGATTAAAGACTTATAAAATATCATATCCCCAACACCTTTAATGCTGTTCTTAAAAGTTTCTTTTTATTAGAATAGAAAAAAATAGAGTGCTTTTGAAATATTGTATGAAAATTGTGTTTAATCCAGACTGTGAAATTGGATTAGGTGGAAATCAGCTGGGGGCTGTGCTCGTTTGCTTTTCCTGTCCAAGTTTAGTCACACGAAGAAAATCATTGCAGACAGTTTGTTCATTCTTCACTTTGTGGTAATCCCCAGCTCCTGGCAGTACCACAGCTTCATACTGTGCCCTGGAAAGCTGGAGTTTATCCCTGTATCCCTCTGTTTCACCAGAGAGATGTTTGGAAGCCGTGACACCCATGCAGCTTCCTCTCCGCCTCATTTGCAGACAATCCCAAGCGCAAATAAATTCTAACAATATCTGGAAGAAGTTGGAGGTGGTGGGGGCACTGTTCAGGAGCCCTGGTTCTCTCTGGGAGGCTGAGGATCTGGATTTCCCCAAATTTGCTATTGTAGATGTTGGAAAAGGCTATCCAGACTCATCCTGCTTAGGGGGTAGCAGGGTTTAGAGCATCAGCTCCGTGAGACTGAGCGTGGTAAATCTTGGAGTGCAGCTGGGAACACCACTGTTGGAAAAAGTCACCAAAGAGAAGTTCAGCACTAACGCTGCCTTTTCTCTTTCCTCTAGGGAGAGCCAGGCCCTCCTGGTTTGCCAGGCCCACCAGTAAGTATTTCCTGCTTGCTACTGACTTGTCCATCCTTTTGAGACAACACACACAGGGCACGAGCTGGCACTCACAGCCTCAGTTTCCTCCTCATCTGCCACAGGATTCTCAGCAGTGGGGGTGCTCAGCGCTGCCCCAGGGGACAAACACATCCTCCTGCTTCATTGCTATCAGTGAAATAAAATGAAAGTTAAATTGATGCATGAAATAAGTGAGATAAAGCTTGTGCATCACCTGTATGATGAAATTACTGGCACCGAGCCGCATCACATGGTGATTTTTGGCACTGCTCTGGGTCTGCTTCGGCCTCGCAGTCTGCCAAGGGGTGCTCAAAATTGTACCAGGTGGCAGAGCCCTTTGCTTTGGCCAATTACTGCATCCCTTCCTGCCTGCTACTAAAACCAGCTTGTGAGCATGTGGGAATGAGCCAAAGCACTGAAATTTAGGATTTGGATATGGATTCACAGCAAGATTTGCCTCTCTTCATGGGATTCTCCCATGACGCATGGTGTAAAATTAACACACCAACAAATGAGCTTCCATCCTCGCCACGTTTCTCTTGTTATTTTGTTATAATAATTGACTCTTTACCTCATGTAGGGGCCAAAAGGTGCACCAGGGAAGCCTGGAGCTGCAGGTGAAGCTGGGTTGCCTGGCCTTCCTGGAGTGGATGTGAGTGTTTTGTCATCTTCTCTTAGGTCTTTTAAAGCTTTCACATAGGCAGGAGTGTTATCCTGATGTGCCTCATCAACTTTCTCTGTGCCTGCTGGGGAAGGAATGTGAGTCCTGGAGTTACATCCGTGGCTTGCATATCAGGAGAAATGGAAGGAGACGCATGTCTAGGCTGAGTTAAGGAATATGAGAACAATTTTGAGATGTGTTACTGACAGAATGGCACTCTCTTGATCTTTTGGGTTTTTTTACAGGGTTTAACAGGAACTGATGGCCCACCTGGCCCAAATGGGCCTCCAGGAGACCGTGTGAGTACCCCATTAGATCCTAAGACCCTTTAAATGGTCATTGTCACTGATTGTAGTGATGATTTTCACATTCTGCTGTAAACTGGTGATACTCAAGTGTTGATTTTCATGTAAACCCTTGCAAAATACTTGGGTCCTTGAAATGAAGCCCCAGGTGGCTTTTCATTAAGCAGGGTATGAGAGTCACCTTTCTTTCACACGGCTTTGAACCTGCTTGGGTTGCCTCAGTGGTGGCTGTACTGGGGATATTTCAAGTATCCAAAAAAGTTTCTTGAAGCAGTCAACAGACTTAATTACGAAGTTTATGAAAGTGAGGAAGTGAGGTTATTTTGGCCTTTATTTGCAGTCTGAGTTGGCAGATCTGTGTTGTTTATAATTAATGCTACTGTATATTAATTGTTTAAACTTTTGCTTTTTATTATTTCTGGATCTGTCCATATGGTTGCAGTATTAGTTGCCATGGTGTTCCCCAGCCAGCCTAGCAAGAAATAAGAACTTTTTCTGCTTCCTGCATATTCCAACTCTGCTGAGGGGCACCACAGGGACAGAGAAACAACTGCCAGAGATGTTACAGATGTCCTTCAGATCATCCCCAGCCATCAGCCACTCTTAGGCCTCCCTGTGACATTAAGGAATAACCATTAACGAGCCACTCAGCACAGATTGTGATCCAGCATGGCTATTCTCCTGCCTCCCAGATGGGAATATAAGGCTTGTGTCCACAGGTGGCTTGCTGGTCTTTTGGACTGGGGGCTGCAGTGGTGGGCTGGATTTTTGTAACATGTTCAGTATATCCCAATAATCCACTTGCTGCCCCAAGGAGTTACTCAAAGCTAAAAAATCTGTGAGTTATTTAAAGGGATGAGTGGTACAGCCATGTATTTTTGATCTGTTCTTCTTCCTTTCCCATGTGACAGGCAAGGTTTGTGTGGCACTGGGAAAGTTGAGTGGTCCCGGTCACAGCTCCAGACGTCCTGGTCACAGCTCCCAGCCTCTGTCCATCACCACCACCCTAAACCCCACTCCTTTTCTGTCCCTTGTGCCCTTCTTTCTCCCCAGAGATCCAGGGCTGCAAAACCCTGGCTACTCTCAGACATGCTGTGGCAAGAGTCCAGCACCATCTGGGAACGGATCCCTGATTTTTAAACTAGGAAAGCTCAGGACCACCCGCAGAAGGCTGTGAGCAGTTCTGTGCCCCTGTTTTGTGCTGGGTGGCAGTGCCTGCCCATGCCCACGTTAGCACACAGCTCCTGCCTTGCAGGGTAATTGAGCAGATAATTTCTGGGCTCTAGAACTTCCTCTCTGGCTGCTGGGCAGGAGGCCCCAGACAGAGCTGCCCTCGCTGCACGCTCGGGTTTGCTGTGCTTTCCCGTGTCTTGTAACTCAGTCTGGCAGCATGGGGCAAACCTGGGACCCCTCGCCATTTATGGGAGCTTTTCAAGGTCAGTGGTCCATCTGGGAAATTGTTTTAATTGGTCTGAGAAAAACCTGGGGAAAGGGAAAACCTCTAAAAGCTTTAGCACTCTAAATGAACAGCATCGTTAGCCTGACTCTTTTTTTCTCCCTATCTTTTAGAACATATTTCAGTCTTGCAGGACTCACTGAAATAAGCTGTCTACTTATTGTTGTGGATTTGAATTCATGCTTAACACTCTGATTTCTTCTAAATAAGCTTAATTGTTTGAACTGGAGTGTCTGAAAGCGAAGCTGTTTAGTGTAGGGAAGTGGGCTCACGGAAGCCAGTTTTCAGTAATACTTTATTGCCAAACATTTCCAAAAGGATTTTTATCCTAAATATCTCCTGCTGCTCTCACCATCAATTAGCTTATCTCCTGGTTTTGCTTACAGACGGATTAGATCAAGCCTACTTGTTTTTTCAATTTTAAAAACCCTTTATTTTCAGCTGGGGCTGAGTTGGATTCTGACCTCCATGTTAGGTACTGGTGTCCTTCATTGGAAAGTTCTCAAAGGTTTTGAAGTTTGTTGCTTTACGCTGAAAGCAATAAGGAGAACATAATTATTCACTGCTATTTATGAATGTCATAATAATCAAATATTTTCTACTCTCCATAGTTGTCTATTCACAGAGTAAATTACTATAAAATGAAAAATTATGGTGATATTATTTTCTAATCAAAAGAGAAAGAACATTGTTACCAGGAGAGTGAGTCGAGTCAGACAATGTTATTAAAATTGAGATGTGAATTAGAGTCTCTCCTTTGCACTTAATGCAGTAGCATCAGCTCATTCAGGGACTTGGTGATCTCTTACCTTACCAGGAATGTTCACTGCTGCATTCTGCACCTTATACCCTCCAAGATATCAAAATTAGGGAGTGTAAAGGGTCAACATTTGGCATTTTAGGTGCTCTGCCAACTTTCTGGCCTGTTGGCCAAAGCAGGAAGGGGCGATGCAGCTGCTTTCAGAATTAGGGTGCAAGTCAGGAGGTGCCAGGAATTCAGTGTTTTCCCTGCAGGAGGATATCCCAGCCTGTCCCTTACAGCCATCAGTAGCCGTAAGGATTTTCAGCCTGAAGATAAAGGTGGTGGAGTGGAGGCATAGGAGTAACCTGCAGCAAGAGAAATGAATGAGCTGGCATTCACAGCACGGCTGATTTTTACTGGATTACAGTCCCCCGCTCACAGGACCACTCCTAACAAGGCCTTGGGTCCTCCGTGTCCTTCTCCTTAAGCTTAACAAGGGAAAACATTTCTAATCTCCTTCGGCCCACAGAACGTGAGGAGAGGGCAGGCGGCACCCCTGGGGTCACAGTGAGCGGCTGTGTGTGCTGGGATATTCCCCAGGCCTGCCCACCCACCTTGCTCTAGAGGCAGACACCGTTTAATTCCAGCTCAGGACATCATCCTCGAGGTGTTTCTGTGCCGCGTTTTGGGGGTGTTTGGAAAGGAGGTTTGGGCTGGGGAGAGGCCATGGAAGCTTTGTCCCTGTGCAAGGAGATGTCCTTGCTCTGTCCCCGCACCCTGGAAGGTGTCCCTGCTCATGGCACGGGGGTGGAACAAGGTGCTCTTTAAGGTCCCTTCCAACCCAAATCATTCTGGGATTTTGCTTCGGAATTATCACCCATAATTAATTTTACAGCCTGCTGGCCAGCTGGCAGCTTTGCAATGCAGCAAAGGGGTTAAGGAGGTCTCTCTGTCTTCTTACCTTTAGTCAAGCAGGAACTTCACAGCTTCAAGAGTGACTTAATTTTAGTCTAAGCCATGAGATCACCAAGCTCCAGTCAAGCCTAAGAGTAGGAATGCAAATTGGGAAAAGGAGGCTGGGAATTTGCGAAGGAAGTTAGTGAAGGAGCAGAAGCTGCCAAATCTTTGGCTTTGCTTGAAAGGAAAATGAATGAATTAATAAAATTCACTAGAATAAGCCCAAATTTTGTTAATAGTTTTAGAAAACTTAGTCATTGGATCTACATTATGAATGTATTATGAATGAGAATACTTCAAGTACATAAAATTCAAGTTATGAACATTTAGATATTCACGGAGGATATTTAGATACTCATCTGATGCCAGCCGGGACTTCCAGAGTGATTTCCCATAAGTTTTTGTCCTTATACGTGTGAATTCAGCTGAGCAGCTCAAGTTGTGTCCTGTTTCTGCAAGACACTGCTGGAGTTTCCAAGGAGAGCAGGCCTTGGTGACTCCCCATATGGAGGTTTCTCTTTTATCCCTGCTAATTTGTATCCTGTTTTATTCCCATAGGGTGCCTTAGGACCTGCTGGGCCACCTGGACCAGCTGTAAGTACCTCCCAGAACAGCACATGTGATGAAAGTGGGAAATATTTTGCCAAAACCATCACCAAGAGAGGATGGGAAGCTCTGCATCCCAAACAAAGGGATCGAAGCCTGAATGAGTGAATATATTGTTTGAAATGTTTAAATATGTATGTGTGACCTGTTCTGGTAGCACAGATCTGTGTTTGTTCTCTGAGGTGCTATAAAAGCAAACCAGCTTGGGATACAGACTGACATATCAAATGCTATCCAAATCATCAGGCATTATCTACTGTCTAAGCAAAATTAAAAGAAAAAGGAGAAATAGATAAACTGGAATGTTGTCTTCCTCTCCATGTCCCACTCTTGTGTTCCAACACATCACTTTTCTTACAGATGCCTCGTAGGTAACAGCGATGGAAAGGGAATACAAATTATTAGAGGCAACAAAAGGATTCATCAAGACTCTGCTCTGATTGCAAATTATAATAATTAGGGGCAAGGGAATGATAAGGAAACTTAGAACAAAAAAAAAAATTAGCAGCGTTTTCCAAGGTTTTCTTTTCTTCCTGTATGTTCGGTTTCTGAGTGACCAACAGCGGTTCCAAATGTTGTTTTGTTGTTTCCAGGGCAAAGGACTACCAGGACCTCCGGTAAGTAATAAAGAGTATTTTTTAAAAAAAAAAAGTTATAAATGAAGATTCTGATTTTATTGGATACCCTGAATGTTACAAACCCACCCCAGGCCTCAGGTCCTTCTATTATGCCAGGCAGAGGGACATGGAGCCCTGCAGACCATCGGCCTTGTGGGGTTTTTATCCTTGCCCCCACCCTGGGGAAGCTGGCTCTGGTTTAAATTCAAGGCACAGCAGCCTTGTAAACACTGGAAGTGCCCAGTTTTGGGGCAGCTTTTGTTTGGTGGGTTCGTGGGAGCTGCCCCGTGTCTGAGGGATGCAGACTGGCAGTGTATTCCAGGGGGACGTGGAGTAAGAAACAAGATGTGCATTGGGAAGCTGATGGTCCGGTGCAGGATGGAGCTTCCTGGGGGATTGGGCAAATGGGGACAGCCAGACTGCTGGCTGCCCCTGGGCTTTGGGGTGTCAGGGTCACCACAGATGGAACAGCTCTTCTCTCTGTTCAACAGGGGCCTCCAGGACCCAGTGGGCGCCCAGGTGGACATGGATTTCGGGGTCCTTCTGTGAGTTCCTCCCAGCATTTAATCCCCATTTACTGAATGTGCCACAACCACAGAAGAATGAGTTTCATTTTTGTCTCTTGCCTCCCTCTGAAGTGATGTTTTGGTAGCCACCCCTCGCATCCCTTTGCATTTACATTGAAAGGGAATTCTTATTATTTTTCTCTCTTTTTAGGGACCTTTTGGTCTGCCAGGATTCCCAGGGCCTCCTGGACCACCTGGGCCTCCCGTAAGTTGAGACTTGCAAATAAATGTGAGAAAATTCCTGGGGAGGAGTCTGGAATTTTCTTCTTGCTGCACTTTTTATTTGCTGCCATTGCCACGAGCCTTCAGCAGGGCATAAACACCATGCCCTGAGGAGAGCAGGGACTTCCCCCTGGCTACACTTGGATATATTGCTGATCTCCTGTTTGTTATTTGGGCTCTGTGTGAGGAGGGACCCAATGACACCCTACCTTTACGGCACGCAGAGCACGGGGCGGGCTTGTTGTTCTCTCAGGGAACGTTTTTGTGCTTGCTTGGATCATGAGCTGTTCTTATAGGGCCAGCAAGTGGGGCTTGCAGTCAAGTCCCTGCTTTGGGTTTGCTGTGGCCTCTTTGGAGTGTTGAATAGTGGGATTGGGAGGTCATTCCCCAGGCCAGGAGGAAGCCAGGTACAGCTGCTCTTCTCTAATTGCTGCCTTCATCACCTGAGGCCCAAGGCTCCTCCCCAGCCCAGCTGTGCCTCTCAGGGGATGGTTACACCCCTGACGTGTCTGTTTTTGAGGACTGCTGCAGCTTGTAACACTCCAGGTTTGGGGGCAGCACTTAAGGCTGTGGGGCTGAGTATGTGCCTTGTGCTGATCCAGCTGAGCTGGGTCTGTAAAAAATCGTCCTAGAAATTGTGTTTCCTCCTCGTGTTTGTTTTGTGTTTAAAAGCCACCATTCCATGAATTGCAGGGTCTTCCAGGCGCCCTTCCCGGTGGCGGTGGGGACCTTCAGGTAGGTTTTTCTTTATGTAGCACGAAAATATGCTTTGGTTTAATCCCTGACGTGACTTTTGGTTGGCACAGCTGAGGGAGTGTCAGACCATTTAACATGCGCTGTTTAGAGCTGCAGATGTGGGTTTAAACCACCTTACCAGGGATACACAAGACTGGGGGGGTGTTCACTGGACTGAAATGTTTTTTCAAGGAGGCAGATGCTCACTGGCACAGGGTGCCCAGAGAAGCTGTGGCTGCCCCATCCCTGGAAGTGCCCAAGGCCAGGTTGGACAGGGCTGGGAGCAACCTGGGATAGTGGAAGGTGTCCCTGCCCATGGCAGGGGGTGGAATGGAACGAGCTTTAAGGTCCCTTCCAACCCAAACCGGTCTTTGATTTTGTCCTTGATTTTTGCTTCCCAAAATGCACATTTTACATACACTCTTCATGTGCTAAACAACTTCAGCATTTGGTAAAAGACAAGAGCTTTTCATGCTTCCAATCCTGCTTTGCGACAGGAAAGGCTGTGAGTGCAGCACTGTTTATTTCCAGGGATGGTGGCGCTGGGTTCTTGTGGGCATAAGCTTTGCTTAGGCTTCCTTCCTTAGGAAAAGCCTTGATCCCTTTCTTTCAGGGGAACGAAAGGAGTGTTAAGTCCACCAACGATGGAAGTGACATTTGCAGATTTCACAGCTGTTGTTGTGACAGCTTCTTTGGTTTTCTAATTGGCGTGCCCCAAAAAAAGCTCCGAGTCAGTTTAGACTGCCTTATGGCACATCACATGGGAGTTAATAGAAAATGAGGCTATTTCTGCATGTTTAATTTAAGTTACCCTGTGGAATATACTAGAAGATTAAATTTTTGCCACAGAGGTGCGGCCTGAAATTGTATTAAAAGAAAAAAAACCCTAAAAAACCAAACAAATAAAGAGCTATTTGTAAAGTTTCAAGAGTATGGCCTTTTTCTGATTAAATTTCCATGCATATTCTGATTTATTCCTAGTCAAACTGGAGTTCCCACCAGGAGCTCTCCCACCCTTAGACATCTGCCAATATCACCTTATAGGTATTGGTTTTTCATTGGTGCCCTTGAAGTGACTCTGATGCCTGTCCTTGTTTCACTCAAGGAGTTGGCTGAAGGAAATCAGTAGGGGTCAGTTAATGCAGAGGATTAAATATGGTCCTAATGATTTACAAAGAAACTGATCCAGCTGCCCTGGGAAACTTGAGTTCTTGGGCATTTTGGACTGTGGACACTGTCAGCCTTCAGAAAGTCTCACAATCCATGTTCAAAGTGGAGCAGGCCATTCATAAATTATTATTTTGTGGGTTACCAGGACCTCTAGGACCCCGTTCCACAGGGAAATGCTGGTCAATCCATGATGCCATGATTCCATTAGATTTAGTGGATTTAGAGCCAAAATCCACAAGACTTTTCACCTAATGAATGAAAGTAGCTTCCCTGGATGTGCTGTGTGCCTGCTAAACCACAGTGTTTCTGTTCCCTGCAGTGCCCAGCTCTGTGCCCACCAGGCCCCCCAGGCCCCCCAGGAATGCCAGGCTTCAAGGTAAGGAAACATCACCTGCAATACAAGGATCTGTCTCCCGAAATAAACACCACTGTGAACCTGTGGGATTAAATTGTATCCACGGTCCATGTTTCCTGTGGGCTCCACACCTCCCAAACCAGCCATGCATCTGTATTTATTCCTACAAATGAAATTTAACACTTGGCATAGATTAAAACCCCCTGCAAGCGCAGTGGGGCTGAGCTGATGGACAGGAAAAAACAGGGGCAGCAGTTCAGGGCTGCCTCAAGGCCCAGGTGCTGCCTTTCCAGGCCTGAGAGCTGGAAAAACCTCACCACTCCTTAAACTGCAAAACAGAACTTACATAATTAATATAATGCAATTTAATTGTTGTTTTTATAGCCAGTGTAGCACCAGGTAGGTTTATGTTTAGTTGTTGGGCTCTGGTACATAAATTCAAGGTTTGAACCCTCAGGAGTTAAACATTTCCTCCTCTGTCCCCTCTCTGGTTCACATGAAGTGTATGCAGTTATGGATTCCAGCAGTGAGACAAAGTAAAAAGTGACTCAAGTTCTTTGAGCAGGGCTTAGAAGTTGGCAGTGAGTGGGAGAACTCCTGGGGAATGCTCTCAATTCCTCCTGAACTGACCTTTCTCAGGTCTGCTTGGTCTCTGTGCTGAGTCATAAATATCATTACAAATACAAAATGTTTAGGGCGTTACTGCTCAAAATTCATAGCTCCTGAAATGGAAAACCCTGTGAAGCTCTCCAGTTATGATGCAAATGATGCACAGGACCTTTGTTGTGGTGAGGAATAACATCTGCCGTGGCTGAAATTATCCTGGGTCTCTCCCACAATAATAGGAAGAGCGCCAAGACACAAATTGAATCAGAGCTTATATAAAAGCTTTCAGTGGGACACGGATTTCTTCGCCAGCTTGATGATGCAGACATTAAAGATGACTTGAAAAGGGAGGTAAAAGATGCAGAATGGGGTTTTCAGAAGTGACTCATCCCCATTTTCAGGGGTGATGGGAACTGAGTTCTGGTCCCTGATCTGTATTTGAGAACTGCATCCGGACCATGAGCTTAGTCCAGTGCAAGTCACCCTGGAAAACCAAATCTGGGCATTTCCTGAAACTGCATCAATTCTGACACTGGTACCTGGATAACCTCCCCCAGGAGGGATCTCCATTCACCTGGGTACAGCACACCTACGGACTGTTTTGCCTGTAAGTCATTTGGGATGTGGGGGTTTAAGTTTCACAGCTGTCTCACCAAATTTAATTTTTTAAAACAAGACTCTACCAGGATATGAATAATCAGAACTCTTATTTCTAGGGACACACTGGTCACAAAGGGGAACCTGGTGAAGTAGGAAAACAAGGAGAGAAGGTAAACTTCAATTTAAAGGGGATGGGGGAGGATTTTTCTCTTTAAAAACACCTTGAAAAAGAAATAAGTGATTTTTTTCAAGGAGACAGGGAGGAATGAGGCTGCTGGCTGAAAGAAGGAGCAGTTACTTTGGCTGAAGTGCATTGGGTTCCACTGCTCTCCCTGTAGGACCATGTGCTGACTCTCCAGGAAAATTCATCTTCCCAGGGATCGTCATGTTAAGATCAGTTTGAGTGAACAGCTATCCTTTCCCATGCAGGGATGTCAGCTCAGGAAAAGCCCTGCATTAATCACTTGGATAAATTCCTGACTGAGCCGAACATTCTTGCTCATAGAAGAAATTGTCTATAATGGAGAAGGAAATTCTGTAGAGAAATCTGGGAGAGAGGGAGGGAGCTCAAGGAGAAATAAGATGGGGAGTCCCTGGCTGTGTGTTTGCAGGCTCCTGATGTCCCTCCTCTCATCTAATTGATTTTTCTCACCCAGGGTAACCCTGGCCCTCCCGGCCCTCCAGGAATTCCAGGCGGTGTCGGCCTGCAGGTAACACCTCCTCTTCTCTTCCCACCATTCCCATGGCCCTTTCACTGCGGAGCTCAGTGGAGCCATCAGTCACCTTGGTTACACAAACAGTGATTGAGTTTGAACTGATTTGTTTTCTTAATTAGGGCCCAAGAGGACTAAGAGGCCTCCCTGGTCCAATGGGTCCAGCTGGTGACAGAGTAAGAAAAACTTCTGATTTTTTTTTTTCCCTTCCACCACCAGTTTGTCTTGTGAGAGGTGCCAGTGACACTTGTCCTTACTGAATTCCACTGGGAAACTTGTAAAGGCATAAAGTGTGGGGTGTTCCCTGCAGCTCCTCCATCAGAACAACCTTCCAAAGTCAGGAGAATCCACACACCCGAGGGACTGGCAGGGTCAGGCCCAGCCAGACTGAATCGTTCCAACCAAAGTGCAGGACTGACAATGGTATAGAATCTTGCAAAAAAAAAAAAAAAAGAGAGAAACATTTCATGAACATTTCACTTTCTCTTCTATCTCTTTACAAGAAAAAGCCAAAAATCGCTCATGGACAGAGGTTTTCAGGACATAAAAAGGTTCCTCAGTGAGAACAGGGTCAATCTCCAGCTCATTGAAGCTTTAGACTCTTGTCACTGTCCCTTGACCAGCAGCCCAGAGGCTGAATGGTTTTGAACTGGATGAAGTCATGCATTTCTTTAGGAGTAAGAGTGTTATCAAGATAGCAAGGCCATGAATGATATCAGTGTATCAGGGGTACAAAGGTGGGGAGATCCAGAGTAAAAACCCGTTGTTCAGAGTGGGATTTTTCGCAAGTCTGTCCTGCAAACCAGCAGGAAATACGGGCTGTCTTTCCAGGGCTTTTGTGTTTTCTCAGGTTGTGGTACAAGGTGGGGATTCTGTTACTTCATCCTCTGCCAAGCCCAGCATTACAATGATGTCTGTTCTCTGCAGGGTGACATTGGATTCAGAGGCCCACCTGGAATCCCAGGACCTCCGGGGAAAGCTGTACGTATCCCAGTCTCTCTGTGGCCCTGCCTTCCACAGCCACAGCCTGGTTTACTCCTCCTTCCTGAGCTCTGCTGCCAGTGAGCAGGAGGCTGTGCTGACCACCTCCATCAGATTATTCCCTTTGCCCTTTTCCCTCCAGTTAGAGCAGTGTTATTGCACCTGGCCCAGACCTCAGGATGTCTCTCCCTTTGCCATGCCCCGCACCAGAATAAGTTCACCACGTTTCTATTGCTCTCTGTGCTTCACTGCCCTTCCCTGAGCACCAGCAGCTGTGGGCAAGCACTGGAGAAGGGAATATCCATTACTTTTGGAGGAAGAAGCAGCCCTGTCGTGAGCTTACATCCCTTGAGCCTGGTCTGTTCCGTTCCCAGGTGCCCAGAGCTCTCAAGGATTTTTGCTCCAAGCAGAAATAGCTGTGCGTTGAAGATGCAATCTCCATCCTTCTGCAGAGCTCCCTTCTGCAGCACCACCCTCTGGGGACACCTCCCTAGTCTTGCAATTACAGAAGAAATTCACCCAAACTAAAATAAAATGAGGTGCTTTTTCACCAAACCTCTCATTACACCCAGCAGGATCTAGACAGTAAATATTAAAGCTTTTCTCCCACTCTGTTTTTGCCTAAAGAAATTGCTTCATTAAATGAAGGGGAAGATGGCCTCTGCCCTGAGGGATTGTTGGCAAAGTCCCTGCTGCAAGAAGTGTGTCAGGAATTAGAGTGTAACTGAGAAAGTGCAGCCAGCTCTCGGGGGACTGTGTGTGCTCACAGCTCTGCTGACACCAGCAAACAGCACAAAAACCTCCTCATTTCACCCTCGAAGCATCAATCTCTGTCACTGTCTGATGGAGATGCTTAATGGCTTTTCCTCCTCTGTCACAGGGAGACCAAGGGAGCAAAGGACCTCAGGGATTCCGGGGGCCCAAAGGCGACACTGTAAGTGCAGTCAGACATCCTCCTGCTCCAGTCTGGGATGTGACATTCCAAATACTGTTCCATAGGTTTATTATGGCTTGTGCCCCCTTGGTTTGCTTGAAAGGGATGGAAGTATCACCTCAAAAATGAGATGTTTAACTCTTACTAAAGATGCCTGAGCAATAAGGTGTCCAAGTGGTGCTACAGCCTGGAGCTCAGGGATCAGATCTCTCATCCCCATCCCTGGAAATGATCAAGAATTTCAAATGATCAGGTGTTGTATCCAGCATTGGGCCAGTTTCCTGGTGTGTCCCAAAACAACCTCCATACTTCTGCGGACAGAGAGGAGCCAGCTGAAATGAAATGAAACGAAACGAAACGTCCCTACAGAATTTGAGTATTGTCTTTGTTGTTGTTAAGGTTTACACAGGTTAACACAGGATTTATTGTTGTTTTCTAGGGTAAACCTGGACCAAAAGGAAACCCAGGGGCTCGTGGACTCATAGGAGAACCTGTAAGTCAGTTAAGTAGGATGCAGGTCTTGCTGTTATCTTGCTTGCAGATGAGGAGATAAAACACAATAGGAAAAAAGCTGCTTCTTGCCATCTTTGCTGTCAAATTTCTGCTCTGTGGGTCTCTGTAATCCCAGCTGGACTAAGCCCCAGTTGTACTGCTGTTAATGAAAAATCTCCCAGTACAACTGGAGCTGGACTCGTTGCCTAAAGCTTCTTTGATGTGAATGTGTTTTGCAAACCGCAAAGCCTCCTCCTGACCTGAACGTGTGCTGTCCGTGTTTGCAGGGAATGCCTGGCAAGGATGGGCGGGATGGAGCTCCTGGACTCGATGGTGAGAAGGTTTGTAAAGTCCTACTTAAACACTGCAGGGAAGATTCCTGAGACCGTGCTGGGAGTGCTGCAAAGCTACTGATGCTCGTCAAGAGGCTTGGCTGGAAAGGCTTTTGCTTCTCAGAAGTTTTCTAATATTGTCACTTGTGAAGGAGAGTGAAATTCTCCTATTAGTTAGTCCCAAGGGAATTCCCTAAAGAAGGAAGGTGCACATGTGATGTAAGCTCAGCTGTGTCCCTGGGTTTAGTGGTTCCTTCTGGCTGACTCGAGGCCTTCAGAGATGCCTTTTCAGAGCTGTTGGCAGAGTTGCTTTCAATTGCCTGGAGACAAAGTGCTGTCAGGTACTGGTTGCCTGGTTTTCGAAAGTGATTCTGCAGGAATGTTGAGTATGTGCTGCCGGGGAAGGCTGGGAGCTGCAGGAAGTAGGGAAACACCTGGGAGCTCCTGCTCGGTGGGTGCTCACTCCTCTAGACACAACAGCTCTTGGTTCTTTGCATAAGGGGAGGGAGAAAAGTACAAATGCCTGTTTGGAAATGTGTCCCCCACCCGTGCCAGGTCATTTCCCAGTGCTGGAGGATCCCTCCTAACCTGTTCCTATCCACAGGGTGACGCAGCTCCCATGGGTGCTCCCGGAGAGAAGGGGCCAAACGGACTTCCTGTGAGTATGGAGCAGGACCTGCGACCTCTGGGGGTTCCAGCAGCTCAGTGTGCCTGCAGAGATCCTTCCTGGGCACAGGGGAGGGTCATTCTGGGGGTTGTTTCACAAGGAGCTCTAGTTAAGCCAAGAGCAGATGCACTTTTCCCACCGTGCAGACAGGGAAGGAGTGTGCCAGACAGAACTGGAGAGCACCTGGAGCAGCACCACACAGTAATTCCCCGGCTGTTGGCCTCTCTGACTCTTTAAAATCTAAACTTGAGAGGGATTTTCTCTTTCCCACCCCACTGATGTGCATCCCTTATGGAGGGAGGTAAAATCCGGGATATAATACCCTGAGCTCTGTCCCTGCCTTACTCCAGTGCTCGTTGGCCAAATGCTTCATCTCTCCAGTTTCATCACTCTCAACTATTTAAAAGAGATAAAGTATTCCTTTCTTCCTGTATTACAGAATATTTTGAGCCCTGGAGAAAGGTTTCTGCTGTGCAAAATGTGGCTGCTGCTGGTCTATTTGTATATTCCTGCTCTTTGCTCTCATGCCGAGGATTAGTGTTCGTGGAGCTGCAAGGGCAGCAAGAGAGACATTGAAGTCATAATTTTCAGAGTGAAAGCTGCAGAAGTCTAAACCCTCCATTGCTTCAAGCAAAGGTCGCTCCTTGTGTGCCAAATCAGAGCAGAATAACAAATTTAATACCTTCACTTCTTCTGACATTGCTTTAATATAATTTTTTTCAGGGACTGCCTGGAAGAGCAGGTATTAAAGGCTCAAAGGGTGAACCAGTAAGTGAATCTCTCCAGTGACAGGGTCTGGTGGGGAAACTGGTCACAGCAAGGCTTTTTAGCTTTGGGGGATTGGGAGGACTTACCCCAAAGTGATGGTTTCTGTATTTCTGCTGGGGCTGAGGAGCAGGAATTTGGTAAAATAACCGGGCTGGCACCCGGTCCAGTAAAGACACAGCAGATACACAGGAGAGTCATCAGTGGTTTAGTAAACCTCATTTTTTTGTCAAAGTCCCAGGAAGAGGCTTCATCTTTGGGAATCAAAAGCTGAGCACCTGCAAGCAGGAGCAGGATTATCTCATCTTGCCCTCTGCAGATTTTCCCTCACCTCAGGAGAAAAACTTCCATGGAGCTTTAGATTGACACCTACCTGTGAGATAAAAGAAAACCTCAGGCAGACCAAAGCAGTCCAGCACAAAGCTGTTCTGAGAGGTGTCTTTTTTATTCCCCAGCCCTCTCCTTTATGAATTCTTCCCTCTGCACCTGCATCATGATTGCAGCTAATCCTCAGGGAGGAGAGCACGCTGCAGGAAGGTGGTGCAGGAAATCTCCTCCTGACATGAAGGTGATGCAGGAGTGAATGTGATGGGGTGTCCTGGCATCCCTGTCTCACCTGGGACATGGGGACACTGCCCTGGGGCTGGCAGCCCTCCCTGGTCACTGGTCCCAGGACAGGGGGTGCAGCTCACCTGTTCTCTGGTGCTGAGAGTTTTGCCTTAAAACTGTAAAAGTTTAAAGCTGTTTTTATTTCCTGATCCGGGTTATAGCTCCCTCCTCCTCTTGTTGCTTGAAGTAGGACAGAAATGACTCCCTGAGGTGATGCCCTAACTGAGTGTTTGCTTTGTGCTCTGCAGGGCAGCCCTGGAGAGATGGGAGAGGCAGGTCCCTCCGGAGAGCCAGGCATCCCTGTAAGTGTCCCACCTTTCCACTTAGCATGGGCTCTGCTGGGTGAGTTTTAAACCAAACTGGGGAGCTGGAGCTCACGTGCTGCTTCCTTGCATAAATAAAGCTTCCAGTGATGCAGCACCTGCAATCCCATGGGACTGGGCATTCCAGGCTTGTGTGGAGCTCCCCTGGGAGCACTGAGCTGGCTGGGCAGGGTGCTGGGCACAGGTACTGGGCAAAACCCACCAGCTGTGGGCTGGCAGATGGGCCAGGGGGGCAGGAGTTTGCAACTGAGCAGCCCGGGATCCAGGAATGTGTCCCAGTGGGGTGGGAAGGGAGGATTTGTGGCTCCTAAATATCACAGCTGACTTTGGTGTCCCTGCCAGGGCGATGCTGGCATTCCTGGCGAGAGAGGTCTGCCGGGACCCAGAGGAGCAACTGTAAGTACAGAGCTGGCTGTACACCAGAGAGGTGCCAAAATAGGGCTTGGGGGTGGGGGTCATGCTCTGGCTACAGTAAAAGGCCACTTTCTCTCTCAGTGTTGTCTCTGGGGAGCTTTGGCAGCAGAGAAATTCCTCCCCCAAGCTGGGTCAGGTCCTGTTCTCACTGACAGCTCCGTGCAAATGCCAAGTGATCCCTCCCATTTCGCTTGGCAGAGCAAACTGCAGCTGTCCAGGAGGTTTGTGGAGCTGCCACAGTGTGGCAGGAGGGACTGGACAGTCATTAGACAGGAATAAGAAGATTCTGCCCGTGCTGAAGTGAGGTGTTAGTGAAGTAGAGCTCCTGGGAAGCTGTTGCAATGGACTTTGCCACCAGCACGACACCTGAAATCCTCCCCAGTCCTGCATCCCTTTCCTCACAGCACTGGAGAGAGATTCCCTGCAAAACCTGAAGCCACACTTAAAACAAAACTGGGAATAACTGCAAGGCTCCCTGCTGCGTCCCTGCTCGATAGCAGAGATGATAACAAGTAATATAAGGAGGGTAAAACTCTGATTTTGATCCCACTACTAAAAATGCTTGGGTACCTTTTTCATCTTGTCACTCCCCAGCTAGTGCTGCTGTTGGGGTTGGATCTGATCTTCTAGTGGTTTTGTTGGGGTTTTTTTTCTTTTTCTTTTCTTTTTTTTCCCCCATCTTAATCTCATTTTGAAATCCAGGAGCCTACAGCAAGTCTAATATGATTTCTGGTACGTGCCACTAGGAAGAAATTGAACTGCATGATTTATTGTTTGTGAGCAGCTGCTGCTTAAACTTCCACGGAGAGGGAAATCAGCTTTAGAAATAAACTGTATTAATAATGTTTGCTTTTATGTCTGCAATTTTTCATCAAAGTAGCTGGCCTCACAAAAGGTACCACATTATTGCAGCCAAAAAGCAAAAGCAATCGAGCTAATTGTGTCGGTGCAGGGTTTTGACAGGGGTGCAGTAGCAGCTGAACCCATGGTTATGTCTAACCTGGGCTTCTCATTTCTGATTTGTTTTATTAGAATCATAATTTATTAGTTAGGACTGGGCTGTTCCACAAGAGGTGCAGGATTCTTCCAGTGTTAAGGCTGTTTGCCTCAAAACAGTTTGGGTTTTTTTTGCTCTGAGTACCAAGGGTTTCTCAGGTCCCTCCAGCTCCCACCACCAGCTCAGCAGAGTCGTTTTTGATGCAATTTAACTTTCCTAGAGCTCTGTATTTATAATTCTCAAAGTTCCTTACTGAATTACAAGCAGAAAACAGAAGCGGTAACCACGAAAATACCTGAGCAGTTGTTCAGCTTTTTGAGGACCATGCTGCTTTATTTCAGTGGCCAGTTTGAGGCCTGTTTGTGTCCCTGAATGCTCCACCCAGCAGGGATGGCAGTGAAAGCAGCCAAAGCTGCAGCCCTGCCTCGTGACAGCAGCTTGCTGAAGGCATCTATTTCAAGAAGACAGTTTGCAAAATGAGATTTAAATGCCTAAATTACTTGGGTTTTTGTTTTTTTTTTCATCCAAGATCTTTATTGGATATGTGATTTTTCTCAGGAGAAAGCAATAGAGACTCCTAATGGTAATGCTCATGTTCTGTCTGGTGAGCTCTTAAAAGCCTCTGCTCTGACAGCATAAACTGCTGCCTTTTTCTACATTGCTGGAACCAAGGATGTCCAAGCAAATGGATGCAATTGCCGTTTTGCATTTCCAAGGGCCTGCAGCACATGTTTTGCAGTAGTTTCCTGCAATCAATTAAAAGCATAATATTGGGACATCAGATCCCTCTAATGGATGTTGTCTATGCTCCATCACGCTGCCGATTTGGGCTGTCCCTGATCTTTTCTACTCATAAGCATGGTATGTTCTTAAGCACTGATTATACAAATGAGCCTTTCTGTTAATAACAATGCAATTAACAAAGCTCAGCAAACACCAGGCACCACTTTGCAGTGGTCCATCAGCAGTGCCATGGGGCAAAGTGCTGCAGCACAGAGCTGCACATTCCCTCTCTGCCAGTTTAATTACACAAGTGACTTACCTGGCCCTACATTTTCTCCTTACCAAAGCTGATCTTTCTCTTTCCAGGGACCACTCGGCCTCCAAGGCCCCATAGGAGCCCGCGGTGTCCGAGGTTTCCAGGTCAGTGCTGAGAGGGGCAATTATGGGCATCGTGTTTTGGCAGGTCAGTGTTCTCTGCAAGGCCCTGGCCAGACAGTTGGGTGATGGCAATGAGGGAAAGGAAGAAATGTCTTTCCATTTGCCAGAACCAGTGTGACACCTTCATTACCTCAGGATGGTAGAAAGAACACAAGGCTAGATAAGCTGCCTGCAGGAGCAATTTATACTTAATTGAGTGTTGAGCCTGTTCTCTGGCACAGGTTCCCCAGAGAAGCTGTGGCTGCCCCATCCTGGAAGTGTCCAAGGCCAGCTTGGATGGGGCCCTGACCACCCTGGTCTGGTGGAAGGTGTCCCATGGGGTGGAACAAGCTGAGTTTTAAGGTTCCTTCCAACCCAAACTGTTTTACAGTTTCTTGAGTTTGATTTTTGTAAAGACACCTCAATTTCTCCTTGATCTGGACCACTCTCAGCCTGTGTTTCTTCAGTGAGCTCCTCCTCCCTTTTGCTGCACTGAGGACTCCAATATTTCTCCCTGCCTTCTCCAAGGGAGTGGGACCTCCACTCTCCACTCCCCACTGACACTGGCTGAGGGGAGCATCACTTGGTGGGATCACAGATGTTGAAGGTTTATTAATTTTAAGGGGTTTATTAATGAAAGACCCAGGCCAAAGGTTGGAGCACCTTGGCATGTGCCTGGCCTGGGCTGTGGGCCAGAAGCTGGAATGAGCTGTACCAACCAACACAAGTGGTCCCCAGGTCTGGGGAGGGGAAGTGATCACCCAAGACAAATAACCTTTCTGAACACGTTATGGAGGCTGGTGAACTCTCAGGGTGTTGAAGGGTGCAGGGTTTCCTGGCACTGATAAGCTGTAGCTTGGTTTTTGTTGTTTCCCCAACAGGGGCCCAAAGGTGCCAGTGGCGAGCCTGGCCTTCCTGGCCCGACTGGGATCCGCGGAGAGACGGGTGACAGGGTAAGGACAGGACACCTGTGACTGATCCCTGTTTGGGATGGGAGTTTAGAGAATAACAGGGGCCCAAAACCGGGTGTAGCTGATGTGTGTTGGGTGTCCCAGGCCCTCCCCTGAGGCTGCCCGAGTCAGACCGTAGGGCAGGGAGCAGGACTCGTGCATCCTGTCCCTTCTGTTCCTGGCTTCTGCTTCACTTCAGAAACTCCCATTATTTTCAGACAGGGTGGATTGTTTAAAAAAGACGTCCAGGCCCTATCCTAGCCAGAATAGAGAGTGTTTGGGATTTTTCCTTGCTCCTTACACTGATTCCACCAAAGCGTCACTCCCCAGGAGCACACGGGAGCTGATTCATTAATTTTTGTTACTCAGATACTTGATTAGACTCTCTGGGTTTTTTTAAATTACAGTTTTATCAGTGACATTTTTTTCTGAACAGCAACACACCTGGCCATCCCACCTCACAATAAATGTGGCTTTTTATTTAAATGAGTTCATTCTCATTGAAAAGAAGCCAGCAGGAAAAAGTGAACAGCATTTGCTGGGGGCTTGCAGGAGAACAGGAGCTGTGTGTTCACCAGCTCCTTCCTCCCCAGCTTTAAGGTGAAAGTTTTTTTTAAAAAAAGCTTTAAGTTGCTTTCTGTATAAGCAACTGCAGCAGCACCACAGGGGTTCCACAATGGCCCTTCTGTGCTGGCTCCAGGCAGGTTTAAAAAAGCCTCTTGGAGTGACTGTGAGCTGGAAGTGTGAAACAGGAGGGTTATTGTGGAGCTGTGGGGCTCTGACTGCATTCAGGGCTTTGCTGTGGTGAAAAAATGTACATTCGGAGGGGAAGAGGCCCCTGCATGAAGCGCCCAGGGAGCTGCTCCAAGCAGAGGGAGGGAAAACGTTATGCTTAAAGCAAGGAAAAATAATCTAGGTTTTATTTCTGGCTCTGAAGTTCAGCGTAGTTACTCTAAGATGTGATTGTTGGTTGTTCAGAATGAGAGGAAACGGCCTCAAGCTGCACCAGGGGAGGTTCAGATTAGATATTAGGATTTTGTTTTTCACAGAAAGGGTTGTAAAGCATTGGAACAGGCTGCCCATGGAAGTGGTGGAGTCACCATCCCTGGAAGTGTTCAAACTACGCGTGGATGTGACATTTGAGGACGTGGTTTAGTGGTGACCACGGTGCTGGGGCTGGGTTGACCCTAAACCCTCAGACTGTGTTTTTATAGCCTAAACAAACAGCCTGTGCTGCTGAGGGTGGTGGCAGGTGCTGGGGACACACAAAGAACCCCGAGATCTGCCCTGGGCTTGCTTTACTGCTGGTCCTGACGTGGATAAAGAGCAGAACTGCACACACAGGATCGATGCAATTACCCCGTCCCAGCTGCAGCCAGCTCATCAAACTCTCCCGAAATCAACTGAGGCTTTTCTGTGAAAAAAGAAAAATCCCCTCATGCCTGAGCTAACAGGTACTGACAGGCTTTTTCACAGTCCTTGGACTGACTGTGTCCAGGAATATAAACCAGCATTTCACTAAATGTGTTTGCTGGCATGAAAAATACAAGTGGTTTAGTGCATTTGGTTGTAAGATATAAAATAGCATTGAAATAAAATACACCAACCGTCTTGCTGGAGTGGGATATGGGGAGGGGAAGGATTTGACTGTTGTTGCTGACTGAGGTAGCAATAGACAAGTATCTTTCTTAAGGATTTTTATTATGATCAGATTCCTGAGGATTCTGGATGCCAGCAGCCACCTGGGGCATTGCCTCTCTGGGCTCCCTCATGGAGCACTAAATACTTGGCCAAAAACTTGAGTTTTGTTTAACTGATCAGATGAAACACGTGTGAAGGCATGGGGCTGGCAGTTCCAAACTCCTTGTTCCTGCTGCTAGGAATCACCACTGCAGTGAATTATAGTTTTGAATGAAAATCCTCTGGGCTAAGCTCATCTTTAAGGGAATATTCCTTGCAGGACTTGGTCTTTGGTGGCCGAACTGTGTTTTATTGCCATAAACTTCCACGGGGCCTTGAGACTCTGTGAAGTCAGAGGTATAAATTTAGATGAGAATGTTCAGAAAGGAATATATTGCTTTTGCCATCAGCAAACATAAAATGGGTGTTATAAGCAGTTTTAGCCACTCTTGCATTTCTACATTCCATTGTCTGTTTTTCTAAGTTATTTTTCATTAATAGAAATCCCCCCTCTTTTTAATTTAGTGCTTGACTTGAGCAAAATAACATGTCCTTGTTCTGTATGTTTGTCCTCCTCAAAGATTCTGTTCTGCTCAGCCATCTCTAGATCTAGCTAATAAAAAAAGATCAGTTTGCAGATGCCAGATTGATGAGTGTGCTGTAGAAATCCTGCTTGAAGGGTAAAATGGTTGAATTTCACATGTAGATTTTGCAGTAGAGAGAAAAATCTGGGGTTCTCCTGAGCTCCTTGTTGGCTCTGCTCTATGGAGCAGAAAAGTCACAAATAGGGCTGAAAATGTCTCATGTCCTCTCTGTGAATGTCAGGTAGATAAAGATGGAATGATTTTTCAAATTGCCTGGATTATTCCTGGGGTGATAATCAGTTCATCATCTAAAAGTATTTTATTCCTATGGCCGTGTTGTTCCGTGAATCTTTAAATCAGGAGCACCTAATTCTAAATCCTAGGAAAACTAACAGTGTAATAAAGCCTTGAAAAAACATCTTGGCTTTCTGCCCTTGTGGTATGAAAATATTCTTGTCTGTTTTACACCATGAGTAAATCCAAGCTCCTCCTCACATCACAGGCTGAGAAATTGTCCCACAACACAGACCAGGGACTGTGGAGAGTGTCACAGAGCTAGCAGGGGTGCTTAAATCCCTTCGTGTTTCTTGGAAGTGAGAATGAGATTTGTACCCTCTTACTTGGCAGCTGGGAGACTGATTCCCCACCCCTTGCTGAGCGAGTGTCTGACCACACCCGGAATTCACAGGGAAGTCACAGTTTGAGCTCATTTGCCTTCTTTCTCTTACTTATTTTCAGGGTCCTCTTGGTGTTCCTGGTCCCAAGGGGAACCAGGTAAGTGGTAACTTTCGTGCTGTTGTCAGCAGAGGCATTTAAACCAAACCTCAGGCACAGCCTTTGACAGCACAAATGGCTTTTTCTCCCTCAAATGAAAATATTCTCCAGCAGAAACCAAAATCCTCTTTGGTCCAATATTCCCTTCATTGGCACAGGTGTTGTCAGTTCTAATGGAGAGCCGTGAAAATGCTGTGATACAAACACCAGGCCCTCGCTGTGTGTTTTGTGGCCACAAGGTATCTGTGCAGGAGCTACTCACATCAAATTCCTCTCCCAGTTTAGGTTCAGAAGTGCAGCTTTTCCTCAGCTTCATGTGCCTGATGAAGGATATTTCATCCTCACCTCGAAGCTTGGCACACTAATGAACTAGTTTAATCTTTTACTTTTTGCTGCTCGACTTCCATGGTTGGTTTAATCTCAGCAATGAACTTTTGGGCCAGTTTTCATCAAATATATGGCTTTTATTAATGCATGACTGTGTTCTTGCAGAAAATGAGGCTTTCCTAGCAAGCCTTGCTGGTTTGGTTTATCAGTATCAGCGTTGGTCTCTGTTTTGTTGCTAAGGGGAAAGACCAACCTGATCTCTGTTTCTCTGGGAATAACTTCCTCCGGAAAACCATGGAGTCACCCTAACAATGTTGATTATGTGCTGTAATTGCTGTGTGATGGGCCAGCTCTGCCTTGGGCAGATCGCAGGGATTTGTGTCACCCCAGCCATGCTCAGATTGCTCAGGCTGCTGCTGCTGGCTGGAAGTGATCAGTGAAGTGATGCTCCCTGGCCTGGCTGGTACAGTGGATGTCACCAGAGCTTCAGCCACTCTTCCATTCCTGTCCCCAGGAGTGGAGAGGGATGTTCCTCACCAAGAGATCACTGCAGTTTGAGGGTGGGATGAAGCTGTTCTGCTCAGGAGGCCATGAGAACAGGGACACTCAACATTTGGCTGTGGCTGCAAACCCACGTTTTCTGTGGGACACAGAGCAGGGGGACCTGAAATTTAGGTTCCCTGCTTGAGGAATGCCAGTGCCAGCCTGTGGATGTCTTTCATGGCCAACCCATCAGGGCTCTCATCTGTGTGATTTCAGCCTTTCAGCCAGGTCCCAGTTTGTTGCACAGGGCACCCAGTTCTTGTGCCAGCTGCCTTGTGCCACCCGTGCCCTCTTCAGCAGGGGAACAGCTTGTGTGGAGTTCAGCTTTGGAAAGAGAGGACTTCCTCTTGCTGGAGCAGCTGTGGCTGCTGAGAGCCCCCAACTCCCTCAGGTTATCCAGGCCTCAGGGTGATCCTTGCTGCCAGCTGTAGGTGCAGTGTTAACTCTGGTCTCTCTCTCAGGGCATTGCTGGAGCAGATGGCCTTCCAGGTGACAAAGGAGAGCTGGTAGGTGTCCTTAAATTCGGTAGAGTTGACTTCTCAAATAACAGATGGGTCCAGAAAACCATGGATCACTGTGGTCAGTCAGAATTAATCACCCAAGATCTGCAACCCTGCTGTGAAAAGAAGGCAGCCCAAGCCTTGCACACATCACAGCAGCTTGGGAGATTGGGCTTCAGATGTGCATTTTCTGAATGAATCACTCTTTCTTATTTCCCTTTTCCTTCTGACAGGGTCCCTTTGGTCCCCCTGGCCAAAAAGGAGAGGTAAGTGTCAGACACTGGGGGCTCATGGCCCAAAGGATTTAGGAGTAAACATGACTATTGTGTCTTTATATAATAAACTCTGCTCTGGTGTCATTCCCTAGAAGCAGGCTTTCCTCACAGTCATCTATAAAATCTATGAGAAAAATGGGGGTTTGTGGCATTCAAAACATTGAAATGTGTTTGATGATTCTGCTGCAACAAAGACTCCTCTTATCATGACCTATATATGCAAAAACACCCTTAGGATGTCAGAAATGTACACGATCATCCAGATCTGTTCAGGAAACCTGAAGAAAGTCTTAACTAACCCCCAGGAGAAAAGAATGGGCCATGTCTTCCATTTTAAGTGGTTTTGGTTTTTTTTATTCTTCACTGCAGCCAGGAAAAAGAGGAGAACTTGGTCCGAAAGGTGTCCAAGGACCTAACGGGACAGCTGGAGCACCAGGGATCCCAGGACATCCAGGACCCATGGGTCACCAAGGGGAGAGGGGTGTCCCTGGCATCACAGGAAAACCTGGGCCTCCTGTAAGTGTCTGCTGCTTCTGCAGCACAGTCAGGGAGCCTCTCAAGTGAATAAATGGATCGTGGGGTTTGGATGCTATCCAAAAAATAAGGTCCTGCGTTTCAGCAGGCAAAAATAAGGCAAAATAAACCCCAGATTAAATATCTGGCCTAACATTAAAATTAATCTCTGCCATTAGTACAGCAGAGTTCTGAGGGGAAGCTGTCACCTTTTGAAGAGGGGAAAGAACCTCCTGCTCTTCATGCAGGACCCTGTGCTGCTTCCCCAGCTCCTGGAAATGTGTTTTGTGTCCTGAAGCTTCTGCCAGGGCTGGTTATTGCTAAGGAGGTTTGTATAGGGACAAATCCTTCTGTTAATTGCAGGGCAAAGAGGCCAGTGAACAACATATCAGAGAGCTCTGTGGGGAAATGATAAATGGTGAGTATTACTGAGGGAAAACTGACTTTCATTACCAGATGAGTAGATCCTGAACATAAGATGGCTTCTGAGATTTGTTAATTTTCTGCCTTGATAAGAAAAAAAATACAGTGACCTTTAACGTAAGGAAATTATTCAGGTCACCTTGTTGGGGATGTCTTTCAGTGTTCTAAAATTAGTATTTTTAAATGATTTATCATGTCAAAATGCACTGAAAGCAGCTTTGACACAAGTGTTGTGTGAGACCTCCTGCCCTAACCTGTGTCATTCTGAACTTCACCTCTCCTCAGTGCACCTCATTTCCTTGGAGCAAGGCCCCAAGGAGTGTCCTTCTTTCTTCAAAGTGACTGTTTTGCATTTGGAGGTTATATTCCCCGTTTGAGATGAGGTCCTTCTCTGAAAGTTTGTTTCAGAAAGCTTATTTTAATTATTTAAGTGTCATTTGTTAGAATACTTGACATCCTTTAAAGCGGTTTTAGAAACAGGAATAATCAACGGCTTAAAACCCTGCAGATTTATGATTAAATCTCCATCTGTAAAAATGGAAAAAAACCCCCAAAAGCTACAGGTGAGCTGAAAGGACAGATTCAATGCTTCCTTCTTCCAGGAGCAGCGGCAGGAAGTTCTGCCCAAGCAAAGAGTGCAAATGTTGGAGATGCAGGTTTTAACTGTGTTTTTCAGAGCAAATTGCACAGTTGGCTGCTAACCTGAGGAAGCCCTTGGCTCCTGGAATGACGGGACGGCCTGGCCCAGCTGGGCCCCCAGGTCCTCCTGGAACCACGGGAAGTGTTGGGCATCCTGGGCCTCGTGGGCCCCCTGGATACAGAGGGCCAACAGGAGAGCTCGGAGATCCTGGACCCAGAGGCAAGTTAAACAATTTGCTTCTTTTCTTTGCCCACTGAAATAAATTGCGAACTTGTCCTGAATTCAGCACTGGGGAGAAGAGATCGGGCCTTGGTGGAGTTCTAGAGGGAGTTTAGGGGTGCCATGTAAGCAAAGATCCTTGCAGTGTCCAGAGGATTTTGGCTTCTCTTGTTCTCTCCCCTTCCTGTCCTTGGCTCCAGCTGCAGAGCACAACTCACTGTGCAAATTGTGTTTGTGATTAAAGGTGACACTGGTGAAAAGGGAGATAAAGGACCTGTTGGCCAAGGTATCGATGGGCCTGATGGCGATCAAGGACTTCAGGGTAAGTGCGGGGAAATAATGTAATGCTCCACCACTGAAGTAAAGGCTGAGGAGGGACAGCTCTGCGTGTTGGTGGCAATAGATTATCAGTGCTAATTTAAAGGTGTGTGACAACTCGGAGGCTCTCCAGATTAAGGGAAAGGATGATGCCTGCTTCCTGATGATTCTTTTATTAAAAGATTCAATATTTATGCAAATTAATTAATATCTATTAGAAACTTAGAAGAATATTCTTTATTTTGCTCACCTGTTAAAACAGCTCTTCTAATTGGAATTACACCTGTACAATGAATAAGCTGCAGACAACAAAAGTAGGCTCTGCATTCATAGAATTTCATAAAGCCAAAATATTTACAACCATGTTATCTTAAATTCTTCCACAAAATTTATACCGCAAAATTTTATAATATTTATACCCCGTTGACTCAGAATCTTCCATAAAATAATTGCATTAATCCATGTTAATAAACTGTGAGCTCACACAGCCAAAACATCCCTTGACCAAATTAGGGATAAAAAAATCCAAAGCACATACTCCAGATTCAGGGTAAATTTATTGAAAACACCTTGTACTCAACAGGCCATAACAAGTGTGATGTACAGACACTCAAAGTATATTAAGATCTCTAAAAGCAACACATATATACAGATATTAAAAAAGAAGAGATGGAAATATTTCATGTAATCTTTTCCCCTCTCTTGTTTAGGACCACCTGGTGTGCCTGGAATTACTAAAAATGGCCGTGATGGTGCTCAGGGTGAACCCGGGCTGCCAGGGGATCCTGGGACTCCTGGGACTATTGGGGCTCAGGGAACTCCAGGAATATGTGACACGTCGGCTTGCATGGGAGCTGTTGCAGCATCAACTTCCAAAAAATCATAAACCAACAGTACAAGAAGTGAAGAAGTGACTGAATATTTAAAGAAACAGTGCATTGTAAGAAAACAGAATCCTTCTAGTGCTAAAAGGACAGATGCTCCTTCTATTCTATTAAGTGGAGACTTTGACACAGTTCTATGAAAAAGAAAGCATCAGATGAAAACTTTAATTAAAAGATGCTTTATGACTATCTTTTTCTCCCCCCAATTATTTTCCAGAATTTTTACTGCAAAACAACCTCACCTTTCCTTCTTCCCTTTGCTCAAGAGACCTGCAAGAGGAAGCATTGCTCCTTTTTACCATCACCCCCCACGTACTAAAGATCACGACTTTTTGCTAAGAAAGTTTGAGCCTTTTCTATTGAATTCCTTGGTGCTGCTCCCACTGACTTCAGTCCTGCAGGTTTGTGCACTCAGACACGTTGTTAAGGCACTCAGGCACCGAGCTGCCTCTTCCATCAGTGGAAATCAGGCATTTCAGTATCTTGTATTTTAACCTGCTGGCCTAAGGAATGACCATTGCTTAACTCTGTGCTGCCAGTTAGAAACTCTCAGATTGCACCTCAAATATTTGCCAAGACTAGTAAACAGTAATCCTCTTGCAAGCAAATTCTGCAAAAGGAGTAATGTAAATATTGTAATTTCCAGGGAAGAATTTTTGTATATTTCCATATGATAACAAAGGAAATGAAGTGACAGCATTTTCATGACCTCTACTTCAGCTATTTGCACGGTAATTGTGATGGAACCCCACCTAAGAAAGGATGCTCTTTTAAAGTCCAGCCAAAAACCACCTGTATGAACTGTTGTAAAAATAAAAGGAGATTTTTTTTAACCTTTTCTTTGTGATGGTGTAAGTGTCATTATACAAATCAAATTAACTTGGCTAAACTCCATTTTCCAGAACTGGTTTTACTAGGATTGTTTGGACATAAATTGCTGCACAATTGTTCTTATCCGTGATTTAAAGCAGTATTAATTTTGGTAGAACTTCTTATACTTTAAAACTTGCTAGCATCATCTATTTTAAAAAATTAATAAAACCACTCTCAGCACACACACAGTTCTATTTCTGTCCTAAATGCCAAAGCCTATGAACAAAGCATCATATTTCTCTTTAAATATAAAAATAGTTTGTGCATTTAAATATCTACTGTTTAAAATATGCCACTTTTGGTCTAGAGTAACAACACAAGAACCTGTTGGACAGTTGTGTGGCAGACATTAAAAATAGTACTGAATTTAAAAATGCCGACACCATTACACTACTCTTTGGAGCTAATTATGTTAAATATGTATGCAAATGTAAAATTCATAATATGCACAGTTTAGAAACTATGCACTTGTCCAAATAACCAATACAATATTTACATTTTAAATGGAAAAATGGCCATTATAATATGGTAACTTCAGTTTCTTTTTACACTGGAAGAATGAGCTTGCATCAAGCCATTAAAATAACAGGTAGATGGATGTTCTTCAACTCTTCCAATCTGTACTGCATCATCTTTTAAAAAGAAAGTAAATGCAAACAGTTAAATAAGACCCCAAAGCAGAATGACAAGCAAATTTTGTATAACTAAAGGGTAAAAATACTTAGTCATGACATTTTCTTGTAGCTTCTGGTCCCAAAGCCCCTTGAACAGGGCACTGGTTTCCACTGCTGGTAGTTAACTTCCATTTCCATTTGCAATGAAGAATATTTTCTTTAAATCTCTATTTATATATATTTACAAGTTACACTTTCAAATTCCTATTCAGCATGTAAACGGAAAGAAAAAAACACAGTTTGGACTACAGTCACACAATGCAAGGTGGGCAGGTCAGGCTATTTGGTCTCCATAGCTGTGCGGTTTTCCTGTGCTGGACACATTACGCAAGAGTCTGGTCTTCCAATTTTTAGTCTCCTGCCTGTTTTACCACAGAACACAGTCTCAAATTCCTAAAAAATCAAAATACAAAAAATAAATGTTATATTTAATGTAGATATTTACTTGAGATGGATGCTTTTGTTTCATTAGTGCCTTCAGTAGGAAAGAAGAGGAGCCATACCAGTATCTAGACCAGCAGGTTTTCCAATACACACTCTCCTAAAAATTCTTGGCAGAGCCAGAATGACTCTGGAGCTGCAACTACTGCTGAGGAGAATGGGAGCTGCTTTTAAGGCATGTAGCCCTTTAACTCTGCTCACCCACTCAGTCTAGTGTGGGCATATAGCTGTGATCCCCTGCCTGAACTAGCCAGAAGCCTGTGAAAGAGGTAGAAAATAGAGAAAATGAAGGAGGGGAGGAATGATTGGAGATGACCTTAATTTTATATTGTTGTCCAAATAGGATCATGCTCAGGAATTGAGTAACTAAAAAAAATTAATTTTGAAATCCGACTTGAAAACACTGACTGAGGACAGCCTGTCATTTCTCACTAGTGAACTCAACCAGCTAAAAGAAATAAAAATTTAAAGGAAGGTTCAAGGATATGGTGGGTCCTTCACAAACAGCAGCAAGCAGAAGCTTTGCACCTCAGTTATACGCTGTATTATGACAGCTTTAAAACACTTTCCATTTTTATCAAGACCAAAAATGAAATGAGATTTCAAACCTGCTTTAGGGAGTCGCCGTGCCTTTCCTGAATGTACTTGAGGAATGCAGTTGTCCACTGCAAAGTCGTTGCCTTGTCAGTGTCAATCGTGCAGAAGGGAACGAGGAGATTGAGCTCATCACAACAAACCCGGATCCTGCGCCTGCAGGCAAACACACAATGTTATCAACCATGGGCCAGAGGGAAGGGAAAAATACAGAAAACAGGAAGACTACTCACATGTGCTACCAGCCATGGACTTTGGGGACTGCTTTTTGCTTGCTACAAGCTTTGTCTATTAGTTTTGTTACACACAAGTCACCTCATCTTTACAGAATGGGTGAAATGTTTCGAAATCTCTTTTTGTTTGCAAAGTAAAAACACCAAGACAACCACAATGAAATATAGATATTTTTTTCCTCTAACAAACACCAAACCCTCACCTCCTGCGCTGCTTTGTCTCAGAGCTAACACAAAATACGTCAAGTTCACATTTACTCTGGATAATCAGAGTATTGCAGTACCAGTACTTTAGGCTCCAAAAGGCGCCTCAAGGCCCCTGCGCCCAGAATTACCTCCTGTCTCTCTCCAGGCGGTTGTGCCTTTCCCTTCTCTGGGCGCTTCCATCCTGGGAACCACTTTGTACCTGCACACTGGAGCTGGGCTGTGCTGACTGCCAGGGGCCCTGGGCAGCTGCAGTGCTCTGGTTGTTGTCCCGGGCGTTCCGAATTTCACCGAGAGGTTTGCGATCCATATTCGGATCCAGCAGATTTATTCGGCTGCAACTTCTGTTTATGGCTTGCTTGCATAAGGTGTCTTGTTGGAAAAATAAAGATGAAAAGAATGACCTATTTATTACTCTCCCACTAACGTGAAAATAGTGATCGTGGAAAGCTTTTTTGGAGCTTTATTTATGTGGAATAATATTTGAAGCTTTACTGCCAGCCCACATTGATTCTTACAGCAAGACATGTCCTGCAGAAGGCCTAAGGCACTGCTTGCTATTCCGAAATCCACACAGCTTCTATTTTCTCAGAGATCCCACTGAGGTCATGCCTGCCCTTGCTGAGCACTTGAGGCAGCCCTTAAAATGTTCTTCAGTTTGATACTGACTGCATCTACTGGATCAGCTTTGGGGTCAAAGAATGTACCCCTCTGCCATGGGGTTTGGTAGTGTTTGGTCAAAGGCTGGACTCGATGATCTTGGAGGTCTTTTCCAACTTTAATGATTCTATGTTTCTGAAGAAACCAGTCGCTGACCCAAGGCCCAGATTTTCAAAGGTACTTTGTAACCTCAAGCCTCCTCATTTCAAGCCAGAAGTGCTAAAAAATTTTGAAAGTATAGCTAAACTCATAGATGTTGAATTTTTTTGGAAAAATCTAGCCCCATGTTGCCCATAGAGCATCTCTGCCATAAAAACCTCACCTCCCACATTCACTAAAATCATATTAATTCCAGAAAAGACACAAATTCAGAAAAAAAATTTAGATTTGAAGACCAAGAGAAAACTAAGTGAAAAGAAGATAAATGGTTTACCTCCAACTTTAATCCAAACTTCCTCAGGCAAAGCTTTATTTATAGCACCTACTGTCTGTTTTGTGGATTCAACTTCCTGATAGAGAAAAGGGAATGTCTTGGGTATCCCAAGGTCTTGATGTTTGGCAGCTTCCAAAATAGTGCAAGATGTTCCACAGGTCTGTGAAAACAAAAAAGAAATACTTACAGGACTATATACATTAAAACAAAAGAGACTATTTTGATAGCTTTCTGTTAGCTTCTTAAATTACTTCTTCAGGCAGAATAAATCCCAAATACACACAACCATGAGGTTTTGACAGAGTGATGAATTTTGGGGATACCTCTGACATTTCTCAGTGCCATGCTATCACTTTTGCTTCAGAGGTTACTGCAAGTTGTGGAGGGGGAAATGTCTTTATCATCAAAACAAATTAGAACAAAAGGAACCATAGAAAATGGTACTGTGTCTCCTTCTTGTCTTGCACAGATGAAACTGATGATAAACTGATAAACTCTAGAAAAAAAGAAATCTAATGGCCTACTGCTCATTACTGGGATGCAGGTAATTACAAATGCCACAAAAGTGACTTGATCGTCTTAAAGATTAATAAATAAATGGCATTACAGATCATTCTGATCACCCCTATTCAAACTCAGCCATACTCTACCACAAACCTTCAGAACTCTACTACACCTAGGAAGTTAATACTATCAGCATTAGAACTTGGCAGAGGAGAGTTACCTGTGCTTGGGAAGGATTAGCACTTCCAGCAGCAGAACATGCATTCATGGTAAAGAACGGGTAAGTAAATGGTAAGGAATGGGTGGCAGGTGCAGCCTTATTTTTCCCTAGTGCAGCACACCTGTTCCCTTGCTGGTGAAGAGGAACACCCACCACTTCTGAGGGCTGGCGGATCAATGTCACTAAACTTTAAACAAAAACAAATAAACACAAAACATACCAGGCTGACTGCTTGAAAATGAGCGCAGAAAAAAAAGTACAGCTACAAATATTCTAGAAACTATCACCAAGAAACCACTTTCATTTACTGTAAACAGAAATCACTGTTATTGCCATACTGCCCACTTCAGGGACAAAATAAAAGAAAAGAAAAATCAGCCAAGGAGGTATTTTACTCTGTGCAGTAACAAGTTGCTTCATGCCACAACAAAACATTTTGTCAGCACATTAAGATAGGTGCAGGGTTAGATTGTAAAACAATACTTCTGCTCAAAGTTTTCCCCATAGTCAGGCCTCCACATTATAACCCAAATCAATTATTATTATTATTATAATTATGATCAAAAATCTACTTTGCTTTTAGCAAGCTGCATATTCAAACGAGGTAATGTTCTCTTGCCTTTATTTACAGTACATGTTATCAAGAATAAAGTTGTAAAATAATTAATTTTGGAACTCCATGCTGTACCATTTATGCAATAAACAGAGGGGCCTAAGCTGAGCTCAGTGGAGTCGCAGCCACGTGTGATGGCACAGTTTAACAAAGCCCAACCCATCCTTCTCATGTATTAAAACAAGCACTATTCTTAGGTTTCACTTAGCAAATCACTTTTGAACTACATGATACATAGTTTAACAACATAAACTAGAAGTAATTGCAACACACTTGTTAAGAGTTACTCCAGATTCTTGGGGTTCTTGACATCTGGGGTTTTCTGTCGGGCTGCTGTTGAATCTGTCTTCCAACCGAGCTCTTACTGCAGGTTTAGATCTAACCTCTGGTGCCAGTGCCGAATTTTCAACAAATATGTTTTCCTTATTCTCCCCCAAGAAATTTTCACCCTGTTTAGCTTTTACTACACTGCATCCCGAGACTTCTACAGAGCTACTGTTGGGCGCTTTCTCTCTTTGGTTCACAGGGAGGTTGGACTCGCTAAGTAACATCATCCTGAGCTCCTGCAAGTCAGCATAGCCCAGGTGTGGGTTAGAACTCGGCCAGTAGCTGTCACAAGGCAACCCTGACTGACAGGTAACTGGGCAGACCGACTGGTTCCCAGAGCTGTTGGATGAGCCCCCGTCCTGACTGGTGCTGGGGGAGGGCTGCTGCAGAGGGGGGTCTGCAGAGGGGCCAGGCGAGGAGAAAGCGCTGAGCCTGGCTTCCACTTCACCTTCACTACTCTGCGCCTCCGTCTGTGAGCAAAGTATGTGCTGCAGCTGGGTGTACTCAATGTCCATCATCTCCACCAGGCTGGCCTCGGGGGTGGCGAAGCCAAGGTTTTGCTCACCAAAGGAACTGTCACTTGAGCCTCCAGGTCCGACAGCAACGGGAGCGGGGTCAGGAACACTAGCTGGGCTCTGAGGAATGGTCTGAGGCTCCTCGGGGGCTGATCCTGACATGGCTACAGCAAACCTAATCAGTTACCAATGTCCCTTTCAACAGAAAACCGTAAAACCTTCAACAATTGTCAGTACTATCCATTAAAAAAACCCAAAGGCAGAAAAAATTGCACTTAACACTGATTGGCGAGGTAACAGAGTGGGGACCAAGCTGCCGCTGGCGGGGTACCTGACACCCTGACCATGTCTCCCCCCCCGGGTGAGACCCTCCCTCCCCCTCCAGCAGAGCTGCTCACGACAAACGGCCTTCACCTGTCCCCGCCCCGGCCTCGGCGGGGAGGCTGCGGGCACTCTGCGGCCTGGCACCCCCTGAGACAGCGCCCGGACGGCGGCGGGGCAGCCCGAGCGGGCGGGAGCGGGGCCCCCGCGGCCGGGG
>VZTD01003572.1:700388-750529 GCA_013397725.1 Rhagologus leucostigma | reverse complement strand
CCCTCAGGGCTGAAATTAACCCAGAACGGAGTCCCGGCCGGCCCAAAACGGCGTTAATCGGTGGGCGCCGGTGTTGTGAGGAGATAAGGATAGCGGGACGTGTGGCTGCAATGTGTATTTACAGACGTATTTCAGGTTCTGGACACACGGTTTACTGTTTTAGCTGATTTGCGGTAGTTGGCTGGGTACACGCTCTTATGCCAAATTTAAACTAATTAAACGTATTGACTGCTGAGTTTAAGGCTAAGCTCTGTCACTCGGCTTTGTCGGTAACGGAAAGCTCCCAGAGAGCAACGGCCACGGCTCAGCTGCGCTGAGGGGACTGCCCCACCTGCACCGACAGCAGCACCAGGGGCACGGAGCAGGCGAGAAGGAAAAGGCAACGAAACCAGCTGGATTAACGGGAATCGCTTGTCATTCCGCACGGGGGTCCTGGGGCCGCCTCAGCCCCGAACCCCGCGTGGAGAGCCCGCCGGGGGCAGCGGTGGGTCCCCGGCCCATCCCGCCCCGGGGTACGGATGGGAAAATTGAGAGAAAAAAAAAACCCAAGGCAGTGTGCACAGACATTTCCATTAAGTGCAGCCACAGTCCGACAGTTTCACTCGTCACTTCCCTCTAGACACAAACCCAGGAATTTTAAAAGCAATTTTGTGCACACTGAACTCAGTACACACTTTCCTACTTCTCTAATCCTCCTCCACATTGCCCTTTACAATGCTAACAGCTGGAATAGTACAGCCTTTTACAGACATAATAATATTTCTGCTTATATTGTTCTAGACTTTGCAGGGGTTTTTACAGAAAGAAGATTTCTCAAAATACTCTTTGGAAAGTTAGCTTAGTACAAACACATACAAAAGCTCAAAACAGTGAGTTCTTTCATGTTAATCAAAAGTTTGGACAAAGCCAGAGAATTGTTTTTCTCTTTCCTGCAATGCAGGACAATCATTCAGTACTATTTTTAGTCTCTGTAAATTAAGTTAAATTGTTATGTTGGTTTCAGCCTGGCTTTTACCGCCTGCTGCTGCTGCGGATACAGGAACCCTGCTGCGAAATCCAGCTCCAGCTGATTGTTAACTACATAAAGCTGCGGTTTAACAAAGTCACTGGAGCCTAATACTGTTTTTTTTTGCCTCTTGATCTCTGGGAGGATGGATTTACCAGTCCTAAAGCATAAACAGATTCCCCAGACTACTAAAGGAGAATTTCCTAGAAGATGAAAAGCCACACACATCTATTTCATAAAAATGTAAAGTCAAGAAATTAATAAATGATGTGACCTAAATTAATACTTTCTCTTCAGATTTTTTTGATGTAAAAATCTTCAAATTCCAAGTTTCCTGATTCAAATGCAAAAAAACTTTAAAATAAATTATGGGATGCTTTAGAAGCGAGAAAAGAATCATCATCACAGATTTTTGCTGTTTTTTAGAGGGCCCACAATCAAACATTGGCTGGCTGTGACATGCTGCAAAACATCTGTCATTAAACTATGAGGAAATGAAACCTGTGTGCCACCAGTCTCTTGTGGTTTGTTGAGAAATAGCAAAATGTAGAAAATAATATACACATACACATTTAAGAAATGGACAACAGCTCTCTGTAGATGTTTATTCTACTTACAGTAACAAAAACCTGTGAAGTCCCATATTTTAATGTACAGTGATATATTTTGCCATATAAAATACAATTTACAGAAATCTCTATCAAGTGAACCTAAACAAACACACATTTTGCATACTTTTATGTATGTCTTTAAATTAGAAACATCTCATTAAGAAAAAAAATCTTACACAGTAGTTGATGTTTGCATTTAATACGATTTCTTTGCATGTTACCGTTTTCCCTCAGGTTCAGGACACAGAGGATCATTTCAGCCAGCAAATCCTGGATGTGCAAGGACCTCAAGGGTGCACCAGTGTGACTGTGGTGACACACACGCTACCTGTAATATAGTCCTCAAGATGCAAAATGTTCACAGATATCTAATTTTACATTTCCAAATCTGTTCTAGCAAAATACCAAAATACTTACCCCAGTAGTTAATTTACACATTCAAATAAATTACTGGGGTTTTATTTCACACTTTAGAATTACGTGCTTGAGGACTATATGAGAAGTGGCAACGTGATAAATTTCACCGTGAAAAATGTCCCTCTTCAATCACAACATGATGTACCACCATAATTTAAACTTTAATGCAGCTGTATCTTTTTCAGTGGAGAGTTTTATATACACTGCCAGCCTAAGTAGGGCCTAACAAAAGAACAGTATCATTTATTTTTCAAGAGCCCTTTTAGAATGAAAGAGCACTTCTATAATGAAAAGTTCAATCACATTGGGACATTTCTTAAATCTGTGGAAAAATTCTAGAAAACCTAAACAAAAACAAAAAATGCTCCACTAAATCAGTTCAATTGAAGTAACAGATTTAGTGGCCTATTTAACCAGATTCTCTTCCTTCCTTTGGTTTACCAATTTTCAAAATAAATGTCTGATGCTTTTATAAGTTTTGCTGGTTATAAAGGTGCTACTCTTGTATTTTCTTTAATGACAGGTTTGTAAACATAGGATATTTAAAACCTCATGAAAAATAACTAAGTATGACTTGTTTCTTTGCTGTACACTTAACAGATGGATTCCAGACCCAAAATACGTGTATATAAAAGGAAGATAGTGCACTTTAAGCTTATAACATTCCATTTTCAAATCCTCCATCAGTCACAAGTAATTATGAACACTGTTCTTTTGCAGCCTTTTCCTAAACACACAACCCTTCCATTGTAAAAGAAACATGACACCAACATTTTTAGTGTGTGCTGTAGGAACAATTTTGACACCAAAATATCACGTAAATGAGATGTAAAGGTATGGCTCCTCAGGTCTGGATTAAATTCTCCTATAAAATTACAATTCAAGTTACTGGAAAACATAACTTTATAATCTTAAAAAGCAATATGCTCTTCTTAGAATTTTTCCATTTCTGTACTGTAAATGGAAACTTTAAGATAAAGATGCAAGTAGAAAAAACAAAATTTCAGTACAGGTAACATTGTGAATCTGTATAAGAAAAACATTATGCACAAAATGCAGCAAGTGAAAGTCCAATATATTCTCGCTTTTCATCTATCTGATTATTTTCATTCACAGTTGTTCAAAAATTGCTAATTTGTCAGTACATCAGGTAAGGCTAATTTTACAACAGAATTTTTTAAAAGGTGAGAATATGTACAATATTTACAGATGTGCAGGCCTTGCTGTGTTGCAAAAGTGTATTATTTGTGGGAAGTATCAGTCACAGTTCTATGACTGATTGCTGGAAGATGAAGCTTCAGTTTCCACTGGTTTCTGAGTTTCCTTCGGTGTTTCTGGCTTTGTCTCTTTACCAATTTCCTTACTCTTACTCCTATCTTTGCGATCTTTCCCTCTTTCCCTGTCGCGATCTCGATCTCTGTCTCGATCCCTTTCCTTTTCCCGGCTTCGATCCCGGTCCCTGTCTTTCTCTCTGTCACGATCCCTGTCTCTGCTTCTCGATCGCTCTCTATCACGTCTTCTGTAAGAGTCTCTCTCTCTGTTTCTTGTCCTATCTCGGTCTCTGCTTCTTTCCCAGTCCTTACCTCGCTCCGAATCCTTGTCTCTATCTTTGTTTTGGCTCCTATCTCTATTTTTATCCCATTCCTTGTCTCTGTGTCTCTCCCAGTCCCTGTCTCTGCTCCAGTTTCTGCCACGGTCTCTTTCCCAAGGTCTGCCATGTTCTCGATCCCTTCGTCTTTCCTCAAAGCCTCTACCTTGGCGATTATCTGCTTGTTGAGGCTCTGGCTGATCTAAACCCTTATCTTTATTTCCTCCCTCATATCTCTCTCTCTGTCTCCCTTCAAATGTCTGGCCTCTATAGTCAGGATTTTTGCCTTCTCGGAAGTCAGGTGTGGGCCACTGTCCTTCCGACTCAGGTCCTTGTCCAGACATATTGGAAAGAGATGCAGATGGTCCACCTTCCTCCCACATCTCTTTTCTGTGAGTTGGTGGATGGCTTGGAAGGTCCAGGAGTGGTCTTGGGGGTGGTTTCATACCTTGTGGTGACTGACCCTGGTAATGAAATCTAGAAGGAGGTTCATCTTCTTCTGGAAACATTGGAGGTGTGCCTCCTCTTGGTCCTCCAAACTGATGTGGTGCTGGACCTCTCTGGTTGGAAAATCTGGGTGGTGGGCTCCCTCTCCGTTCTTCATATGGCTGTGGCAAAAGTCCCCTTGGACCAGGCATATGATTTGGCGCTGGACCTCTCTGCCCTTCAAATTGATTTGGGTGAGGCCCTCTTGGTCCCCCAAAATGACCTGGGGCTGGACCTCTTGGCCCTCCAAACTGAGGGCCTCCTCTCTGTCCTTTAAACTGACCTGGTGGAGGTCGTCTTTGACCTCCGAAAGGAAAAGGTGAAGGTCCTCTGTTTCCCATAAACTGAGGGGAATCTGGTCCTTCGAACTGTCCTGGAGGCCCCATCATTTCATCATATTGGGAATCTGAGAATTCCATTTGCTCCATGTGAGGTTCCCTATGATCTTCAAAATGAGATGGTGACATTCCCCTCGGACCACCATGATAAGAAGGGGCAGGGCCCCTATTATCACCAAAAAGAGGTGGTCCATGCTGTGCAGAAAATAAGGAAGGAATAGGACCTTTCTGCCCTCCAAACCTTCCAGACTGAGGTCCTCTTTGCCCATCATTATTTGGAAAACCGTGCTCTTCAGAGAACTGTGGTGCTGGCCCTCTAAAATTAGGTCCATGAGGCCCTCCAGATGCATTGAGCATCATTGGAGGCCCCCCTTTCTGCCCAGACATAGAAAACGCTCGATTTTCCTCAAAGTGCTGTGGGGGAGGTCCACCCTCACTCTGAACTGATACGGATTCAGTTTGTTCTACAAACTGATGAGACTGAGGATTTCTTTGTTCATCATATTGCACTGATGAAAGACCCATCTCCGGTTCAAAGTGTCCAGCTGCCTTTTCCTGAGGAGGAAACATTGTATTTGAAAAGGAATCCCTTCCCATTGCTTCCTTTGACTCATTTGACCATGACACTTGATGCATATCTTGCAAAGATGGGCTGTCATTTGATGTGGAGAAATTAGGCTGAAAAGATGTACTTGGAGGTGTTGGAAGCAGCACTTTACGTATAGGTTTGGAAGCAGAAGGATCTCCAGAAGCTGTTTGACTCAAGTTTTCCAAAGTAACTTGAATGGTGTGTTCAAATTTGCTGTTAGATGTCTCTTTCTGGGGCACTGTAGATGTCTGTTCACTTGAAACCCAATTAGCAGCAGTAAAACCAGGCTGAGGAGTGGAAATTAAAGCATTATCTTCCTTACCAAGTGAAGTCTGCAAAGCATTTGGAAAACTTGCTGGAGCGACTTCTCTTGTAGACATCTCATTCTGTACTGCCTGTGGCTTTACTCGAGAATCAGCATTGTCATTCTCTGTTGCCATCCTTCGAGCCTGTCGAGGATCTCTGTTCTGCCTTGGGTCACAGCCCTGGTTTAAAACTTGTGCTTGCTGATTTAAAGATGAAGGTAAATCTACTTTTTGTGTAGCTTGCTGGTCCTGATGGAATAATTCAGTCTTTATTAGGGAAGCTTTTGCTGGTGGAGGTGACATTAAAGCATCAGACACCGAAAAGTGAGCCATTGAAACACCAACAGCTGCTCTTTGTTGTCTGAGGGCTTCTTCTTGTTCCTCTAGCTGCCTTTTCTGTTCTTCTATTTGTTTGTTTAATTCTTCCAACATTTTTTGCTGTTCTACCAAGGAGGATGATGCAGATATATCAGAAACAAATGAAGCAGATGTTTCTGAGGAACTGCTTTTAGTGTCTGTATACATTTTGTTGGGTAAATCATCAACAGTAACTTTTGCTTCTTCCAAGATAGTTTCATCCTCTGGATCATAGGCCTCATCCTCTAGTTCGGCTGTAGTAGATGGCTTTTCCACACCGTATCGTTTGTCACTTTCACCAGTCTGCATTTCAAACGCTTTCTCCGGACCATATTCTTCCTCAGGATCATAAGGTCTGTCATCCTCCTCCTCTTCTATGGCTTTGTCCTTGGACATCTGCCCGAACTGCTGCACAATGGGATCTAACAGAGGAACCGCTGACATCCCACTATCTGCCGCAGCTTGACTTTCCTGACTGGAAGACTGAACAGTTCCAGAATCCTTGGCGAGAGGCTCAAAAGTTTTCTTCTTCCCAAAAAGGGTCTGCAGGATGTGCTCGAGAGGCGTGGCGGTTTTTGACGATGACGAGTGCGTGGCAGTGCTGCTTGCAGGAGCGGCCGTTGAAATCGGTGGGGTCACAGTAGTTGTGGGGCCGCTTTTAATGGATGACAGTATTTTTAATACTGAAGGTGTCACTGCTGAGGTGTCTGGAACGGGAAGTGGGGGTGGAGGTGGAGGAGGAGATCCGGGAGGTGTTGTACTCATGGTGGAGTCTCCTGAATAAAGTGTGTATTTTGGGGTTTTCTTCTCTTGTGAAGCTGGAGGCCCTTTAGAGAACAGCGATGGTTCGGCTTCCTCATGTCCTTGAATTCTGCTTCGCTTCTCCTCTATCTTTTCTGTCTCAGTGGCGGGACGTTTCCCTTTCTGACAGATGACCAATCCAAGGATTAAATTTGGCCGAGATGACTCAAGACCTGAAAGAGAACACAAAGATTGTATATATAAAAAACTGATTTTTAATGAGGCTTTCAGTAGAAACCTATTATTTTACAAAGTGGCAGCTATAAAAGTCATAAAGATAACAGTTTTTTAATTCCATCAGACCTACTAGTAATTTTCATTAGTCCATAAGCATATGCATTTGTATTTCTTACTTTTTATATATATTTATACGTAAGTTTAAAAGTTGAAATTCCTTCCTCAATATTTTTAATAAAAGATTGCAGCACCAGGCATCGCTGTTAAAGTGTCTCTGCGAAAGTTCAAACCGAAGAAAGCTATGTTTTTGTATCTTTACATTGTTTCTACTGTTCTACTAGCCCCACCTCTCCTCCTGAAAAATCAAATATTTACATTTAGTTAGCAAATATACACAGAGATACTGAAAAGTGAGAAAACCTGGGCTAAATGTTGCTATTTGTGTCATAATCTGTGCTGAAAGTCCACACTGACACCAGTCTATAAATATTTTGTCTGTCTCCAAGTTGAACAAACACCAGTAATGGCAAAAAAGATCACATCAAACAGCATTTGGAAACAGTGTTAAGGCTGGTAATTACTGCCGGTTGTGGTTTTTTCCAGCCAGACGTTATTTTAAGAGGAGATAGAAGCAGGGAAACCGTGGATGTCCCAAACAAGCCCAGGAGAGGTGTTTGGTTGGGCCAGCACCCGGTGTGGGGTGAGGTGGCCTTGCTGCTGCTGGACGCAGTGTGGGTATTAGGCCTTGATACGTAAGTAAAAAACACGATGAGCACAACTGCTCCTTTGTGAAGAGCTTCAGACTTGAAGGAGAAATGTATCCAGAAATGATAAGAAAGTTTCAGATAAAGAGGAAAAATGCAAAGGTCTGTAGGCCTGTCTCCTGCTATTGTATTTTTTCCTCTTATATGCACAGTTCCACTGGCACTTGGGGCAGATGCCTAGAATGAAGAGCAGGGACTAAATCCTTAAGCAAAAGGTGGTGGCAAATGTAGAAAATCTTTAAACTTCTGGACTAAACAGCCTTTAAAAGGCCCACATTTGAGGGCCACTGTCCTTCCCCCATATGTGCCATTAGTTATGATTTGCATTCAGCAAGGAAGCAGTAATATGGAAACATAAAATAACCTGTGAAATAAAAGATAATATTGTGAAATAAAAAATAATATTCATTGTGGATAAATGGCAAGGTGAGGCCTCTGACCTACATTGACCCTTTTATTCAAGATCTCATAAGCAGGAGATTTTTATATATATGTTCCTTGTTCTCATTAAATCAACTTCTCATTAAGCAACAATTTTAAATATCTAATTATTAGCACCAAAACCTTTTTGATACCAACACAACCCCCAAACCCAACAGTAGCAGATACATTCCATTAGCAAACCACATCACACATACATTACTCTGGTGAAACAACTCCTAAGTTTTACTGGGACTCCTAAATTTACCATCTAATGAGGAAACCATATCAGCTGTTTTCCTACATTTACGTTAATGAATAACGACTCCCCAGTTGGTGAGTGTTGACCAGTGCAGAGCATCTCACAAACGGGAGTTCACCCAGAAACTGCCAGTAGGTATTTGCTGTTCTGCTGTTGTTAAATGTTTTGGTTACCAACTTTCATGCAGAGACTTGGGATTTATGCAATTAGTCACAATGAATTTCAAACACTGAATAACTGAAATAAACAGGTGTCAAAAATCCATCAGGCAGGATATCTAATAAACAGCAATTACCGACAAATCAAGTTTGAATCCCTGTAAGAAACAGAGATCAAGTCACTAATTAAAACAGGTTAAAATTTTAATACACTTTCAAGGCAAAAAATTCCAGCAGCAAGTTAATAGCATTAGTTATAAATTACTGTGTTTAGAATTTAGTCATCATAGAATAAATCCATTAAAACTTTACATCTTGATACCGGAATTTTACACATATAGAAATTTTGCCTAAGCTGACTTCTACACTCACTCAGTTCAGAGAGATCAAATACTACACGATTCCTTCAATGAAGGAATGGCCAGAGCAGCTTTCAAAGGCCACAGCCAAGTTCCATCTCAATATCCATAAATAGCTTAAGTGACTAATTTTAGGAGCAACGAAATGTTGACTGCAGCCTGCCACTATTGCTCAATGACTGCCTTTCACAAACACACGTTTTAAAAGTGCTGCAAGCTGTGCTGGCAGAGTCAGTAGCTTTCAGTGCTAAATTATTTATAACGTTATTATCCTATTATGCATTTGAAATCCACAGTCTGGTTTTATTGAGTTACCTCCTGTAACTAAAGCCATTAAGACAGGATATATTAAATACTAGTATTGAATTAATACTTGTTTTCCTTAGCCTTAAATACATTTTTTCATTAGATCAAGTTTACCATATTTATGTGTATATTGGCCCCATCTTTCCCTGTCATCAGCAGCTGCTAAAAGCTGACCTGCACTGTTCAAGACACAACTTCACATCTGCCCGTCCCTCACAGACCCATGGGATTAGACTAAGCACACCTGTGGTGAATTTTAAACTGCAGAGACCAATACAAGATTTTATCTGTATTTTATCAATGCCATTTAAATATTTGTCCCAATTAATCATGAGAGCAATTGACAATTGCCATCAGATTTGTGCCCCCTTAATTCGGGGCTGCAGATCACTCCCAGCACTGTGACACTGCTCCACACTCAGGTTCCTTTGCTGAGTGAAACTGGCTGGCACAGAAAATTGGGTTTCTAATGCCACACTCTTCTACTGCTGCTGCTTTTCCTAATGAAACCTGCTCAGATGAACACATTAAACTCCATTCACAGTTCAGGTAAAATTTTGGTCCATTTGTTTTTAAGAGCATTCCAAACAGCATGAGATTTCATGCCTTTGTACTTCATGAAAACTCACAGTCCCTATCAAAAACTACCAAAAGACATGTCAGCATTTGTGGAATCTTTGCTGATATATGTCTGTTTTATTAAAATTCAGCTAGGTAAGATAGTTGTTACATTCCCCTCACCACTAAATCCCTCAGTAAATCACTTTCTATTAGTAATTAAGTCTGATTATACTACTTTTTACAACTGAAGTGGTAAGTGTGTATGTGAAACAGAGAAGTGAATTCACATACTGTAAACCACAGCAAAAGGACAGTGCAGAAGAGCCCATGACACATAAAATCTGGTAATAAATACCTGAGTTAATTAAATATAAATCAGGATAACCCTCCATTTTCCTTTGTTTTTAAGTCACCCACGCCAAAGTTTTATGCAGGTCTTCTAGGTACTAGCGCAGTCCTCAGTTGTGTTCCAAATCCAATCCACCAGAAAACAGGAGAAATTCCTAATCCATACCTGCCTGACGGAACTGGCTGATACAGCTGGAGTATCTTCTAACTAGGATTTCTGGAGTGGCAGGGTTTGATTGTCTTCTCCCTCCTCCCCCCTCAGCTCATGTTTATCTAAATATGACAGACCACCTAAAGGCAACGCTTTTCCAGGTCTTGCTAGACTCTACTGGAAGGCACACGATTAAATTTAAGGAGACAATGACCACGTTCCACAAAATATTTTTATTGATTGTGAAAGAAAGAAAACACAGTCAATTCCAACAGATGTCATTAAAAAGTGTGGATTACATGCTGTGGTTTTCATACATACACAAAACAAGAGGAACAGCTTACCTGATTCTTTTCACCCGCTTTTAAAACACAACACAACTTAGCACAGCTGTGAGATCAAGGCTGCCACAGGAGTTTCCAACAAGTGTTAATTGATGGCAGAACTCTCTAGGGAATCTTCTGTGAAACTGTTCCATCTCATGGCCTGCCCTTGGAACCTTGTTTCTGCTAACCTTTAATCTACTTGGCCTACAACTATTTAAGTCAACTTGAAAACCTGACTTACAAAACTTGCCTCCATGAACACCTTCAGATGAATTTGTTCTGAGTAACTCCTTCCAGTTTTGAAATACTTTTGCACTTGAAACTCAGAAAAACCAGTGTGACATTACTAAGATCTCTTACTAATAGTAAAGTTTGGCTACATTTGCCAACCTTCAGTCTAAGGTAAAGAGTTTCATTTGAAATGAAATCCATAATGGAAAATTAAAAGAAGTGTAAAACAGAAAGCTGGTATTTCCACAGGAATGTAAGAGGCAACAATTAGGTAAACTGAGTTACTTATCAGACCACCAGACATTTACAGCAGATTCGATGATCTTGGAGGTCTTTGTGCAGTAGCACAAGTAGCACAAGTAGCCCAAAAAGGATGGTATTTCTTTAGTTCTGCCTGGAAAAACCAGTCCATGAGTTAAGACTCTTTACCTATATCCCCGTGCCAAGGTGCTCTGTATTTGGTGTTTTGACTTCTTGGCTACGAAATGGGAGTAAGTTTTTGCCTACCTTTCAAAAATTCAGTAAATTGCAGACTATGAAGTGCTGAGATTCAACAATTCTAGTTATACTGTAATTTAGACAGCAATAATCCTGCCTTTTTAGCTACTGCCTAAAAGCAATCACCTAGTCTGTGCACTGTTCAAAGGACAGATAAAAGAGATTTGGAGTGTATGAGAAAAATCTTGTCTGGGGATGCAGAGCAAGTGCCCTTGGCCATCTCATGGAGGAAGGGACAGCACTTAACTCGTGACATTCCATTTGCTGAAAACCTGTCCCAGCCACTGCTGCTCCTGAGAATGCTTTATTGAGTTTAGTGCTACACTTGTATGTGAGCAGTAGAGCTCAGTCAGCTTCCCAGAAAGGTGAGCTCCTTGTTGGTTGTTCTTTACCTACCGTGTAGTGCCAGCCACGGCCATGACAACGCAGTTCTGCCTTCATTGCCACCTGCAGCTCTTCAGCTTCTCAACCTGGTATTTGCTATAAACCCTAGATCCTTATTTGGAAACTAAGCCTATGCATCTCCTTATCCTTAGATGAAGATGACTTCAAATTTTGTAGAAGGGTGTTTCATGGTTGAAATCATTCTCAGTTCTTCTGTCACCATGTTCAACACGGGGCAAACTCACCAAACACTATTACAGGTAATTTTATCTAAAGATAGAAGATTCTAACCCTAAGGAACGGGTCCCTTTCTCCCCAAAGAACTGATTTTCTGAAGTCAGTGATTTGACTAGAGTTTGATCCAAGTAGAACAGAACATTTTGAACACCTCGTGCCCCACACTGCATGTACAGATTAACTCAGCATGGACAGTGACAGTGCAGTGGAACCACCAGAAATGTTACCTTTGTCTTCACTCTGACTTCTTGACTCCTCTGTGGGATAAGTTTCCTGCTTGAATTAAGCGATGGTGAATGGCTTGAAGGGTCTAGGGTTTGTGAATTTAGGAGTTGCTGATAATAGGGTAGGAGTATTTTGCGGTTTTGTTTTGAGTTTTTTAAATATAGTGGCTGTTCCACATCCTTGATTTTACAGGTAAACTCATTTTCCTAAGACAGATGAGCATCTTGTTGGAAAGACTAAGGTTTGGACAATTTTATCTTAGCAGAATTGGATTTTCAGCTTTTCCCTAATTATGTACTTTAAAATTGGTTTTATATATAAAAATTTAACTAATGATTACATTAAATATTCAACAATTTGTCTCAGATTGCCTTTTGTCTTGTGATTTTACCTAGCATTGAACCTCCCCTGTTTTGTGCTTACCTGGTCCCTCAAAGGGCAAGAGTTTGGAAGGAATTGGGTCCTTAGAACTCAGGGGGATCAGGTAGAGATCCTTGACATGTCTGTTGTTATTAGCTACAACACCAAAACGACCACGACTGCTAAAATAGGAGTAGAGAGAGATATAGGCAACTTCTTCTTCTTCTGTTGCAGGATGGAAACGAATCAAACACAATTCCTGGAATACAAAAGCAAAGTGGAAAAATTCAACCTGCAACATACCAGCAAATGAAATGGTAAAGGGCAAATTCCAGGGGTAAAAATAAACTGTATATTTATCACTCCAACTATGCCTTCAGGGCAACACTCTAGATTTAAGAGACTACTGCTGTTCAATTTGCAACATTAAAATAGAATTAGGTTTGTCATTTTCAGAAACACAAATTACTTGTGTATCTTACATCAAACTGAACAGCTTGAGGCTCAAATGAAAAAGAAATGGAAAATTCTTAGTTTCATGTTTATCTCTATACTGTGTATCATTTTTTCACTTCTGAAGTGGTTTTAATACTAAAATATATTAAATACATTAAATGATAAGTTCCTTTTCTTTAAAATTTGAATTTTAATCTTCAATATTTCAGTTAGTAAATAGTATGAAGATTTAACTACTGTGCAGGAAAGAGAGATCAAGATTTACAGCTCAATAAACACATTACTAAAATAAAAACTTCAAAGAAGTGGTTTAGGTAGTTTTCCATGTGTGATTCTATCTCAGTATTTGCTGTTTACTACTCTATATTATAAAAAGTTTTCATTTTACATTGCTGTCTATTTCTTCTGGGTTTTGCAAAGGATTTTAAGTGAATACCTTAGAAAGCGAAGATTTGAGTTTGCCAACATAATCCCAGACTGTCTTCGGTGAGATCCTCCCACCAATATGAATTGTGTCAGGTAAATCCTAAACAAGAAGTATTACATTGTAGTGTGAGAAAAACCAAAAACGAAAACCAAAAAAGGCAGTGCAGGTTGCCCCATCCCAGTAGCCCAGTGGATAATTAAATTGTAGTAAACTTTTGTACGTATGTTTTTAAATTCAGCCATGCTGTTCCTAAATTTGGAGGTGTTTAATTATGGCACGTGACCCAAAGGCCAACAGGATACATGGAACAGATACACACCCCCAGACATGGAGAGCAGCAACACATCAAATAGTTCTGTATGCCCATTACTGGCATTTGTAGGGAAACTATAATATACAGATATATTGGCTTTTATAGGGAAGCTGCTATCTGAAATACAGATCCATATTTTCTCCATATTTTCAGTGACCCCAAGTCACTTGAATTCTGGTGAACTTCCTGTCACGAGGACAGTGAAACTCATCTCAGCAAAAGCAATACTCAGAAGAACAAGCGACCCTACTAAGTCCTAAACCACACATTTGTGTTTGAAAATTCCGAAGTCACCTAAAATGCCTTGAGTCACCTTGAGAGAAAAAAAGAGAAAGAAAAAGCTTTCTACTGTCTCATTATTTGAATGTACACCCTCTCAGAACAGTATCATCCAACTGGTTTTACTTGAAAATTAGTAACAAGGATGATACTTCTCATAAACAGCTGAACAAAATGTTCTACCAGATCACATCAGTGACCCATCTAGCCTGAGAGGAGAACAAGGCACACACTTAGAAACACTGGCTCTAAAACAAGGAAGCTGATGTAAAGCCATTATTCCATGTTAGAATCTAACCCATGTATAAACACGTGGAAAGACATTAGAATTCTTCACAGATTGGTGAGAAATTTTTAAAAGGCTGAGTTTTTTTCTTGAGCTACTTTTCCTATTACTACATGGATGTCATTTACCACTGCTCCAGTTCTAATGTAACTCTATAAACACACAGTGCCCCCAGCCTTTCCAGCAACAGGAACTGCAGCACAGACCCATTCCAAACACACACACACCTCACTAAGATAATCAAAGCACCCGGAGACTGGATACGCTTTAGTGACAAATTTGGCCACACTTTGCATGTTAATAAATCCTTTCCAAATGGTGTTGAGACGAGAGAGAAAGAGGGAAGTGTCGCTGTCCTGAGGTGAGCGAGGCTCTGCAACACTGGAAAACAAATCCAAACAGAAAGGTTACAGAATGCAAATGAGGATGGGCCCTTTATTTTAAATTTTCTTCCCTCCTTCTATTGATTCAATACTTTCTTTTGAATTAGTAACAAAACTTTTACTAACTGCTTTAGTGTTTTCCATTAACTTGGTATTAGTTAAAAAAGTGAGGAGCAACAGAAAATAAAGTTGTAGCTGCAGGCAGGCAAAGAGATGCCAAAAGGTATGACTTTCATAAAACCACTAACAGATTTCTCACTAATTAAGTCAAAAATATCCGTCTGAAAAAGATTCTGAAGTAAAAGAACTTGCTATGAATAAAATTATTTTAACTGCAATTGCAAAAGGATATACTCAGCAATATTTATTTTTACTACTGTGTATACTCAGAATGTGAAAGAAAGCCACTTCCTTTCAAGCTGACCAATTGGTTAATTTTAATTCGTATTTAGATGTAACAGTATTTTAATATAGGATGAAAACCTGGAAATGCCTTTAAGCAATCTCTCCCATGCACTGTCTTTCTAGATACTAATGTGTATGCAGACTTCTAAGTCTGCATGACACCTTCAAGTTTTATTTCTCTGCTGGAACACTGGAGAATCTTTGCTGTCAACATACACTGATGCTCTGAAAACTTTATCAGCTAGAGAAGCCAAATGAGGAGAGATAGCATTTTAAAAATGTGAATCAAGCTCCCTGAACTATAAACCTCAACAAGCCTTTTAGTTGAGGGAAAGGGAATAGGACATGGGACACATGGGAATCTGCAGAGAGCCACAGAAGGGATGTGGCAGCTGCTGAGGATACGCACTTGGTGTTGGGTGACTGATGAACCGCCAGGTATCTGGGATCTGGTGAGGAAGACGGTTTGGTTAGTATTGATTTGGGGACAGTCATAACTGGTTTGGAAGTTTCCTGTTTGGTTTCCCCCGTTGAGACTTTGTCAGCTGCGGGCCCAGGACGCGGGGCTGGTGTCACGATCCCGGAGGAGCTGCTCATGGCTGTCCTGGGGTCTCTGCCAGAAACCGTTACGGTTGTGACAACAGGGCCAGCACAGGAGGCAGGGAAAGCAGGGACCTCTTCAGGTACAGCAGAGTCTGTGCTGTTCTGGCTCTGGCTTGTAGGAACATACGTTCTTTCTGTGGTTGGCTGGGGAACTGTTTCTGCTGCTGGTTCAACATCAATTTCCATTGCGTCGTCAGCGACGGGCTCTTTGTCAGGCTCTGCTGCCGGGGCTGCTGCAGGACTTTCATACTTGGCCTGCACTTCTGGCTTTGATTTTGACTCCACCTTCTTAGCAGAAGCCCCTGACTTCACCTTCTTAGCTGGTAACTCATCTTCTGATGCTGAAATCTGACCTATAGGTTTATATCAAGCACTTTTGATTAGTATTTAACAGTAGTTTGGAGAAACTATTTCAAAAAAACCAAATAAACAAACAACACTCTTAAGTAACAGTTCTTTTACTTTGCCCAAGGTCAGCACTGTAAATAAATACCTGTACAGATTTTGCAGTTCAGGTCAAAAAGATGGGCTCGATGCTGACTTGTTGTATCCTTCAACATGCTACTAAAAACATCTAGAGGAGGAACACTATTCAAATTGGGTGCAGTTCGGGTTGACTCCTGCTGTTCCTAAAAGTGAATAAACACAAAAAATATTACAGTTGATCATTAACTTCAACAATAAAAAAATACTTTGAAAACTGTTAATTCACTTCAGTTCTTTAAAATACATAAAAGGCCTTGCTTAAGCATATCATGTTAGATGGAGTTATCACATGATATGTGTCCTCATTTCATGCCACAGTGCTCTCAAGTAGAGCTAATGTTCAGAAATAAAAGATTTCTCTGTAAATTGACATCAACGGCAGAAAAATACACAGCATTTTTGAAGGGCCTGCAAAATACGCCTATCACTGGCTGTTGCAGTCCTTCACACTCCAAGAACGCTCATAGCACATCCAGTGGGCAACGATATCACCACAGTTCAGTGAAACAATCTGCACTTCTGGTGACAAATTTGAAGCCCTAACTGCCATTTCTCCCCCTCCATATCCTAATGCTGAAGGAACATCCCCAGGACTCACATCAGAGTCAGACACTGGTGGAGAATCCTCCATATTGACAGCAGGCACATGTTCCCGTTTTACAACCGTTTTCTTGATTTCTTGAGATTTGCTTCTTGACTCCATCTGAAACAAAAAAAACAAAACAGAGTTGGTAAAGCTCCATATATTTATTTTACTCTGTACTTTGCTATCATTTGGTATGTGGTAGAGAAAATGTGTAATGAAACTGAGCATTACTAGTATTTTGTTAGGAAGAAAATGGTGCATTAACGTATAATGGGTGGTAAAGATTGGCAAACTTGCTCTTAATTTGTACTTAAGGACATAGGGAAAAATTACGTTACTTACTGCCTTAGCTGGTTTCTCTTTCCACACAGACAGCTCTTTAGATACAAGTTCTTCTGGCTTCATTCTCACTAGTTTTGACAGGGAGATTTCCTCACGAAGGACACGATGGAAAAGCCCCTGAAAACAGAAGAGACTTTTGCCATGCTGAAGAGAACTTGCTTAGGTAACTGATAAGGTTAATAGTGCTGGACAGGCAAAACCCACTCCAGTTTCTTAATTTTCTATTAAAAATATCACGTACTTATAAGCAAACTTGGAAAGGTGCAGCGATCAGAAAATAGGGATGAAATAAACCCCAAGTATAAATATATCACCAAATGCGCAAACTGAATAACACCAATCACCAACTAAAACAGGCTTTGAAGTCCTACTTAGATAAAAATATTATTAAAATATTTTGAATGGCTTTATAATAGTATTTTATAGTTTAATTCATAAGTCTCTGTTTTGAAGCTCTTAATGTTGAGGGTAGAGGCTGAGATACCATTAAAGCCCAAAAGCACATTTCTATGTAAGTTTAAGAAAATTCCAAACCTGGTTTTTGGGATCCTTGAGATTGAACATGATGCTACGGTATTTGCTCTTGTATCTGTTGTCCGTCACTTGGAACAAATTAAACATCTCCTTCTCAATGTTGAGTGCCACTTTCCCTACTTCACTCTCTGTCATGACCAGGTCATCGCTGTCATTGACTCTGTTGAAAACAAGAACAGGAACGTGTGGTTAGGTCAGCTGTGAATGGTCAGGCAGTCACAAAAAATAATTTTTCAGAGCTGACCTCGACTGCTCCTCACCCAGGAAGGGCTCGAGACTCCTTTAAATGACATCTCAAAGCCAAAGTCTATCTCAGGACTTGAACTCGGGCAACCTTTAATTACTGCCCACAGATGGCCATGGATGACACAGCTTTGGGAGACCAAGTCAGCCTTTACTCCTGCTCATGGCACTGACATCAGGAGTTTCTCTCCCAGGAGTGACACAGGAAGCTCAAATACTTGAGATTCAGTCCTTGATTCCCCACTGTGACCAGGATTTCCAGTTCAGAGACAATACCAGAGGGCAGTGCTCTATGTAAGTCTTGATGGTTCACATTATCTTTAATAATCATTGTGGGAAAATCTGCATTTTTTGTGTGTTTGGGGTTTTTATCTTTCCTTTCCTAAGTGATAGTCGCCCATTGACCAGAATTTCTTGTTGATTTTTATGATGGGAGAGGAGGGAATCTCTCCTTCAGTGAGCTTTAACCTTTCAGTATGGCATTTCCTGTACTATGTTCCCTACAACTCTGCATCTCCAACACTGCCATCTCTAGACTTTAAAACTCAGAGCACCTACATTATAAAAGCGTCTATGCTGTGATTTAATTCTTCAACTGTAATTGTCTCAACATAAATGGAATAGTGAGATTTCTTTTTATAAAGGCTTTATCACTGCACATTCATTTTCTATCAGGAATTTTTATTTCAAATATAGACCTGAGATGCCAACCGCACTTGTAGTAATTTGTTGCATAAATTCAATCCCTCAAAATTCGTTATCAAGACAAACTAGACTCTGCATGCTACTTCTAGGTGTAGCTTCCTACATAAAGTAAGTGTTTTGAATTCCCACCTCTTCCATAAAATTTCTTTCAGGGATCGTCGAATATTTTGTCGAATCTGAGAGTTGGGCTGTGACTGGGCAGGACTGGCTGATGCTTTTGCTTGACTACTTCCAGCTGCAGCTGACATGGAAGACAGTGAAGGCTTTTTGAGTCCTCCACTCAAACTGGAAGACAGAGCTGCTTTCTTGGCAACTGATGAGCCATGAGAGAGAGGTGACTGTTTGGAAGGAACACCGCCTGATGAAGGCCAAGGTTTCTTGGGAATGACACCTTTGAAACTTCCAGCAGGTTTCAGTGGTGGTTTAGTTAGTGACATGTTGGAGTAGGATGGGGACTTCTTTGAAGGCAGATTTTTGGTGAGGGAAGAGGACTGTTTCTCCATGATAGATACCACAGCCTTCTTCGGTGCCGATGCGGACTCTGCTCGATCTTCGTTCCTTTTCTCTTCCCTTTGAGCTGTTAAAACAAAGAAGAAAATACAATATTAAAGGCTTAACTTTATAACTTCCTATTCATAAAGACTAAATACCAATCTATAAAGAAAAGTCTGTGAAATATCATATCCAGTGAATAACTACCAAGCAGGCAGTTCAAGCTATTTACTCTCACTTGCCTTGTTAAAAGTTATTCTAAAAACCATGCCATGATTGACTTGTTTGTTGAAAAATATGTTCGTAAGAAAAATGGGGGGGAAAAAAAGGCACCACCTTCAAAGATTCCCGAGTGGGATTTCATGGCTAAGCTTCAAAACCAACCCAAATTCTCACACATATAAAAAATAAAAATAAGGCAATGCAACACTCTACATTTAAACAGACAAATTCTCAAAGCAATTTACAGAACCAGTTAATTACAGAGGTTGACCTGATGACAAAGTCCATGAATTAGAAGCTGTACTAATCTTACCTTAAGCTGTGTATTACTGAAGTTTGATAAACCTATTCAATTCCTAGCTAAAGTCTAGATTTAAAGAACATTTAAACATTTACACTGCTTTCTCAGGCTGTAACCATCTAATTCTCACCATTCTCAAACTATTCCATTCATAATATTCAGTTTTCCATTTAAAATTCTAATGTTACTACAATAATTGATATACATCATATACAAGAAAATTTACAAAGTCTAAGTAAAAGCTCCAGTTTTCACACCTGTTGAAGATATACTTGCACAGGATTTTACAAGCAAATATGTTTTTAAATTGCATTTCATCTATACCACCTTCTGGCACTGACAGGAACAATCCAATCCAGCAAAAAAAGCCAAACCCAAAAACACACACATCTGGCTCCAACAGAACATAATCTCCAAGACATCAAAGTTACAGTGGGTGAACACCACCACATGGATCCTGAGAGCTCAAATGAGGATGGGTCCTGAGGGAAACTACGAAAAAACAACTCCTAAAATAGAGTTGTTTCAAACCTTGTTCGATGTTTGTAGATGAATTAGCCCACAAGCCCTAGGTGCAAGGTGCAGGACACTTCCTGGGCAGTATCCAGGAGTTCCAGTAACTTCATCAAGGACCAACTGGTCCCTCTTCACCTTCCAGGACTGCTCTGATGAGAGCAGAAATCACTGGAAAAGGTCTAAACTGTCCCATCGATCTGCCCTGAGATGGACTTGATAGGGGACCAAGTCCTCCTAGGGGAGTCTGGTTCAAAACACCCCACACATCACCATAAATTCCCAATGGAATCATCCCTCAAACTGGGGAAGATGTGGAATTCTTAAGGGACAAATGATACTCCCTTATCTCGTGAAGAAATGGCCTTGCAGGTTCCTGCATGCCTAGTGGAGATCAGCACTCCCCTGGACACCAGCACGTGCTTCCAGCAAAGCCCCTCCTCACCCCCCGCCCTGTAACCGGCCCTTGGGTGCTGCAGCACCCACGGACACCGGAGGGAGACAAGCCAAGAAACGCCACAGGAACTGACCTTTCGTAAGGTGAAGTGCAAGGGTGTGTGCTCAACTTGTGCTGGAACAAAAGAAGCCAGGAGATCCAGAAACACTGTATCTTTGTCCTGAATTTTCTCATACAAGTATTCTACAACTGAGGATTTCTTCTGAGCCAGATTTAACTATTTAAAGTGTAAAACAAAACCTGCTGTCAAAGTACATTAAATCATTTCACAGGCTGTGATAATTTTGCTATAAATGAATTACCCAGAGTTTTCCCTAGACTGGCCTTGATTCCTGTCTGACTGAGGGACACCTCCTGTGTGACCCACAGTGTCTCTCCCTATATCCCACCTCTACCCTACCCTGCTGAGTCTATTCCAGTTGTCAGGAGGACTCTGGCAATCCTCAGAGGCAGGAAGGAACTGTTGTTCCTTATAGATAAGGAACTATTGCTGATATGGTTGATTTGGTCAAGTTGAACCTGAGACGTAACCAGCCAACCTATTTTGAGCTCAGTCTTGAACAGAGAGATAGCGAATATGCAAAATGTGCACACTGATTAACACTACAGGAATTACTCCCATTCTCTTTTTCCTGGTTTATTTGATCTTCTGCACAGAACGGTACCTTTTCAGGCAGAAGGACAGCAGCACACTCTGTGACCTGCCACGGCAAGGCAGGACAGCACAGCTTGGCTTGCAAAGCGATGACAGCAAAATTCAGTCCTCAGCACCAAGAAGTTTAGTTCTTTGTGGTTTACAGCAGAAGTGCAACTGTGAATTTATTCTTAATCCTCTATCCACTATCTATTTAACAATTAGTTCAAAGTAGTTAACAAAAACTACATTGATAAAACTAAAACCAGCAGAACCAAGATGTTTTGTGTCCCTCAGATGTTGTGTATATATAAGAATTATCCCCACACCAAACACCTTCTGTTACAAACTGCTGTATCACAGTAAGAATATCGAGTTGTAAAATAAATTAATAAATAAATAAAAGCTACTGGAGTACAAAGCTACATTGATGTTCCTGGGATTGAAGGTCAGCAGAGTCTGTAAGGTCCAAGGACACACAGAGGCATCCTTTAACCTGCCAGTTGACATCATGACTATTCTAAAGGTGTGTAATTCTGTGCTTCTTTAGCCAATGGAAAACACGCCAATAGTTCCCAAGTACCACGCACACCTGACAGTTTCAATCTACAGTGCTACTTTACCACAATAACAAGTGTCTCCCGAGCAGGACTTGTTGATAAGACACAGATGGTACAGACTCTCAAAGTACTAACGCAGCCAGAAGTGACTCCTTCAATTCTCCAGAACAAGGTCCTGTTCAAACTGACACTGTCCAATCAGTCATGTGCAGGTTTTGATAAAGAACCCAGAATACTTAGATCCTGTACAAACAAATAACCTGTGACAGCCGTACAGGAAGCTAATCTAAAAAAACCTCTTACCTGTTTTGACAACGAGAAACCAGAATTTTTGTCCTATCAAGTTTTGGGTTTCAGTGTCGATGTGCTGTCCCATAACTCAGCTGAAGCAATTCACTGCGCCCTACAGGGGTCTTGGATCCAATGCCCAGGAGCCCCCAGTGGAGGGTGGGAAAGGAGCAGGGTTGTCTCCTGGGGTGGCAGCTCACACTCCTATTGATCTCTCCACAACATGAGCACACCCCAAAGCTGACAGCACCTCCTGACAGGTATGGGAACACGGCAGGTGTATGTTTGGAAGTATTAACAGCAATACATACTCTCTTCTGAGCGCAGTCTGCCAACACATACAGAGTTTTACTTCTGAACAGATGCCAGAGTTGCTCAGCAAATGGATGAGACATATCATGGACCAGGTATTCCCTCAGCCCATGATTTCCAAGTGCTCAGCTGTGCAGTCTATGGGCAGCATGACGAGAAGGCACAGTCAATGCTACTGCACACACTGGCCACTGTGTTTTATACCATGGTGGGTTTGGTCCTTCTCAGCAGTAGCTCCAGTGGACCTATAATAAATGCCCTAAACCAAATTTAAAATAAAAGGATGAGACAAGCACTGAACATCAGCCTATCCTACTTAAGAGGTTAACATGGAGTTTCACCACTGGCAATTTAGAATAGTGCATTTGGTCATTCTTCTACTCAGCACTTTTAACAGCCAGGTGAACCTCCTTGGCTTGGTATCAGAAGCACCACTTAAAACAACAAACAGTAATTCCCATTTGCCTCATTTTGTCCCGTGGGTCACTTGTTACGACAGGAACAGGATCCTTACTGACTGGAGGGAGGCGTGGGCTAAAGAGACTGAGGTGCAGCTGCAACTCATGAGCCAACACATTCCCAGGGTGAAACCCAATGAATCCTCTGGCAGAAAACCGTGCATTCCTCCCAGGCTTAACAAACAGCATTACTATCGTGTGCTCACTACACACAGAACTAGAATCTCTCCCACCAGATGTCAACAGACACAGAACCCCTCCCCTGAGGAAATTCCCCGTGCAGCTACACTTGACATTACAACACACAGCCATGAACGAGGCTTCTGCATGCAGAGCAGGACAGAACTGCCACAGCATCTGCTGGGACAAATGAGCCCGATGGTTCCAGGTACTTGTGAACATCTCAACACGGTGTCTCAGCACTGCCAGGCCATTGTGGAGGTCCAATTTAAGCAGGATTTCCACAGTGTAGGGCTGTTAACTTTGCATGAAGGATTTGCAGGCTGTACTTGTATCACAGTCCCTCACCGACACCAGGAGGTTGGGTTTTACATACATTATCCAAAGGAAACTGTGTTTCTTCTCCGATCTTTAAAGAGTATTTCTGTCTATTCTGGTTCTTTCCCCTTTCCCTCTCCCCCCAGTCCTTCCATGCAGTAGTAGTTTTGAAAGCCACTTCAAAAACTAATCCCGATTAAATTATTGCATTTGTGATGAGCCGTTTTGCTGAAACTATTCTCTACTTTTTTGAACTTTTAAATACCAGAATAAATGTGCTATTACTTTTCTCTGTATAGTTTTAAAATAATTCAAGTCACAGTTCTTAAAAAGAACTTCAATTTCTGGCTCTAGTTGATGTTAAAATTTTTAAATGCTGTGGAGATAAACCACAGGCTGTTACACCTGAAGAGCCCATTTCACAATGACTCCAGTAAAGCCCTTTTTTTGGTGGTTTTCTAAATTAAAAAAAGGCATCACAGCTCCTCTTACAGGCCATTAAAAGACTTCCGTGAAATACGTCATGCAGCCAGGTAGAGTACTGTAAGTTTCTCTACAGAACTAAGATTTTGGCATATGGCTGTTCATACACCAGCACTGTTGTCTCTGGTGCCTAATATCTTAATGTTCCCCCGTGTTCTCTTCCACCTACATCAATCTACTTTTTTTCCCCAGGATGAAATTCCTCCAGGCAGTGTGTGAGGTGCCGATGGCTGCGTCTTGTCCAGCTTGCACAGAACTTTCTGCAGCGGGAGCACAGGCCCAAGGGAGCAGAACGTCAGGAACCCAGGACTTGAGGGGACACTGCCCAGTAGAGAGGCAGCCCAAGCCTGTCTGGGTTTTACTGCTCCTTTTCAGACTTCTCTGTCATTACAATAGAGTGTTTTAGGGAAAAAACCAAAACCCCGTAAGTAACTTTCAGTCTTATGCATGGCATATGGATTTCTGTGGCACCAACAGCAAGAAAGCTGGTAATTAACATTTTTCTGTAACAATAAATCTGTAAAATTCCACAATATGAATACTGCAACCTAAGCAGAGAACAGCCGCTTGTGATCCACCTGTTCAAAACTGGATCACTTTTACTACTCTTAAAGGAAATTTTTATGTCTTTAGAGAGAAGAAAATTCACAGTAGCGCAGCAGTTGTTGCAGTTGTCACAAACCCAAAAATATCTGCTAGAACGTATTTACACAGCCAGTGTAAAGGCTGGGCAGAGCTGAGGAATTCCATACTGTGACAAGAGCTATCTCTACAGAGGCACCAGCACGGGCTCTTAGAGCAGCTGACAGGAACACGAGTGAGCACAGCCCAGCAGAGCCAGTCACCTATGCGGGAGCTGCCCTGCCAGCGTTTTGGGAGTCACACACAACTCAGGCTGTGACCTTGGCCTCGAAGTCCCACTCGATCCCACAGGTCCTCGTCAGCCGCAAGTGGCTGCAGCAGCTGTGCCTGCACCGTCGTCCCAGCACGCTGCAGCATCTCCACTCCAAGCGGGGGGAAGGCGAGGGCAGCCCGCTCTGGCACACACGGCAGCACAGGCTTCTGGCCTACAAGGGAAACACCTCACCCCTCTTTGCCAGTAGCTGAGAATTTAAGAACTGCATTTCCCCTGTGGAAAACTGTTCAAGTAGAGGACAGGCAGGATTTCCCAACCTCAGAACTGGTGTGGTTCAGCAGTTTCCCTTTGCCACTCAGCCCATGAACCAAGAGGACTTGTCCGACGCAGCTGTGCCATGACCCCCTCCTGTGTGCCTTGTGACAGGAACAACCTGAACAGAGCAGAATTTAACCAACCTCCCCTGCCCCAGTGCAGTGGCCAATACTCAACTTTAATCCACAAGTTCTTCTGAGGGGAAACCTTTCGGAACTGAAAAAACTGAGTAAAAGACACGGCTGAGCAGGTGCTTTAGCTGTCAGTCCTAAAGCACTCCACAACGGGAAGCTACTTACCAGTTCCGAGCCAGCTGTGCCCAGTCCCGTGCTGGGGCCGCCTGACATCTGTGCCTTGGGCACTGCTCACTGCCGCCGGGCGCCCCGAAGCCCCCTCTGGTGGCACCGAGCACCGCTGCCCGCGGCTGTGCAGGTGAGGAGCTCTGGAACCGCTGTAGCTCCGCGGCTGTTCGACTGCTCCCTCCTCACACCTGCTTTTGCAGGGCTGGCTTTTTGTCACTTCCCTCAAACACAGCTTAGTGCTAGCTCTAACTCAGACGTGTTGAGCTGCTCTTACATCGGCTTCAGTGTTAGTTTTCACTGTTACCTGCCCCATCTCCTTCCACTTCAAACTTTATTGAACACTAGTGTCTGGCATGTGCTGCCTGCCCCACTGCTGCTCTTTGCAAACCTCGATCAGTTCTAATCTGCACTGCAGTTAAGCTGCCTGTGTGCCAAGCCTCTACATTCAGGCACACAAAGTAAACCTGTCTTTAAAGTTAATTTAGGAGACTCAGAGGCAAGGGCCTGCCTCTTCTGCAGTGGTTTGTATTCAAGCCAACCTGTAGCTCTATGCTGACGCACATCTGTAGCTTTGACATACAAGCTTTATTTTAATCTACACGATACTGCAGTGATCTATCTGATCTACGTTAGACAACTGCATCTTCACTCCTGCCCCCCCGAGTGAGAGAGGCACTGTCTGTGGCAAAAAAAGGGCTTCTTATTTTCCAGACTGTTCATGGATTGGCATCATCACTCCTTGAAGGGACAGGCCATCTTCAGGTTCCAAGTTCAGCACATATTGGACACAGCGAATCAGCAGCGAACTTGACTCAAAGTGCAAGGGATCACCTCAAAAAAACCCCTTTTACTTGGAGACTAGCAAAGAACTTTTTCACTGGCTATGCAGTCGAGCAAGTTCAAAGAACTTAAGTAAAATTAGTAAAAGAAAGCAAAACAGCAAGAGGGTGGTGAGTATTTTTAATCAAACTTTCATCACTTTCAGTGTTGATGATGAGATAAACCACCCTCATATGCACAGTGCCTCTGGAAGTGGTACCAGGTTTCTGCCCCCCAACCCTTCCCCTGAGCAATGGTTCTCACACTGAATCCAAGCACCCCTGATGGCAGGAGCGCTGGCTTGCTGTCTCCGAGTGCCGCAGGCATGCTGCGTGCTTGAGAGGCACACGCCAGGAGCAGGGACCAGCCTTCCTAACTTAAGAGATGGCAAAAATCTTCACGTGGCTGCCAGCCACAGGGCACGTGTAACATACCTTGTAGAGCAGAGAAGGGGAGCTCCAGTAGTTCACAGGCAGGAGATGAAAATGGCTCCCCAAGGATCCCACTGCTCCTTTTAACTGGCTGGGTCCCAGGGGACGTTGGCTTCGGCACCACTATGGTCTGCCTCACTCCACAGGCAGGGCTCAGGTCTTGTGCCAGCCCTGGGCCAGCACAGCCCCTGCCAGTCTCACGACGGGAGTTCAGCACTGGAGCTGCCAGGTTACACTCCTGTACAACCCTTTCAAAGCCAGGTCTCCAAGCTGAATTTCTCAGAAGTTCTGGCAGACTCATCTCGGGTATGCTGATCATTATTTGGTCTGCCAGCAGCCTTTCTGCAAACTCCTCTAGTTCAAATGTTTAGGCCAGACCTACATACAGGGCAGCCAGGTGTCCCAGAAAGTGGCCAGTAACAAAATGCGTAATTCTTTATATTTCCCTGGTACTACTTGGTACTTATTGCCTCTCAGGATGGCCCTACATTGCAGAATACAGTATTAAGCAAGACACCTTGGCTTTCTAGGAGCCAATTCAGATGCCAGAAGTAGTTCAGTTATAACAGTATGGAACCTTGCACAGCCTGGTTTTTCCTGTGGGGAAGCACTCACACCCAAAGGAATCCAGTTTACCTACAATTGGTCCCTGCAGGCAAACATACCTATGGCTTAAGAAGCAAAGCTTATGTAAAATATATTTTAAGTTAAGCTAAACCAACAGCAGTATATCCACATCCACTGCACTCAACAGTCACAACTTCAGCTGGTACAATCTTGTCTGAAGAGCAGCATTAAATTGGCACCAGCCTGTGTGCAGACAAGACCTTATCTTCTACTCTTCATATCAGTACTTACAGCTCCCTACACCACTTTTACCTCCTGAACCATAGCTCCTTTGTTTAGTGTACTCTATTCTCCCCCTGCTCTCTGTAGAGTGGTTTATTTTCTTTCTTTCCTGTCTTCATGCTGTTATTACATAAAGAAAAAAAAATAAAGACACAAGGAAATGCACACCTAAATTATGCACGCTATAATCCTGCCATTTTGATACACACAGCAGTTCGTGCTGGTGGGGCATCCCAGTATCCCTGTGTTCCATTCTCAAAATCTCCTTATTTTGTTAGAGGTGTACAGGAACAAACAGTCCAAGATCTTTAACTACACAAGCACATCCTATTCTCTTTCTGAATCGCTCTTGAGTTCAGCTGCAGAAGAGATGAAATAAACTGAAAGGAAGTAACAAAAGGAAATTTGTATCACCAGAGCCAGGACTCCCACTTCCAGGAGGTGGCAGTGTTGTCTCTTCATAATTCCCTGCTGGGAAGCAGGAGAAGGACCACAAACATCGTGGTTTTCTCTGAAGGAAACACTTCCCTTTCCAAACCCCACCCATTAAGAACTTCTGTGAAATACTGGTACCAAATAAGGTATGACCATAATTTGCTATAAACTCACACTATATCTGTCTGCAGCTATGTAAACACAAATTTAGTGGTTTGGTGTGACAAGTGCTTTTTACTCTTAAGTTCTACTACAAGAACAATAACTCAACGCTTCCTTTTGAGCTTTTATCTAATAAACCCTCCTCACTCTCCTGCACTCTTAGGTGCTCTTCTCAATAAAAGCAAGCAAGATATTTAAGCAGTTTTAGCACCTAAATTGGGTAAATTATCATTTCAGATATTTAAGTCTAATAAACCAGGTGAGCTTCAAAGCTTTGAAGCACTAATGAATAGTTAGTATACTTACAACTGGATAGTTTAAAAACTGGGATATTGCAAATGCTTACCCCTCTTCCCCTCCTTTGGGATTCATTTTCTATTTTAAAACTGAAGATACATTTGCTGCTGACTTCTGCTTGACAATTAAAAGCAAAAATATAGAAAAAAGTCTCTTACAAGTGTTGCTGTTGTAACACGGATCTCTGAAAAATGTTCATAAATTTCAACAATGCACATACTTGTATCAATTTGGAAGCCAGGATGACTTCTGAAATGCAATATAAAAGCTGAGCACTGCATATTAAATTAACCCAATTTTCCTAACAAAAGTAAAAGCAGCTCTTCCGAAAGGGAATGTGACTCAGACTTAATTTCCTTTTATATGTGTACTTCAAATGCTGTCTGAAACTTTCAATTATCTGTACTTAATACTCATTTATCAAATCAAGCTATTTACCCGTCTAGTTTTTAAATGAATTAAAAGCATTATTTTCACTGGGCACATAAAGATGGAAGACAGTGTCATTAATCAGGCACCAGATTCTGGTGTACGAAGTCATCTCCAAGTACAGCCCTAACTCACATCCCCAAAAGACACAGGAAAAATTGTAAGTGAAGATACACAGACTAACGGGGTAACAGAAGGAAAAAAAAAAATCACTGATCTTTACAACTGCACAGTACTAACACCAAATACCCCTTTTTTAATAAATGCAGAACAGGTTGAGAAAAGGGGCCTGGTGGTAGGCTTAGATCCAAGTACACTACATGCTCCTAACACCCAGTACATCTTTGAAAGTGACTTGATTTTCTTGCTACTACTTAACAAAATATCTTATGGAATAACAAAATCTTGTAACTCACAAGTACAGAGTAAATATATAAAGTGAATCTATGTCTGAAATGATACACTGGCTGGTGCAAAGAGTATTAGAGAGTGATTCTGTTAATCAGGTTAAGTTTCCTTAATTCCTAAAAGGCCTCATGCACTGAAGTTGCAAACAAGGATTTGGTGAACACGGCTGGAAGCTCTGGAAGAACACAGCAGCATTCTGGAATACTGCATTTGGAAGTCCTTTGTCTCCTGTGGACTGCAAGTCCTTCATAATCAATGTTCAGAAATGCACGCTTCTAAACAGGGAGTTGCTTGGTTTTAAGATTTGCATCTAAACCAGACCATGTTTGGTCCAATAAACTTGTTTTCCTTGACAGACTAGCTCAGACTTAGAGGCTTCTCATTTTTAGATACCTGAAGTGAAGTGAGACAACTCTCATGCATGTCCCTAATGCTGTTTTGTACAGCATATAAAGATTTCTTAAAGAAATAAAATCCGGTGGAGTACTTTTGCAGATAGTGCATTGGCAGCTTCTCAGGAAGATTACAGCTCAGACCTATCCACTGAAAAGCAGGACACATTTTTTCACAAATACAACACAGACAATTTATCTGGGCATTTAGTAATGGTGGAGTTCCCACATATCAGTGCAACTTACCTTAAAAAAAGCAATCTGAAGTTCTTCCTTGCATCTGAATATGAGAGTTCTTCATCGCAGGAACTAGGTTGTTCTCTATGTTACTAAAGTCTGGTATTTACATATCTTTTGGAATCAATTTAACTATTCAGCTACAGGAACCTAGTTTTCTACTGTTTTCTACTGGAAGCGGTTAAATCTGTAAAACCTCCAGTGTACTAAATCTTAAGAGCAATCTCCCTTAAAAAACCCTCAAACTTTCTGCCTCAAAACCTGTATTCCTGTCTCCTAGGAAAAAAACAAACCCTATAGGAAAAAGGACATTTTAAGTGAAATGGTTCTATGGACACCTGTAATTGTCACAGTCAGAAAAATCTGATGTAAAATAAGCCCTTACAGTTTCATTTATGTCTCTCCACTAATTTTAGTTATGTTTAAAACACTACCGCTTCTGACAAAAAAGCTAAAGTTTCTTTAAAAGAATCTTAAAAAAATGGAAGCTAGTTAAAATATATACCTTAAGGGAGTTTACTGTAACAAAGGTAAAGGGCCTAATATGCAGCAAAAATACATAGAGAAAAATTACAACCATTTAAACATTTGATGTGGGAAAAGGCCATTAAAATATACCTGGTATGTGCTATGTTCATCAACAGCAATTTAGGGTAGCTGGTGTTCCCTCAGTGTTTGAAAATTGTAGCTAGAAAATCTCGAATATTGTTTACAAACTTATCAGTTACTTTACATGTAAGTATTCAATAACTAGGTTTACTTCTTAAAATAAAATGTAAATTGGCTGAAGTGTGGTTACAAAAGCTGTGAGAACTGAATTTCTGAATTCATTGCTCTTCAAAGGAGTAAACATGAGGCACCAGAGGTCATGTGGTTCGTAACTGAAATGTCAGATTTCATCTCAACTTCCATAACTGCATTATAAAACTACTTAGATGGAGTCACCCAAAAAATGTCATAAGCAGAAAGACTTGTTCAGGCTTCAAAGCAGTATTTACTTACCTTTACATGAGCTACAAGGATGTTACTCAAAACCTGCAAAAATATGCAAGGCAGTATCTCTGCCCAACATCCAGGTGAGATGTGCTCTTGTGTGTGTGGATAATGTGTGGAATATGAACAGAGAAAGGGGAAAAACAAGAAAATAAAGATAACAGAGTTCTGCCTCCCCCCAGTATAAAAGTAAAGAATGGTCCTTAAGTTATTTCATGTAAGGAAGAAAGCAGCAGGAATATACTCGACAGTTAAAAGCTGTTTGCAGAGGTGTCAAGTATTGTTGGATACCACGTTGAAGATTTCACTCTCGGCACCAGGCACTGAAAATGCAAGACCTGAGAGACAGGTGCCAAATCTAAATTACAAAAATACAATTGAAATTAGTACAGGCAATTGCTGATTCTCGGAGCACACTGCACAACCTTTTTGTAAAACTTAACACAAGTGTATCAATACTTACCTTCTAGATTAGAAACAGACACTGTCTTTATGGGAAAGATTTCAAGCTTAACCATGTAGTTTTCATCCAGGAATCAGCTGGGTAGATCGACAGGCTCTTAATCACACAACTGTCATATGATACAAATGAAACTCCTAAAAGTGTCTCTCATTTGTGTGTATCTGTGTGTGAATCTTTGAAGGTGGAGAAAAGTAGCTTGGTGCCATAGTGAGAAAAAACCCCCAAATCCTAAACTCCCTAGTTTTGCAGAGCCAAGAATGGATGGGTATTCAAAGAAAATATGATTATTCAGGAATATCCCTAAGCCATACATACATTTGAACAACAGTGCAGGTGAAATGGCAGCAGTCCTTTCAGGCTTTACAGCATTGTAATTATGATCGCTGGCCCAGGACGGCGTGACGGGTTCTGCCGCTGGCTCTCGAGCAGGAGCTTGGGTGTTTGCCTCAGTCTTGGCCGTGCTCACAACAGTCTTCTTCACATTCACCTCTCTTTTCTCAGGGAACTGTCTCTTTTGGTTTGAAACTGGTTTGATGCCCGCCTGTGTAATTAAAAGTAGCTCGATTACTAATAATCATCAAATATATTGCATTTTACAAACAAGCAGAGAGAGTTACACTTATGTACACCAGTTGCTTTTATAGTAAACTCCTTACTTTTATAGTGCACCACGTGAAATATTTGATTACTCCAAAACCCAGTAATTTGAAGCTTAGTTTAAAAAGGCAAAATTAATTTGAACTAAAGTAAAATAAGAGAGATGTAATTACTTAAAATAACACATTTTTCAAAGTCGTTGCCATCTAGAAGGGTTCCTTGCACCCTTGCAAGGAACTATCTCCATCTAGAGGCAATTATTAAGGTTTTGAAAAAATGACAGGAGAACATTTTATTGTCCTTACCACAGAAAAAGGCAAGAGAATAACAAGCAAAAAATAAGAGAAAGCTGCTCTTCAATGCAGGACTTGACAGTTTTATTTGAGTCAAAAAGGAGAGCACAATAATAGAGCACAGTAATAAAAAGGAGAGGAGAAATAAGCCACAGTGCTCCAGGGCAACTGCTCTGGATCATGAACACAAGCTTACCTGCTGCTGAGGTTTTGGCATGCCTGGCTTTTCAGATTTTGGTTTGATCTTCTCTTTAGGTTTTGGTTTTGCATCTTTGCCAGAACTCAAGATCTTCATGGTGGCTGCAGCATGTTTGAGGATGCAGTCGTTGCTGCAGTACACGGAGTCGGGCTGGGCCACATTGAAACAGCCAGGGCCGATGCACTTGGAAGCACCAGGAGCTTCAATTACCTACGAAGAGAAATGGAGTGAGGTCAGACTTCAAAGAGGAAACAGCAGGAACACGCCTCTATAACATGGAGAAATGCTTACACAGCCCATGCGCAGACTGCAGCTCTGACCTGCAAAATCGCCAGCATGAGAACAACTGCTGTTCATGACACAACACAAAAAACCTATACAAAGCTACGAATTTCACTCCTCTAACAGATTATTTTCAGAATGTGCTGCATTTTCAAGTGGTTGGTCTGCTAGCACTGAGATAAAGGAGGCTGGTTTCCTAAATTTTCAAATCCCATAAGCACACAAATGCTTTTTACTGATCCTCTACATCATGTGAGAAATAATGTGCAGCTGGGTTCTCAGCAGTAAGGTCTCTAATGCATCCCCATCAGCTGCTGTCCTCAGCCATGCACACGTGCAAGAGGAAACACTCATATTCAGGTGTACAGATTATTCCTGCGCTAGAAGTTTTATCAATTTTAAAGTCTCCAAATACCATTCTTATAGACAACTTTCACATAGCCTCCTACTCCTTACAAATTTAGAGGTTTGCCTGTCCAATCTGAATTTTCCTCTAATTCAAAATCATTCTCCATTTATATCAAGGTGTTACAGATGAAGCACTTCCTCTTCCAATGTTAAGATTCAGAAAATAGCACATTCCTTGAAAACAGAGTGCATTAAGTCCAAGACTAAAAATACCTGAAAGCTCTTTAGGCTCCAACATATCACCTCTGGGTATTATGCTTTTAATCTCTCTTCTAAATTACTCCTAAAAACGACACAACCAATCTGACACTCACAACTACTGTAGTTGTAAATAACCTCTCCCTATTTGTAGTTACCACAAGTAAGCTTTTCAGGAATATTTCCAGTTAAATAGATATTATTTGCATAGTGCGTCTGACTTTCTCGCAACCAAAAGTCAGTACACAGCTTTATCTGCAGCAGCCTGATAAAACCTGGATTTGGGAATCTTCCCATCATGTACACACTTAACTGAGAAGTAAAGATAAAGAGCATTTGGTGATATTCAGTAGCAGAGCCAACACCAACAGCACCGGACTCTCAAAAACCTTTCTGTGTACAAAGAAGTACAAACGTATTTAAAAATATTTTTGAGAATACTGTTTTCTATGCTTTTATTTTAAAAGAGTAAATATTTACATATTCAGGTCAAACTGTTCTGATCTATACCTTAATCTCACTGTGCTGCCATGGACAGCTCTGAAATCTGAAGGGAAATGTCCAAGATACTGGCACTACCACAGTATCTTACGCAGAACAAAGACAACCACAGTAGTACTTGTTTTTTTTAATTCATGTATATTGAGCTGAAAAAGCTTCTATGCTGTTCCATTTGGGCATGGAACTTATTACTACAAAATTTAAACTTCCTTTAGATTTCAAAATAATTCAAAATACACATTTTTAGATTAAAAAAGGCAGTATAAAGAAATTCTCTATTTGCTAATAACCTAAAGCAGCATCAGGACAAAAATCAGAACTTCAAATACTAACTGGAAGTACAGCTGGAATTAACTCCAACAGAGACTTGTCAATGTTAAGTGACAAGTTTCACTACAATTAAAAATGTCCAAAATTTTGAGATTATTTCAAAGATAGTAAAAACTAGCACAGGATTCTAATATTTTTATTAAAATAATACCTCACTGTTTGACTTCCAAAACAGTATTTAGAAAGGGCAGAATAGCACAAACTATTTCCTTACATAAAACTTTTAAATCCCTCACTTGAAACTAACAGTTTTAATTCCTGTACTAAGAGAACTATGGATAAACTTCTGCTAACCAGCACTGTTTAGTGGGCTGTTCAGCTTATGTGTAGCTTTAAAATCAAGTCAGATTTATAGCCATACAAGTCATTGTCTCCATGTAATCAGTGAAACATGAAAAATAAGAAACAGTTAAAATACTTACAGGTTGAAATATCTTTAGTTTTTTCTTCCCACTTGGATTTGCAGCTTTTTCAATCCTACCCTTGATTCCTTGGTCCTCAACTGATTTTTGTTCAATTGTTCCTATGCTTGTGAATTCTGTGCCATCCACATTTCCTTGCTCCACTTTAGCTTCCTGCTGGTCTAGTTCTGAAACAGGCTCATCCTGTCCCTGGAGAATGGTGCAGTTTGGACAGATATAGTCCTCACCATTCCTCTCCAACAATCGCCCTCGAGCCTCAGAAATACCCACGCAGTCACCATGAAACCATTCCTCACATCTATCACAACAAATCATAAACCTGAAAAAAAAAACCCACCAAGGAACAGTAAAACACTGTGTAACAAAAAGACAATTAACATTCAATGGATATTTCAAGCAACACAAGCACCCCAATAAAGCACCAGTGCACAGTTCTCACTGGCTATTTCTGTATTTTTTTATCCTCTTTTAAGTATTTGTTATAACTCCCTGTCAAAATTTAACAAACCCAAGAGCTCATTCATAAAGTAAGCACTAGCATCTGGCTTAATTATTCATCACAGAAAAATTCCAACTCCTTACACTGCGTCTGCAGCTGACCCCTTTGCCTACCTGTTGTTATGAGGCTGACGACAAATACAGTACAGGGCATTTGGGTCGTAGATCTCTGACTCGGGTTTGCTTTTGGGCTGTTCTTCAGGTTCCTCATCTGAGGCCCCCTTTGCACCAAGGGTAGGCTTTTCCTCCTTCTGAGCCTCAAGATCTTCAGTGTCCTCCTCAGACACAACCACCTGACTCGCAATCTCAGTGCTGTCTGCAGTCTCAGGCTCCTGTTTGACAGGCAGTTCAGACTCATCCTGTTTCTCAGGTGCGACATCACCTGTTTTGGCAGGATCTTGTTCTGAATTCCTTTTCCTCAGGTGATTTTGCACATCCTTCAACACCAGCTGAGGAGGTTTCTGCTCAACACGTTTCTTTCTTAGCCGATTCTGCAGTTCCTTCAGTGTTAACCCATCACTGTCACTGTCAGAAGTAGCATCTTCCTCTTCCTCCTCTTCTTCTTCTTCCTCTTCCTCTTTTGTGGGTCTGCTTTTAGGGCTTTTCTGCTCCTTACAACTCCTGGTGCAAATCCTCCGAGTGACAGGTTTTGTATCTGGAGTGCTCTCAACACTGTCTTCAGAGGCAGTTTCAGCATCCGTGGCTGGACCAGAGGCTGCTTCACTGGAATCCTCCAGAGTAGTGGGAACACTCCTCCTCCCCCTGCGCCTCACCGTGGTCAGGAACTCTTCCACTCTCTCCGTGCGCTTTGGCTGCCGTCCACTCCTCCTGAGGTTTATGCCTTGCTGCTGCTGCGGCTGCTGCTCACTGGAGTCCACATCAGCATCCCCTGCACCCTCTCTCTTGGCAATCGTGGTCCTCCGAAACCCCCAGGTTTTCCTGAATTCTTTACTTGTCGGCTTGACAGACTTTTGTTCTTCCTCATTGCTTTGCTCACCTTTATCATCCAACACTGATGCTAAAAACAAGGGAATAATTAATAAAGTGGTGGTGATGAAAGACGTGTTTTCTTAAAACCTTTTGTCAACATGTTATTTTCTTCGTGATGTCTACATATCTCTACTTCATATGATGAGCCTCAAAACAGGTATTTTCTTGTGAATGTAATATAACAGCAGTAGCAATTACATCAACCACTGATCACTGTGACAACATAATCCAGCTGTTCCTGTTGAAAAACTCTTGAGTTATTTAAAATAATTTAGATATGTAACACACGTACATACACGATGGACAAATAAGCACATTTTCAATTGCAAAGGAAGAACTCTTACCAGGAGAACTGTTTTCCATGTTGTCAGTATTAGGTTCAGACTCTAATGGCACTGTGTTTCTACCTTGTTCCATAGTACAAGCAACACTGTCCCCACTCTGAAATGCTGAAGAGAAACATAAGGTTCAAAACCCTCATTCAAAAATATTCATAGCCTAAGTAATTAGTAAATATTCTGATCTCAGTATTGATTGTAACAAGCACTTGTATTTCAAGCCACTAATATTCTTTCAAAGTACTAAGTTAAACATGTGGGTTTGGATACTGTACTGACATTTTATTGAGTAGCCTTAGGATTTCTGGTATTTCTCAAAAAAACCAACCAAACAAAAAACTCCTCCATGGTATGAACCTACTCCCGGGGGTTGTCTGGGGAAAAACTCTACAGCAGTTCCACTCACTTTTCTGTAGAATGAAACGTAAGAAAGGCTGAAAACGTTTTTGTAAATAACCATGTCAAGGACCAGCCTATGTGATCTACCAGAATGACCCCCCAAAAAAAAACCCCCTGATTCAGCAAAGAACCTCCAACTGTCACAGACTCAGCCACGGAAAAAAAGAAAATCTGTGCTGAGAACCTGATGTGTTTTCTCAGAAGTCTTTCCCAGCTTACTAGAAGACTCTGTTATTTGAGAAGGCAGAAGCAAATGAGAGAAATAAATGTAGGATCTGTATTTTGATGAATTCAGGAATAACCTGGTTTGAACAACTATTAAAGTTAATATACTTCCAAAGAGCAGCATGCCCTGGAACTGCTCCTAAGGGCACAGACCTGCAGTGACACTGCTCCCAGGGAACTGGAATGTGCAGTAGTAACTGCGCCTCAAAGAACAGGCTAAATAGAAACAGTTTTTTAAAAACAAAGAACAAACCCCAACTCTCCCCAAGAATGTTTCTGGATATGTGTATCCCCAGCTGAGGAATTGCAAAGGTAAGCCAAAAGCGAACATGAGCAGAATTCCTAAGTTAACAGCACTGAAGAACCAGAGGTTTCTAACAGCTGTACATAACACAGCTACAAGTTTTCAGAGACATCCTTCAGCACGCTTTTCCCAGTTTTCCAGTGTTCCCTGGGAATAAATGCCTCCTTATTTCATATACTGCATCACTTCTATTACTGTTCTGTCTTAACACAATCCCTCCTCTGCAAATCCTCTGCTTTCAGAAATATATTTAACACTGCTTGAACAGAAATGTTAGGGGGCAATGCTATGGAAACAAAAATCTATGCAGATATGTTAAAAAAATTAACACTTCAGTTGTAACTGTGAATACTATACACGTCACTGGAAAAGCAGCAGACGTCAGAACATTAATTTAAATAGTAACTGATCAGTTTTAACATTACAGACAGAATAAAAAATGTATTTTAAGCCTGCAGTACACAGGTAAAGAGCTCAAACTGTCTCAATCCAATATGAAATTCCTTTAAGTTCCCCCATTAAAAAATCACTAACTATAAATTTTAAACTTTTTTTAAACAGCACTAAAATTATATTCGTACCAGAAAGGTCACCATAATTAAGGAAGCAAGTCAAAACAGTTAAAGTTTACATCTTTGTTTACCCTGGAACATGAAAAAATGTAAAAAGCTACAAGAAGAGGTTACCCAAATTCTAAGATTTAAATTCCAGCTAAAATGTGAATAACTGAGAGGGCTCTCCAACGTCCTCTATACCTGACACAGCATCAGAGGTTTGAATGGTTTCTCCCTGAAGAGCTGAGCCAGAGGAGGGCAGCACAGGATCAGAGTCATTCAGCATCCTCCAGCCAGCACATGCTGAATTTCCTGACTCAGAAGTGCCACACAATCTCTGAGTTGTCAGCAGGTCCAAATGCTATCAATCCTCTTTTTCCTGCTGGCTCCTGGAAAAAAAGAAAGGGACAAAATAATGCATTGATATATTTATTAACTCATCTTACTATTGTTTCCTAAATTTGGAATTGTTTTGCTTCTATTACATTACATTATAAAGCAAATTCCATTATTTTGTTTTCTTGACAGTTGTGCACTTTCAGAAAAACACTGGAACTGGAAAGAAAATTCAAAATTAAGCAATACCACTTCCCCACTTATCAACAGCCGAGATCTTCAAAAGAAATACAAAACATGACTGCACTCTCATTAATCCATTTAGATCCCATTAAGATTTCCAGAACAGCAACAAAACTGTAATGAAGAATCTATTCCATGTGCAGTGTTTAAAAGCATTCTGAGAGTGAAATTAGTACTAAGTGCAGGTGGTCAATGAAAATACAGAAATGCTTTTAAACTCCATGAGCATGGCCCAAGTTACAGTAGGGCAGATTTACTGATTTATACAAAGTTTCATCACAGGAGACACTGCAGTTTCCAGCACCTGAGTTTGATTATCAGTAGGAAATGCCTGCATTAACCCAAAGTAGTCTACCAGACTACAAGAACACCGGAAAAGAATTTGGGAGGAAAAGGAGGACCAGCTGGACAGGATGAACTGGCCTCTCAAATAAATTAGTGAAGACAAAAGAACGAAACTCAACATAGACCCTGTGTGTCAGCACTCTGCAATTAAAGATGCAGGGCAACTGCCACAGTAGGTGTAGGACGTAACTAAAACAATAATAATTCTCTGAAAGGAATAAAAATTGGTTATTAATACTTCAGGTGAGTAGACATACAAATTTTAAAATAGGTTAGATAATCCTTCATCGACATGCCAATGCATAGCCTGACTTTGATTTTCAAACAATACCTTTTTTTTTTCCAAATCTCTGAAGCCCCAACTCCTAAAGCATCTGTGCTCTTCAAAAATTACTTTTTACTCCCTAAGCAATGATCATCTCTAGGTATTCTCCAATGTCACTGCCCCAAAAGATAAAGAAAGGGGAAAAGACAAACCCCTTCCTAAATGTGATTTTCATCAGTGGATCATTTTATTTCATGAACTGTAAATCTCAAGATTTTCATGACTGCAGCAAAGCAGAATTAGTAAAAACAACAGGAGTGTAGAGCTAGATTCACATGAGGATTTCTTCTTCCCTCTGTGCCTTTTCTAAAGGGGATTATGTACATTATTCTTTGCCTCAGCCAACCACTATCACTCCAAAAACAGTAGGAAAAATAAACACCAAAAAAGAATAGAACACACTAATTATAAAGACCCTGGTGCTCTATCTCATGGCATTGAATACCTGCTCTAATAGGTATTTTGCTCCATTGTCTGAATCAGGGATTATATCCAGGGAGTCCATCACTGAGTTTAAAGTGCCTCTTTCCACGGTGTAGTTTTGTAAGAACCTTTCAATCTCCCCGTTCAGAATCCCCAACTCATCATACATCATGCAATTTTTAAGTGATATGCCTAAAAGAACAGGAAAGTCAGCTAATCACTTCTTGTTTAACTCTGTTTTAAACTATGAAACAAACTAAGCCTCTAGCACACACAAGAAGTGCCTCCTGTTTGGGTAATCTACACTGAAGAAGGAACTGTCTGAAGGGCTGTGTTCACAGTGCTGCACCTGGGCATTCGAGGCCCTGTGTGCAATGTGCTCTTCAGATTATGTTTGAGTCACTAAGTATCACTACAACATTTCAACCCCAGAATCAGCATCATCTCTTAGGAGACAGCTGCTTGAACACGAAGTGCATTTTCCAGTATCAGTCACTGCCCACCCAGTGGCTCGGCTGCACAGGGCACAGGCTCCAGCTCTGATTTAACAGAGAACAGCATTAACATCAGTAATACCTGAAAATAAAGATTCTGTGCCAGTATCATCCTTCTTTTTGCTCTAGTAGATATTATCTAATTACTATTACCTATATTATCTTCATTACCTAGAAGAAAAAAAATTTCCGGAACCCCAATTTTAAAATAATTCCAAATTTCACAGATATAAATATACAGTGCACTCAAAACTAAGGTTACAGACCTCATTATGTTTGCTGTAAAATGTCTGGTTGTTTCTTATTATTATTTAGTATCTCCACTCTTTCCTTTCCTATGTAGTTCAAAATATTTTTCATGAAAAATAGAGGAAGTTTCAAACTTACTTTACATGAACCTGCTCTTGCAGAATTGCATTTTAATACAGGCTAACCTTAAGTGCCTTGAAAGAAGCTGAAAATTCAAGTATTATCAAAACACAAAAGGATGAAGCCTTAACTCACAATTATACTTTGCACTTTTAAGCAAATGTTCTACAAACTGCCTGCAAAAATATTTACTACAACATATGGCAACTTTGGAATCTTCAAGTACCTCTTTCTCTTCCAGATTCAGTGGGACTTTTTCTTCATTTTGTTCTGTTTGTTCTCAACTGTTCAACTGCAGCTGAGATATTGACAGAAATGTCAACTGAAGCAGCAAACTGGCTATCTTGTTTTAAATGAGACAAACATCCATGATAACCTTACTTATTTCTCCTAACACAATATATTAATCATATTTCTGAAATTGGAAGCTTCAGCTGGAAACTGAAAATTATTGTATTTCCCCCTAGTAGACAATTCCCATCAGCATCATCCTGTCTTCCTATCTATATGTTAGCTAACTCTTATCTAGTATTTTGCAGAATATTAGAAAGGATAATTTGTTCCTCTGAAAAAACTGAGGCAAGAATCTCTATAAATGATGGGATAAAAAGGCAAACTAACATTAACTGACATATACTCAAAAGGCCCTCTGGTTCCTGCTGAGGTTCACAGCTTCTGTGAGAAGCAGCCTCCAGTGGGAAAATGCCTAAGGTTTTTAGATTAACTATAAATGAATTTAGAAATACAAATTAGGAGTTGCTGCAGTAGCATGAGCATTCCAGTGAAACAGAACAATCACTTAACTGAAAATGGAGCATCAAGACGATGCACAGTATCTCAAGAAAGAAGGTCCAGTCAAGGAAATGTTTATTCAGCTTTTTCCTCCCCCATTAGATTTCAGGTAAAATGTTTCAATTTTTCCAAAACCAGTTAGGCACTTGATTTCATTCTGGACTTAAATTCCAGAAGCAATGCAAGCACAGAGGTATTGTACCATAGAAAAATCACAGACCTGTCACAAGCTTTTAATTTCAATTTGGTCAACTATTCTCAAGCAGTAACAAACCCAAAATCACAGGGCTGCCACACTGCAAGAGCAGAGAGCCCAGCACTCCCATTCAGTAGCCCTGTGGATTTTCCAACTACTGTAAACCCTTGTGGTTTTTAGAAAACACAGACTGAAGAAATTCCAGACCAGACTCAGCAGCCAATTTAATCAGAGACAGAAAAGAGAGTCCCACATCTCAAATCCTGCTACTGCAACACCTCACAACACACATTAAAAATCTCGTCTCCAACACACCTTCATTAAACAAACAAAAAACCCGCTCCTAATCTCCTTCTCACATTCAGATAAAACCTCACCCGCAGCACACTCTTATCTACTGCCTTCCATTGTGACACAGCACTTAGAAATCTCAGGTGAAAAAGGACAGATTATCTCTGCCAGTAACACAGAGCTGAGATATTCATGGCAGGATGGGCTGTGAAGACACCTGGATCTGCTGTTGCTGAGTTCATTAAGCTCTTTTTAGAATGCCCAAAATAACAACTTTATCTGAGGTGACAGAGCAGTTTTTCAAGAACACCAACATTTGCCCATCTTTTTGTGCTTGTATTACTAGATAAAGGCCAATTCAATAAATCATGACAAATATTCATTTCAGATCGGGATTTCCACTTTATTTTTTTCTCATTTCCCTGAAGAGGAAATAAAAGCTCAATAGGTCCTCTGACTGCATCAAGGTTTTGTCTTTTCTGGAGCTGATTGTTTTAACAGCATTAAGAATTCCCTGCTTCAGGTAACTGGGAAGACTTCACTCTAAAAAATGATCCTTAAAGGAAGCCTAGTAATAAAACCTTTAACACCTACTAAAACCATCCCAGAAAAAGTAACTTCGTTTCTTGTTTGTCTGAAGACTTGTGTACAAAAAAAAGTCTGTCAGTATTCAGGACAAATTCTTCAGATTCATCTTACTGGGGATTTTATTTAGTGTTTGAGGAATATGTATGAAAGACCAGAGAGCTTTATTCCCTCATTCGCACATCTAGATAGCAAAATACGCTGCATCTTATTCCCTGATCTTGAATGTCAGCACTCTTCAATACTCAGCCAATTTTCTGTCATCTGCACCAATGCTGGTATCTCATTAGGGACTACACCAGCCCCTTGCACGAATACTTTAGTCCAAATGATTACTATCTGACACTTATTCATTCTCCTATCTGCTACTCACACTGAGAACTCTACAGAAGAAAGATCACACATGTACTCACCCCTACAAAAACACCCACAGAAGGAAGATTCGCTCCTATTTAAGACTCCTGATAGACAATATTTACATCTTTCAGATTTTTAAAGTCTTCATACTGAAACTCTAGTTATTGTTTTGGATACATTATGGAAATGCAATGGCCATGCCCCAAGGACAGGACAGAAATCTCAACAACCACAATGGCCAGCATAAGGTTCTGAACATGAGGGTTGGTGAGAAGACAAGACTCTCTATCTGCAAAGAAAGTCAAAGAATGATTTTAAACCACCTATGTTTTCAAAGCAGGTACATTCATCAGTGACCAATTTCATGTCCATGTCCTAAGACAAATCCAGTCTGTTCCACTATATAAGATACTAGCTTCAGTTAGAATGATTTGTACCTGGTTTTGTTATCTTTTTCTATGGGTTTCTTCAGAATTAGCTTGATACGCAAATCACTTGGCTGAAACAAAGATATCCCAGTCAGGTTTCTTAAATATCAAAGAAACTGCAGGACGTTACTAACAGGGCAGAAAGCATCCTTTCCAGAATAATATAACAGTTATTTCAGTCACAATTTACGCTATTTTCTCATTTTATTCCCTGTAAAAGAGTTACTGGGCTTGGCCTCTGATAGCCTCCTTTAAGTGTTAAAAATTCCTAATCAGCAAATATAGTAACATCACACAAGGAAAAACAAAATAGTCTGAGAACCCATATAAGGACTTAATTTCTGATGCAAATAAAAGAAATGTTGGTATGTCTTAGTTGATGCATTCCTACTCAGAAGACTGATCCCATTGAAGATTATTTTGCAGCCCTTTTTGGCAAAGATGACAGCTGGGAAACCTGCACTTTCTGCTAAGCAGCAGCAAAATTAATCCCTTGCATCAACAAGCACTGCAAAAGCAGCCCAAAGGATGCCAGTAAGGCACCGTCTACTTTGTACAGGAACAAGCAGTTCCAGTGAGACCAGGGACAAAAGTGCAATCCAGTGACCCCCAAGAACAGCAGGAACAGCTTCTGCCCTGGCTCTGGAGATGTTCCCTCCATCTGCTCAGCCATCAAACACACAAGAACATATACTCTACTGGCATGGAAAGCAACAGAAAATCAGATTCCCCCAGTACAGCCAGCACATGGTCTTTCACTTTCATGTAAAATATATCCACTGCTCACTAATTTAAGTATCTTAGGAAGGCAGACATCTTCCAAACAGTTGTGAAATGGACCTTGTGACAAAGAGAGGCAATGAGAGTTGAAGAATGAGAGGTCACAGTCCTAAAGCTTAAGTCTGGATATTGTGAGACGAGAAAATTGTTGTGGCCCTAACTCCTCCCCTGCACTCCAAATAATTTACTATCTCACTACTCAACTGCTATAGCCAAGCTGCAGCTCAAGGTCAAAAGCCCAGACAATCCTGGTAAATACAAAAATTTTATGCCAGAAGTTTACATCTGAAATATCACATTAAAAATCGAATTTGCATAAAATTGCAGTATTTCAATGCTTATTATAATTAGACCTAAAAGAATAAAACCAAAGAGAAATAACACTACAAAACCTGTAACACTTATCTCTAAGTGCTTTCCTGGCTATCATTAAGCACACTAAATTAATTTCAAGATTACAAACAAAGCCACCACCTCCTCTACCCACAGTAATACCAACTTAAAAGTGGCAGTTCATTCCTTCCTATTCTAGAGTGACTGTATTATTCCTATTTTAAAAATTTAACAAGCTTTTAAATTTGCAAGATGTAGACTGAGCAGTAAAACAGCCATGCTCCTCAGGAACAACCCAGCCTAATTTAAGAAACCTGCACTCTGAAACATTGCAGGAAGCACTAATTATTCTAGGCCAGTAGGAACAGTTCTATAAAGACAAATTAAGACAAATTATCACCAAGATCTAGTTTTAAGGTAGCTTTTAATATCAGGACAGTATTTCAATCTCTGATGCCCAGAGCACAACAGGGTAATAATTTGTCAGGGATGGCACCACAGACACCTACAGTCCACTCTCACACCACACCTCAGTCCACTCAGACCTGCTGCTTCTGCACTCACCTCCCCATCTCCGACTACACAGAGATTCTAGTCCTTGTAAAGCCTCATTTTGCAGTGTTGGGGAGTACCCCATCAAGTTCCTGCCAAAAGTAATGGAAAAGAACTGACAGGTGTGGGAAATCAGGCTGTCCCAAGATAGAAATGGTTGAACCAGAGGATGAAGAATCTGCACCTTTGAAGGTGGTGGAAAGAGAGGGTGTTTATGGTACCCACACCACAGGAGGGCAAAGCTCCCCGAGGACACCTGAGCACACCAATGAAGGGAGATGACCAGAGGGAGGAAGTGAGGAAAAAATTAATCCAGAGGCTTCTACACATCTGCTGAGATTCCCTTCCTCAATCTCCCTGATGTTTTTTCAGGAAATCTCTGAAGGTACTGTAGGACCCTGAGGTGTAATGATGTGGTGCCAGAACTATTCAGTAGCGCCCATCGCTACCACCTCTCTGTACCCAGGACGTTCACGACATTTCAATGTAGCTTTGCGGTCTGCAGATTTTCTGCCTTTTTTTTATGTTTGGTGCTAAAAATTATTTCAGATGATCATGGTATGGTGCAAAACACTCATCCTGTCTTGGTACAGGAGAGCCCACGAAGTGCACATTCACACGACACCACATACCAATATACAGTGCTGACATCAATGAACTAATGAGATTTAAAATGTAAACAAACATTAACTACTTTTTAAAAATTTTCAAATATGCAGAAACAAGTTTCTAATCTCCTTCTAGATTTTTCTGTCACGAAAAATGAGACTTAATACATTTATAAATTTCACAAGATCAATACTTTCCAAAAGTGGAAAATAGTGAAGAGTTTAACTTAACAATAAACTTTAGAGCAAACCAGCTTACTTTTTAAAATACAAGGAAATGGATTAATTCCAAGAAGAAAGAGCTTCCCTTAATAACAAGATACACTCACTTGATCTCTGTACTTGCAACAATTAAGACATTAACCTTTCCAAATTAAAATGTCTTTAGTCACACATTATAAACCCTCTCTGCTATGTCTGAAACTAAAAGACCATCAGGCTTTCCACGGTTCCTGTCAGGCTGCTCACTTACCTTACGTAAGCCTCACAGGAGGGTCAGTGCCTCACAGGATGGAAACCTGTGCTCGCAATCCTGCACGTTTGCAGGGAATGTGGGACCTCCTGGAAGTGATGAATTTAATGTGTGTGCACAGCAGCAGATTATCAGATTAGCGGCACACACAGCCCGGGCCCAGCAACAGAGCACAAAGACAACGAGCGACTCCACAGTACAACAGAACTGCACCAAGCAAAAACACAGAGCACCTCCCTGGTTTATGCAAAGCAAAACACACACACATTGAAGTTTATTTTGATGTCTTTCAGGTTAAAACTCTCTTACTTCATATTGCAGCACACAGGACCCGAGCAGTCAAGGGAAGAAGGGATGGACCACTGGGCAGGTCAGGCAGCAAAACGAGAACAGCACCAGGCATTACAGTAGTATTTTATTCTGGGTAAGTAGCAAAAAGAGCTTCTTTGAGCCAGACTGAAATTATCACAGTTAAATTCAGCTAAATAGCAATTTCTCATAGAAATACTCAAGGCACTTCAGCAACAGGCCCATCAGATATCTGGCAAACACGAAGATTCAATTTAATAACAGATCCTATCTGTACTACAGATGTTGCCTCTCATAATTGCACAATTCAGGAACGTTAAGGGCTACAATCCCTAATCAACAGAGCTGTGCTGGCACAAGCGCCTCATATTAGTGTAACTAGATCTGCAAAACTGTACTTTTACCTGTCTATGCAGTTTGCAGGGTGGGGCAGGTGAGCACCACCCTGTGCAGTGGGTTCTCAGTGCAGCTGCACACAGAACCTCAGCTCTATCAAGGGCCCCACCACACAGGGAAGCAGCTCATCTCAGACGGGGAAAAAGACTTTGAAAAGTTCATCAAATTCCTTGGAAGAAGTTACATTGGCAAAGAGATTCTAAGGTAGGTGTGTAGGCAGGACAGGCTTTGCCAGCACTCTGTGTCAGCAGCTGGGGACAGAACTGTGACAACAGCACTGACGAATTTCGGTAACCCCTAACACAAGGCACTTACACTGTGCACATCCTCCAAGCTGTAAGCTCATAACTGTGTTTGGGAAACAAAATTCATACTGACTGTAGTGTTTTCTGCATTTATGAAAACATTAATTTTAAGAGGGAAGAAAAGTACTACATACATGTCATTTTTATTTTCTAGTCAGAACTCCATGGGTGGTTAACAGCCTAGGCAGGTACTGACTTAGTAACAGACTGACATTTGGCATTTCACTCCTCCTACAATACCTTCTGAAGCCTTTACTCACATTCTTCTGAGTAAGATAATCCCATGCTTGCCCTAAAAATGAAAATTTACCCCCCCCCAAAAATTGAATTTTTGGGTCAGGTTTACTTCTGCTTTCAGGGTCTGACCAGCATGAGCAATTTTGCGCATTAAGGAAAGCTGTTAGCAGAATCAAAGCAGTGTAGAGAGCTCTGCTGTTCTCTTTTTCCCTTTCATACAGATTAAGAAACAATAACCCCAACTTTAGGTGGTCAAATGCTTAGATTAAAACCCCAAGCACAATCATGTCTGTACAAGAAACCTTCTGACGGCTCCAGCAAAAGCCAATTTTACAAGTCATGGTTGAAAGTTTAGTCAACAGAAGTATCAGTTACAAACACTGCCTGGGTATCACTCAATACACAGGATCTTTAGCACTCCTGTTCCATCATCTTGAATGAAAATATTTTGCAGATACATACTATTTATTTGCCTAATGTTCAATTTCTGCTACTGAACTTGAGCTCTTCAGCAACTGCCCCAGGAAACACTGCTTTGGGAAGGCAATTCACACCCTCTGGCATGCCTTCACCAGGACATCACAGAAATTAGTTCTTTATCAGGGCCATTAGGAACATTCAGCTGTAAATCCAACAGCTAAATCAGAGAATCTTAAAGTTTAACCGTTCACAATCCCACAGCTTGTTTATTTATAAATAATCTATAATTTCTGACTCTACCAGCACAGCTGTTGAAGAAAACAAAATCATGCAGTTTTACAATTTTTTCCCTTATTTCATTTGTAGAAAGTGAGCCAAAATATAACCTCTGAAACTAGCTATCATTTTTATTCTTATTTCATCATAACAGCTTAATGAAATGAAGTAAACAGAAATGAACTTCTTCCAAATTTGGTGAAACACAGTAATTACAGCATGCTGATTATGTTATTAAGGATGCAGTAAACACTTCCAGTTTTGGTTAGTTTACTGGGAGAACACACATAATGCACATTTAATCTGTGTGTTTGAGCTGCCTAACCAGAAATTTAAGCTTTTTAAACTCAAAGTCTATCACTGCTCTTGAGACCACCATCAATAACACCTGTGGAATATTCGCTTACTTCAGAAGTTGTGTTAGATAAAAACTTTTACGCAGTGAATTCTCCCAAGCATTAACTGAGAGCTGAGAAGTCAGGCCTGACTGCACACACACAAACAGGAACCAGCTTTTGCATAAACTGGGGAAATCTTATTTGTATTAAAATCTTTTCCTTAAATCTCCTACCACTGCCCTACTACTTGTGGCACAAGAGACACAAGGCAGAAAGTGCACCAGAGAATAAAACTGGTGCAGAGACACCACTTCTGTCAACTTAAAGCCATGTAATCTCATTCTTGTCCAGTCCAGGCCCTTCTCCTCCTTCTGTCAGTTACACTTTATAACTCTCAGCCCAACCCCTTTAATCCTTGCTCTTCCTCTTCCCACTAATACCTCCAGCTTAAAGTTTCAGGCTGTACAGAATTAAAATCTCACAGCCATTAAGTTACAACTATAAAGACAATTACTTTCTTAAACCAGAAACAAATAACATGATCAACTGCCAGAAAATCTTAGTAGTGAAGCTGGATTAAGCAGAATAAACACTGGCTTTTGGGAGTCCACTAGACACTGAAAAAATATTTATTCAATTTTATCTGCTAACCTAGATTGATTCTATTTGCATTGCTTTGGGGAGTTTCAGGGTTTTGGTGTTATTTGCCTTTTTAATTCAAAATACCTCTTTTAATTATATGAAAACACCCTCCGAAGCACTGTGTGAATATATATTAGTTTATACTATTATTTTATATTTCAACAGTTTTAAAAACTGTAGGTTTTTTGCACTGTACATATATTTGCAACACAGCAAAACCTTCATTTGCATACCAACAGAAAATATCCCTTAAAGAAACAAACAACACAAAAACTTTGTAAAAAATAGAGATTTAAATGCTGGTCTTGAAAACATCAAATATTTGATTTTCAAATCACTGGAGTCAAGCACTCTCAATGGAGGCTGAAGGCAAACATGAGCCTTTAGTCTTCCACCTTTATGTCTGACATGTTTCTGGAACTGTCAAAGGAAAAAAATTTAAGGCCTAACTGAACAGCTATTTTGAGCTTACTTCTATATTTATTCCTATAGAAAGTTCTAAATGTCAAGGAACAATAACAAGCAGCTGGCACACATAAAAGTGGAGCACAACCCAGAATATCTACTACAATTAACACAGTATATGGTACACTTGGGCAGTAACTACACATCATTTTTCATTGACCAGCAATCAAATCGGTTAAACAGCTAGCAAATTTTGTTTGTAGAAGTAGCACCAAGACTGTTAAAGCTAAACTAATTCAAATTACCCCTTAAAAGAAAACTGAGGAAAATACACAAAAAGCAAACAGTGAAAAAGTTATCATAAAATAAGGCAAAATATAGTTTAATATAACCTGCCAAAGAATTCCATTAAACACGACTGGGATTACTATGTATTCAAAAAAGCTATTTCTGAAAAAAATCTCAACTCTATTATCCAGGGGAAAAAAAACCAACCAACCAAAAAACCCAGGGAATTTAAGAATGCTATATACATTCTTCTGAGTTAAACAAAAAGAATGAGCATTTTTTTTTCTCCCTGAAGTTCCTGGAAGGAAAACCCATGAAAGCTCATGCAAGAAAAAGAGCACGTTACACTGTTTCAAATTACTGGAGATAAAAACTGCAGGGCGAGTGTAATACACATTCATTTTACAACACATTACGAGATTGTAACATTCTTTCCAAGTTAAAAACGACAAGCTAAGACAGTAAGATTTTCATAATCACAACTAAAACATAAGCTGTCACTTGGAGGTATAAACTGAAAACTATTTAACTGTACGAAGCAAAATTTGGTCGCCACCAAATAATGGTTTTTGCAAGCCAAACAAACAGCTCCAAACTATCATCACCTCCAAAAGACAGCATTTAAGTACATTAGTACCATTTAAGTACATTAGTGCCAAGGATAGGGAAGAGTTATTGGCAAGGAATTTATCAAATATTTAAAGCCGGCCAACAATTCCTACTGTCTAAATATTCGGTGTTTTCTCCCTATAAAACAGTCAGCAGAACATGATGAAGTTCAACTCCTCGTGTTTAACTCACCAATAAGGAGAACCTCTCCCTTGCCCAGAGAAAATCAACATCTCCCCAAGGCACGGAAGTTTCAGTCCCCCCCGCCGAAGCCCCGGAACGATTTCGGTTGGGCTCGGTTGGGTTTGTGGGTCCCCAAGGGCGCTCCCCTGCCCCAGCCACCACCGGCGCAGGCCCAGGGCCGGTGGGTACAGTCGGTGGTGCCGTCACGAAGCAGCTTCCCGGCGTCAGCTTGGCCATGACGGCGACGAGCTCCGAGCACACCCGGCCTCTCCTCGCCTCTCCTTCCCCCCAAGATGGAGGAGCCGCCTTCAGCCCGCTCCGCCCGGGGAGCGGCCGTTCCGCTCCGG
>VZTD01003572.1:592430-684599 GCA_013397725.1 Rhagologus leucostigma | reverse complement strand
CGGCATGAGGCGGGATGGCGGCGCCGAGCCCTACTGGTCCAGGTAAGGCTGGACCCGCTCCCGCTCCCGGGAAAGCCGCTCCGCTGCTTGCGGCGCTCTCCCGGCACTCCCCGCATCCCCCGGCCCGTGCCCTCCCGGCCCCGGCACCCCCCGCATCCTCGGGCCCCGCCGCCTCCCGCAGCTCCTGGGAAAGATGCGGCTCCGGGATGGAGGGGGTGGGGCGGCCCGGACCGCTCCCGCAGAGGCAATTTCGGAGGTGCCTGGTGCTCCCCGTCGGGCCGAGACAGTTCTGTCCCTGTCCCCGGCGCTGCCCTCCGGGAGGGACATGGTCCCACCGCCCCGGGCGGTTCCCGCTGTCTCACTCCTCCGGACTCCAGCAGAGACGGTAGAAGGAAGGGGGAAGATAGGGAATTACTGTGAAAAACAGGGGGAAAAAAACAGCTATTGAGCTTATTTCTGGCCTATAATCAGTGAATTAAACACAAAACCGCTATGAGGTTCTTATCGAAGTGTTCCAGCAGGGATGTTTGTGCTGGCGATAGTCATTCATTAAGATAAAGTCTGGAATAGGAGCTGGGCAGCAGCTAGACAGCATGAACTGCTCTTGATGTAAAGTCATTAAAATACTTAAAATACAGGCAAAGGCAGGGTGATCCAGTGTTTGGAGCAGACTGGGACACCTGGGGCAGTGCTGCTCCTCTCTGCCACCCTGGGGAAGTCATTCAGCACCACGACCTCAGGATCAGCCCCTTCTCCCATCTGAGGTGGGGTGAGATGATGATTCTGAAGTACCAGTGGGGCAGCTGGAAGTCATGCTCGGGCTTTTCCAAACTGGGAGCCCCTGGACTCCCTGTGCTTTAGAAATTTGGATCGGTTTCAGCTGACTGATGTCAGCTGTGGTGGCCAGCCCTGGGTCTCCCCATTCCCCCTTGCCTTGGGGTCACACCGCGGTGAACTCGCCCTGGCAGGAGAGCAGAGGGACAGCCACAGGACAGGTGGCACCCGTGCCAGTGCACAGGAACATGGGGCCAAGGGGAGGGATTGTCCCCTTCCAGCAGCAGTCAGCCGCTGGGTAAGTTGGTGTTTATCAATTGCTCTCTGCAGTGACAGCAGGCTGATAGTGAGCTTTAAACTGCCATCCCAAGGGAGGCTTTTCCTGTAGTCAGAGACTGGGAAGTCTCATCAAATCCACGCTCACCTTAAGAGTAAGGAGGTGGGTCTGAAAGAAGACCTTTGGCACAGAGGCACTTAACATCTGAAGATTATTTCCCCCTAAAGCACTTAGGAAAATTCATCTCTCTGTCTCCCCCGTGCTAACTTTTCCCTAAGTCTTTGTGAAGTGGGAGTGGTGGGACCCCATACCAGATTTTCATGAAGCAAAACTTTAATTTATATGTTTTTCCTCTAGAAAAAAAAAAAAAAAAACGAGCAAAAAAGCATTTGACCAGAACAAGCCCTCCTGTTTCCCAAATCTCTTCAAAAAATGCAAAAAGTAGATAACACTTTCCAAAACAAACAGGATGAAGACAGCCTGTTGATTGAGACAGACATTTTGAGTGATTCTGACCATGCTAAGTGGTGCTAATAATTGAGAGAATCCTGTTAATGGGAAGGAGCAGCAGGATAACCCTAAGGCACGTCAGATCATTATCTATATTGCTGTAGTTTGCAGAAGTTTCGATCATGTCCCCGTTGTTTAGTGTAGACACACACGTGGTCACAGCCCTTGTTTGGAGAGGTTTTATGGAGGTTTTATGGCCTAAAGTAAACTGGGCAGGTGGAGGATGAGTAAGGGGGAGTAGAGAGGGGGAATGAGCCACCAGATCATGCGAGGAGGTTGGTCAAGTTTCATAAAGTACCTCGTTGGGTGGTTTGAAGTAAATTTGTTGGACAGTTTGTGAACAGTATATGCAAATAAATAACTTTCATAGTTTCCAAGTAGCGAGTTATTGCCATGGAGGCAAGGTGTTATCAAGTGGGGGAAGTGACATGGGTTCTCCTTTCATGCTCCAACGAAAGACATGCCAGGCAGCCTTCCAAGATCTGTCAGTGCAAGGAGAGATAAACAGTTATCTTGGCAGGTTTATTTTTCTGTCTTTGTTCATGCTGCTTCTTCTTTTGTCCTCCCTTTTTTCAACTGGCTTTTCCTTCCTCTTCCACTGTTCTTGCCTTGTGTTTTATCCTGCCTGCCTTTCCCAAACTTTTCTGCAGGTTTCCAATGGCTCCATTATCACACATCTCTTCCAAGATCAGCACCTGGGGATTTCTGTTTGGGGCTTGAAAAAGCCTTCGTGCTTATGTAGCACATCTGGACAGTTAGAGAGCATTTCTTAATGTCGATCCTAACATGCCAAAGCAGGACCACCCGGGCAGTGGATGCGTTCAAGCATCTCTGGTTTAACTGAGGGAAGACCAAAGCAGTGAAAAGAAGAATCAGTTGCTGAAGGTTGCACACAAAGCCACCAGCAGATCCAGCAGTGGATGTGGGGCTCACATTTTGGATGGTGCCTCCAGGAGAGAAATGCAGCATGAAAAAGTCACTGTGTCCTGGGAAGCAAATGACTCCTGAAGCCACTGTGTGTCTCGAAGCCTCTGGCTACACCTGAAGACAAGGGGTGATTATAGCAGTTTCTTTAAGCTCCAGAGATAAAAGGAGTCCTTACCACTGGCCACAGTCTGGTCTCCGGTCACCTGATCTTTGCCCAGAGACAACAGTCAGTTGTTTTTTCTGAGTTCTGTGCCCTCATCTTTTGTCAACATGATGTTGCAGCTTTAGTTGGGTGGGGTTTTTTTTGTGGTTGGGATTTTTGTTTTACAAGTTCCTCACCCTGGTTTTAAGCGTGACCTTGCTGAGAACTTTTTTCACGTGGAAAGTGTAAGCAGGGCACACATTTCGTTCCTGGCTGATCCATGTATGCCCTCAGATCAGTGTGCAAAGCACGTCTCTGCTTTATTATTATGTTTTCTCACCACCTCCACCTGGACTCAACAACTACTTCCAGCTCGTATGAGCTGCTGAAATCTAATTTCATCTTTGCTTTTGCCGAAAGCAAGAAATGAAGAGAGGGAATAAACCCAGAGCTCGCTTGCTGAACACCACTTTGTTGCCATCTGCGGCTCTGTGGAGGGAGCTTGAGCACAGGAGGCGGACAGGAAGCCAGCAGCTTTCCCAGGAAAAAAAGCCCTGTGTCCTCTGTGCTGCTCTTGTTGGCTGTTAGCTGGATTGGGAAAAAAAACCATCCAACAACTCCCCTCTAAACCCCAAAGCTACTTTTGACAGCGACAGATTAGCTTGGAGCTGGTCTGCAGCATGACAAAATCAGCTTGAGGAGGGGGGGAAAATTACTCCAAGCCTCTCTTCTGACAAGCATGTTAGATTTTGAAGGAGAAATTGTTGAGAAAAACAAAGAGTGAGAAGTGAAAAGACTGTCAAACAGGGTTAAAAATAACAACCTGGGTATTATCTCCTGGCACAGGAGTGTCTGCATGGCTGCTGTGTTGGTGCCACGTCAGTCAGTCCTGCTTGTGGTGGAGGTTACTGTAAATTAAAGCTATAGGCAGGTAAGCTGGAAAAGAGGTTTTTGAAGGGGGATGATTCCATGGGGCTGGGAATGGGTGATGAGGAAGGAAGCGTTGACATACCCTGGTTGACAGGCGACCAGGCACAGGGGGACCGCAGGCACCAGCTGCCTGTGCTGGGGACATTCCCCTGGGAGGTGGCCTCGTGCTTGGGCTGCTGGGTGTCCTGGGCTTGGAGCTGGTGGCGTGGCTGGGAGCTCGGTACCACCGTGTGGGCTCATCCCATCCTGCCCTCAGGTTCTGGCAGGGTCTGGGGAGTGTCCAGTGCTGGCGGCCGGGATGAGTGAGAGGGCTGGGGGCACTGGCGGTGACTGCACTGACGTGCTCTCCGTGCATCTCCCACAGAACTGTTTCTAATCTCTTTTTAGAGAGGGGAACTGAGGTAGCGATGCCCTCCCCGGGAGGTGGGCGTTGTGCTCTGCTGCTGGTACCTGTGCCCATCCTGTGCAGATCAGGAGCTGCAGCTCCCAGTTCTTCTTCCAATTATGGAAGACACCCACAGATACTGCAGATGGCTTCTGGCCAAGAGCTGTTGCTGGGACAGGCTGTTCATAGCCTTGCTGTCTAACAGAGCTCTCTTACCACCTGAAAATACCTGGCGGCCCAGACTCGTGCCTTGGAGGGGGCTAAACTGGGATGTAATTGACAGCCTGAACTCCAGAGAGTCCATCTCAACAGTGACCTGCAGTGTCTGCCAAAGCCCTGCAGACTGGGGGAAAGGAGGGAGGCGAGTCAAGAGAAATAAAGTTGAATAAATATTTGCTCTGTGGCATCTACTGGAGAAATTCCTCCAGCAGGAAAATATGCTGCAGATAAAGATACCCTGTGCTGCTGGCTCTGTTTCCACTGCCAGACAGCTCAGCTTGGTTTTGCCCCTTTGGGGATCTCAGGCATCCATGAGAATCCATCCTAACCACTGCGCAGGAGTGGGGCATCCACTGGGCTGGTGGGAGCTGGGTCTCAGGGAAATCAGGGGTGCTTCCGAGCAAAGCCATTTCCACCCAGTGCCCAAGGCTGCGTTTGGAGGAGGAGAACCAAGGGACATCAGACAGGGCTGCTCAAAAAGCCACCCAGGAAGAGTCATTAGGGCTTGGGCTAATTATAGTCTGGCTGGTGGTTGGAGGTTTGTGAAATAGGAAGTGTTTCTAGCTGCACGGCTGCTTCGCTCAGTGAAGAGGGTCTCGGTGACGTGCAGGAGGGGATGCACCTGCAGTGCCTGTCTCTTGTGAGGAGAAGGAGATGGCAGGTCAGGAGGGCACAGTCTGGGCACTGAGGAGCCACCCCCATCACACAGCACCGAATTAAATCAGTTAGGTGGCTCCAGACAAGCTCCAGTGATCCCCTGCCAATGGTGTGGAGGGCTGGCCCCTCTCACGGAAGTGTCTGTCACATATAGCCAGGGCTCGGCCTGGACTGGCACAGGGATGCTTGGTGGGAGATGCTTGGTCTGGCTGGTGAATCAGGCGTGGTGGCACCAGTGGCTGTGATTTCCTGTGCTCTGACTTAGGCTGGTTATCTGCAGCACAGCTTCTGTCCCCTCCCTCATCAGGGGACTCATTAGATTTAATTTGTTAACACTGGTGAAGTTCTGCTTCTTGGATGGGTGATGTCACCCACGAAAACTTTTGTTTGATTTATCATTATTCCTTAGCTTTGGAAGGAGAGTTTTAATTCCTGTCTTAGTGCTGGTCCAGGTTCCTCCCGTGTAACCTCTGCTGTTGTTGTTTTGCACTGAGCAGAACGTTGAGTCATCTACAGCCTCTGTGATAACTATAATTAGGAGAAAATGCATTTACAAAGCTCTTTCCTGTGATGCAAGCACGTCATTGTCCTTGCAGGGAAATCATTCCTGCTGTGCTTCCAGGTGGGTGTGAGCAGCTACTGATTACATTTGACACTTGGATTCTTTGCATGGATTTTCCTAGCTGGATGTGCTGCCTATGGAGGAAGTGGTAGTCTGAAGCCATCTTTTCATTCTCCACTTGTTGTGAGCATGATCCCTACTGATGCAATTAAACGTATAGGAAGAGAATACAGAATGGAGTAGCAGTCAAAGAGAACATTGAGACTGTGTCATATACCCAGAGACTTCTCTAGTGCTTTGGAATAAAAATAAAAGTCAAGAGAAAAATGTTCCCTGGAGTTTTGTCAGAACATCAGCTGGAGAGGAGGCTTCTGGAGAGAAACAGAGTAAAGATTTCTTGAGATGCTCAGGTCTTTTTCTCTCCCTCTCATATCTTGCAGAGCCATACAAGGTTTAGGAAAAAGGACGAATTGTTGATCTGGTATTAAAATGCTGCTGTGCTTATCAGGATAACTGCAGCTTATTCTGAACACACTAGAATGACTGGAGAGACAGAGCTCAGCCCCACTCCAGTGAAAGCTCCTAAAGGTCTCCCTTTGCTGCAGGGGAAAAGCATAATTTAGGAAACTATCTTGGTGGCTAAATGATAGAGAATACCTCCACACATCACTGGCTGCTGTGCTTTACTCTGTCACCTCGATTATTGCAGGTTCAATAGCTCAAATTTATCAGTGCTGTGCTGTTGGAGATAACAGAGATTATGGCCCCGGACTGGCAACAGCCCATTTGGGCAGGGCAGGCAGGAGTTGTACCTGGAAGTATCCCGTCCCTGAGGGCTCTCCGTAAGGTTTTCCATGGCTGGTTATCCCCACCTGCCCTCTGCCTTTGGTGGAGGATTTATACCCAAAACCTCCTGTCCCTGTTGTCCTGCTGGGGTTTCTCTGACCCAGACGTGCAGTATCCGGGAGCCTTTGGTTTCCCTGTGCTTTTCTGTAGCAAGCTGGACTCATTGGAGCCACTGTTCCTGGAGCTGGCCAGGGCTGGTGATTAATAACCAGCCCACCTTTGGTTTTGCAGCAAGTGGAGATATGATTGAAGATAACTTCCTCTCAGGGTAAGCCCAGGAGGGACTCCTGAGAGTGTTTCCCAGCCTGTTCAAATGACTGAGGCAGGTCAACCCCTGGTTACTCATTCCTCCTGCAAAGATACGTGAGGTTTGCCAGTTTCTGTGTTATTTTGTGCACTCGTGCGTGTGCACAGTAACAACAGTTCCAACCTTCTGAACACCAGCTGAAACACTTCCAGTTCCTCCTGCCAGAGGTTAGTACTGAGCTGCTTATCTGCCTTGTCAAGAAACAGCAATAAATCCACCTCCAGCGGGTTCACCTGCCCGCCGTGTTCTGCTTTTCATTGTTCCTTCACCTCCCCCTGTGACGGCCCGTTTGCACCTTTATAAATGGGTTTGTGCTGTGTGGGATTAACCCACATTTATCATAATTCCAGTACAGAGAAATCAATGCTCTGTTTGATATAAAAGGTGACCTGGGTTGTTTCCCACATGGAGAGTGGGTGTGTTTAGCAGGGTGGAAAGCCCAGAGGTTACTGCCCTGGTACAGTGAATGCTCTGTAGCAGAGAGTCTGTTTGCTCAGTGCTTTGTGCTCTGGCCTCTGGGCATAGAAATAATCAAATACAACTAGTACCAATAGTGGGTGTTCTTACTCAGCTTTTAACTCTGTAATTTCACTGGCAAAGGGGGAGGACCCAAAGTGGCCTGGCTGAGGGAAGGCAGAGGGATTTACCTGCACCTGGGCCTGATATTTGCAGCAAAATGTGTTTGTTTGCTCCAGAAGCACATCACTGACTCAGAGAAGAGAAAATTGCTTCTCATGTACTTCCAGCCTGTAGGAGCCCTTTTCTTGAGGCTGAGAATTCATGCACCAGAAATATATATTCTGTTAACGTATTTTGACTCTTATTATCTAAAACTTCTTATCTGTCCAGGCTTAATTATTTTGCTCCTCTCTCTGAGCTCTTCAGCCCCATCATGTCTTGTCTCTCTAAAGGATTCCTGCATTTCCCTCCTATTTAGGAAGGGTAACACACAGACCACCTCCCCTGGGGAGCGGGTAGGAATGCCAAATAACTAATGTTTGCCACCAGGAGGTGTGTCTCATGCAGGTGCTTCCAACCTCATGCCCTGACCTTTCCTTTGTTATCCTTATCTTTTAAAGAACAGTTTCTTGTTTGGGGGAAGAAAAGCAAACAAAGCAGGTTCCTTCCTGCCTTTCCCTCCATCCACAGCCAGCGGTGTCCGAGCAGCCCCTTCCACCTTGCAGCCTATGGACAGACGTTTGCTGCTGGGGTCAAATAGTGTTTGGGATGAAGTTGGCATCGTTCCTAAAAGCCAGCAGATGGGATACACTCTGTGTCAGAACCGCTGTGCCCCGGGGGGGTTGTGCTGACCTTCATTTTATCGAGACAGACTTGGCTCGCAAAGCAAACCCGACCCCTAAATCCTCACTGTGCACGGAGCCACCGGGCCCAGCATTGCCCCTGCCCTTTCCCCACCTTCCTCTCCATCCCTGCAGGCCCGAGTCCCGTGTGTGGACGGTGATGCTGCTGCTGGGGACGTGCCTGCTGTACTGTGCCCGTGTCACCGTGCCCATCTGCGCCGTCGCCCTCAGCTCCTACTTCGACTGGGACAAGAAGCAGTCTGGCGTCGTGCTCAGCAGCTTCTTCTGGGGCTACTGCTTGACACAGATTATTGGAGGACACATCAGCGATCAGTACTGGAAATTATTCTCGTGTTTTCTCTTTTTAATGACACTTAGCTTGGTTTTGACCCCTCAGTTCCAGTCTTAGCAGTGGCAGTGCCGGGTTTCACAGTGATGGGGTGGAGGGTGAAGTGTGTCCATGGGGAGAAGCTTTGGCTGGGAAGGGGTGTGGGTGGTTTAGACTGGCCAGATAGAAGCTGTGGATGTCTCATCCCTGGAAGTGATTCCAGGATTCTGTGAATACAGCTTTTTTGATTTGATCTGCACAGATGATCTTTGTTTTCAGTTCAGCACTTCCAGTCTTTCTGCCCTATATTCTCTTGCAGTCTTTTATCAAGCGAGTCCCCATGCACTGTTTCCATCATGTTTAGAAAAACCAAGTGTCTCCATTGTATCATGTGAATTAAAAACCAAACAATTTCCCCAGCTGGCTGTAAGGAAAGATCTGAATCATTACCTGCTTGAGTCCCTTTCCCCAGCCAATTTTTTCTTAGCGAGAGAGCTTTTCTATGAAATCTTTTGTGAGGAGCACATGCCTGGAAGGGGTGCGTGATCCATGCAGTGCACTGTGCTATTTAATCAGGGTCCTTAATGGTTTGCAAGAAAACACCCGGAAAATCCTCAATGGTAAAAGGCAGAGCTGATGCAAAAGAGCAAATGGAAAACACCATCACTGGTTAAGAGAAGCAGAATGGTGGCAGCAGTTGGGCTTCCCCACCACCACCATCAAAGACTTGAGTAATTCAGTGCTGGGAGATCTCTGGGATCACTGGGGCTGGATGGGCAGCGCTGGCAGGAGGTGGGAAGGGAAAAGGTCAGAGCTACTCCCCAAGGGCTGAGAGAACAGGTTTGACTGAAAGGTTGCTCTTAAAAACAGGCTAAACTGGGAAGGGCACCTGAGTCTTGACTGGAGGACTTTGCTCTTTTGCCCTCCTGTCTTTGATAATGTGTTTTCTGTCTTCTAGAATAGGAGGTGAGAAAGTCCTTCTCCTTTCAGCATCAGCCTGGGGGTTCCTCACAGTCCTCACCCCGCTGCTCACCCACATCACTTCAGCCCATCTGGTTTTTATGACCTCCTCCAGGTTCCTCATGGGGCTGCTGCAAGGTGAGACCCCCGTCCTGAGTGTGTCCGTGGGTCTCTCAGTTCAGGGGCTTCCTTGCACAGAGGCTCACGTGCAGCACATTCAGATGCAAATCCTGTGGTTTGCAGTGCATGAACCCTTCCCATGGGTGTCTGAGCAGTTCTCTGCCTCAAAACTGCTTCCACATCCAGAACTTCCATGGGAAAAAACACTGACATTTCTAGAGAAAGTCACTGACAAGTCATTCCCCTGTAGAAATCTCTCTGCCAGACAGGGGCTGCTGGCTTTGGAAGTCATCTCTGGTCGTGTTTGGTTTTCCACATTTTTAAACTTCAAAGCACTCGGAGAAAATTGGCCCTTGCCAAAACTTTTGGATAATTTGGGGTGATTCTCCTTCCCTCTTACCAAGCTGCAGCACTGGGAAGTGCATTGGCACTGATGGATTTACAGTAGCAGTGGTGGTGATAAAACAGGATTACAGAGAAGGCACAAACAAACCTTTGATGGTGATGGATTCACTTAGGTTTTTTTATATCCCTGTTTTGAATTCACCAAAGGTTTTGCTGCTTTGTCTCAGTGTTTAGCTCACTCTGGATCTTTTAAATTTGCTTTTGGTTTGCCTTACTGCTCACTGCCTTGCTCCTGTTTCTTTCAGGGGTATACTTCCCATCGCTCGCCAGCCTGTTGTCCCAGAGGGTCCGGGAGAGCGAGCGAGCCTTCACCTACAGCACAGTGGGGACTGGATCCCAGTTTGGGTGAGTTCAAAGGCCTGTGAGCAGCGAGTGACAGTCTCTGGACATTGTATGTGATGAAATGCCATTAAATAGTTGGAGGCAAAACTCACAGCCCCGAGTACATGTGGATTCATGGGTCCTCAAGGACTCTGCCTGAAGCTGAGGAAGCCTCAGGCAGTTGCTGTCGTGCCTGTCAAGGATTTATGTATTGTTTTCTCTTTCTTTTCAAACCAGACTTTGAAGACTGTTTGCAACATTTAATTGCTATGGGAAACAGCCCAATTCAGTAGGAAGAGCAAGGGTCAGTCTGACATGGGTCACCTGTCCTCTCTGATAGATGGGGAGACTGGAACGTCTCCATCTCTGCTGATCTCCATCAGAATTTCCTTTCTAAATGGAAGGGTTGCTTAAAAGCCAAATAGAAATATCACTGTGCTGAATCACTTAGTTTTCCAGTGTGCTCATTTCTTTTGCTGCTTTACACATTCTGTGAGATACTGCACACCAGAAACCTCCTTTTCTTTCCTCAGTGACCATTTTTCAGCGTGGAGCAGGTGAGGGTGAGGTCCCTTTGGGATTTCTGTGCCAATGAGGGTCTGACCCGAGATGCCACTCAGGGAACAGGACAGGTTGCAGAGCCATGGTGGGGCTGCTGGCAGCACCCACACATACAGTGACCGAGAAATTGTCCTCTGTGAGGGTGGGGAGGCACTGGCACAGGTTTCCCAGGGAAACTAGGACTGCCCCATCCCTGGAAGTGTCCAAGGCCAGGCTGGACAGGGCTTGGAGCAATCTGGGATAGTGGAAGGTGTCCCTGCCCATGGCAGGGGGTGGAACACGATGATTTTTAAGGTCACTTCCAGCCCAAACCATTTTAGGATTCTGTGGTTCAGTGACAGCAGTGTTGACCCCAGGGAGCATTTCCCATCAGTGTGCTCAGTCTGAGCTCTCAGCCAGGCCAGTAAATCCGAGTGGTTTCCCTTGCAGAACGCTGGTGATTGGTGGTGCAGGATCTCTCCTCCTGGACTGGTATGGCTGGGAAAGTGTTTTCTACTTCTCCGGTTTGCTCACTTTGCTCTGGGTTTATTGCACCTGCAAATACCTCCTGAGTGAGAAAGGTGAGTCCAGCTGCATCCCTGGGGCTGTCAGTGCTCCCGAGGATCTGGGAACTAAGTGATTCCTCTCCTCCATTATCTTCTGCAAATCCTGTGTGTTTCCAAGATCATGCCTGGTTTTATACAAAGGCCTTTTGCTCAGTTGTGCTCTATGATACACGCTGTGTCTCACCCAAGATCCCCAACCCAAAAACAAGGATTTGAGCATTTGAGCTCTTGCAATGCTGATTTCCTATTTCAAGTCCCATGCTGGATTATATCATTGCTGAGAGCCTGATCTGGCTCCTCAGTACTCTTTAAGCACCAGTGAAAACACAAAACAGAGCATGATCTTCAAAGTGGATTAGGCTAAAGCAGGGCAAGATACTTACTCCAAACTAAGAGCATCTACACACAGAGCTTTTAAAAACCAGTTAATCCACAATATCTCTTCCCAAATAACTGCCTAGGAGTAATTCCACATATGGACAAACCATTATGATTAGTACACCTGGCTACAGCATTATTAGGGCGAGCGTGGTATGTAGGAGCCCAGCTCACTGGGAGCTGGGTGTGTGCCTGATGCTGCACAGAATCCAAACCTAGTCCCTGCCAAGGGACTTTGGTTTTATTATAAAAGAGATATAACGCATGGGTGAAGGTAGCTGGGTGGAGAGGGGTGTGGAAAAATTTTGGTCAATGTAACAAGGTGTTTTCATGAGGATTCAATGCCGTTAGAGCCGAAAAAACCAAGGGTTAGAAGGAGATTAAAAGTGGCTGTACAACAGTGTCCCAGGGCTGCCTCCAGCTGCACAGACAGTTACTGACCAGAGCTTTCCTTTGGATGTTTTCTTCCCTGCAGAACTCATCATCCCCATAGACTATCTAACGAGAGGCCTCTCGATATCCAAGCAGACCAAAGTTCCCTGGAAGCAGCTGTTTAGGAAGGCACCGATCTGGTAGGCAGCTGCATGCATTGGCCAGGCTGAGAGCATCCTCCCTTTTCTCCTCTCTGGGCTTATTCCTTCTGCCTATGTGGTTTTTGTCCACTTATTTGTATATCTGAGAAGTGGAACCAGTTTTCTAATTCCTTCTGTATAAATAAAGAACTGAAAAGGTAAGCTTGGCAAAGGTGGTTTATGTTCTGTCCAGGGGACTGTCAGGCTCGAATGTTACTGGCAAATCTTTCTCTTCCCAGGCTGTTCCCCCTGGATGAGTCCTGTGCTCCTCCGGAGCGATATTTTCCACGGGTCTTGTTGTAAATGCTGATTGTAATGGGCTCCTAAGAAGTGCTGCTCAGGGGCGCTGGGTGGCACAGGCTGTGTTCTCGTTGCTGGCAAACATCTTTTTAATGGCCATTGTTCCTTTGGGATGCTGCAGCGGGCACTGAAGCTCGTCTAAGCGTGCTCCCAAGGGCTGTTTTAAGGCAGGCAGGAGGAGGGGGATGATGGGTCTGCAGGGCAGCAAACCAATTCCTGCCTTGAATAACAATGTAGCTGCTAACAAATCCCTAGAAAACCTTAAACAACACCTCTTGGAGCAGGAGGGCTCTTGCAGGGCTCGAAGGGACCGGTGGGAAATGCAGTGGCATAATTAGCACTTCGATTAACCTCGCCTGGCTCCGGGGCTGTTCGATGAGGCAGCGAAGGAACCAGCTGCAAGGAGAAAGCTGAGAGGAGTGGTTATCTGTGACAAAAACCTCGGGAAGCCAAAAGGAGAAGTTATCCCTGACAAAAATCTCAGGAAGCGATCGCAGTGCTGCGAGGGGTTTCTGTTTGGAGCTGAAATACCGAGTGCCCGTTTCCTGCCCAGCGTGACCTGTCACTGCTGATTGTTTCCTCTCCGCTGTGTGTTTTCAGGGCTGTCATCATCGCACAGCTCTCCACGTCCAGCACGTTCTTCACTCTCCTCTCCTGGCTGCCAACTTTCTTTAAGGAAACTTTTCCTGAGTCAAAGGTGGGTTGGCTCCGAAGCAGAGGCTTTGCTGTGCAGAGGAGGCCGTGCTGGGTACCTGCCAAAAGGGGCTGGATAGGGAGGAAGACGATGGCAGAGGGGTTTGGTGAGAGCAGGCTGGGAGGCAGGAGGAGGTGGAAGGTTTCCCTGTGGGGCTGGGAGCCATGGCACACCTGGACATACTTTTGGAGATCTCTCCAGGTTGCAGAGGCTGGTTTCTAGTTGCTTGTTTAGGGATGCTGAAGGAGGACAGAGCTGGAGCACTCTCCTTATAGGGAAGAGCAGGTTCTATTGGGTTTTAGACTGCGTTTCTTCTGAGGAAAGGATGGTTTTCAGTTAGCACAAAGCTCATGACGTTGTGCTGTTGCAAATAACCACCATTCACTCCTAGTTTTTTACGGGGTTTTTAACTGGACTAACATTGTACATCTCAGGCCTGCCTGTGAAAATGATAATTACCATTAATAATGTGTACTTCAGAAATACTATTAAAGCTCTCTCCTCAGCACGAATGATACTCCTATTTTTCAGAAAGCCGTGCAATACTCATCTGGGCTGAGAGCTGGTATTTTCATCTTGTTCTCAGAACCTCAGACAGTCTTTTCCACAATGGCTCTGTTAGATTTTTACAATTTCCAGAGCTGCTTACAAGCGCCTTTTCATATTACACATGTAAAGCTCTTTATGGCATACTTGATATTTATATTAAAATCATGTGTTAAACCAGCAAACATATTGTTGTGACAAGATCTGTGCACCTCGAGTAATGTGCTTGTGCAGCAGTAATTTACCATCTGTTAAGCATTATATCATGGTGCCCTTATGTAAGATGCTCTATAGCATGCTCCTGCAGCTGATAATCGCTTCATGCAGTTTGAAATGGGGTCTGAGGCCACTTGATTTTAAAGAATGGATGATAATCCCTATTGTGGGGAACCTGTGTCACCTGCTGGCCGAAATCTCTTGCTGCAGGTGAGCTGGGCAGCTGCCTGTGGCCACTTGAGTGAGGATGATGGAGGGTTTGGCTCAGGGTGATGGGCTGTGGGATGAGACAAGGTTGGGATTGACGTGCTGAGCAGCCCCCGCTGGTGTTAACAGACAGCGGAAGCACCACTCCACAAAGCCTATAGGGTAGCATTTTCAAAAATGACCAAGACCCAGATTTCAAAGGCATGGAAAGATGCAGATGGACCCTGGTGTGATTTCCAGGAGCAGCTTTAACAGGATTATTCAAAACCAAGATTACTCAGCCCTCCCACGCATCCCGAAGCCAGAGAGGAAGGGGAGATGCCTGCACAGGGTGGTGGGCTCTGAGCAAAGGGGAGGTGCCGGGGGGGATGGATGCATGGATGGATGAGTAGGTTCAACCAGCTGAGATGAAATCCAGCCCAGCCCACACTGATTTCAGCTCCTGTGGGATCTGGGCACCAAAGTGCCCCTGAGCAGCTGTAATCCAACTGACCAGTAATCGTCTGTGATTACAGCTGCAGCTCACTTAATTGAAAATAGGCCGAAGGATGTTGCTACCCATAATGTTACCTAATCCTGCCATTAGAAAATCCAGCTATGCTCCCTCAGCCTCACACAGTAACGCCACTAATGAGCTGGAAGCTGTTGGAAATTTTGCCAGCAGCTTTTCTGGGCACCCACAGGAAACCCACAGTGAGCTTCCCAGGGCTCTGTGGCTTCCCGCCACGCCATCTTGCTGAGCTGTAAACTTTGCCACGTTTGGTCCCTCTTCCCCTGAGTTTTCTGCCTCTCCCCTGGATGCAGCATTGCTGGGGAAGAAGGAAAGACAACACATCTACAAATGCTACAGCCCTGTGATGCACCTGCCCCCTCACAGAGCTTGGAGTGGGGTGTGGTGCAGCTGAGAGCTGGCTCTGCAAAGGGGGTAGCGGTGCTGCAACAAGTCCTGAGTGCTTCATTATTTCTCCTTTCTACAGGTACCACAGACTGTCAAAATATTTGTGAACAAACTCAGCTCTGACAACAAATCTCTCTTGATTTTCACTTCTTTTCAGGGTTGGGTGTTTAATGTAGTCCCCTGGCTGGTTGCAATTCCGACAAGCTTGTTCAGTGGATTTCTGTCTGATCATTTAATCAATCAAGGTGAGAGCTCTTTATGGCTTTTCCTCAGCTCTTGTGTGATGTAGGAAGAGGACCTGGATGGGAGCAGGTGGGCTTCTTGGTAGGGAGAAGACCCAGCAAACGGACAATGTGAGGTTCTGATGCAAAAGCAGAATAAATTCTCCAGTGTCCAAATCCCGTCCACGTGTGTGGGGCTCCCTTTGATCTCATTCATAATATCCACCTGGAGATGAAATCTGGGCATCTGGAATCTACTTATGTTGTAGTTTCCTGGCTGGACAACAAGGTGAGCTGTGCTTAACTCCAAGTGTCCCTTTCTTTTCCAGGGTACAGAACCATCACCATTCGTAAGTTCATGCAGGTAGGAGAGCTGAAGTTGTGGGAGAGACACCTGAGTTACCAGTTAAACTCTGATTACGTGGCAGACTAGACCTTGTACGGAGCTGGGTTGGGGGTTATAGGTAGAAAAAGGAAAGATTTTCTGTCTTTGCACATGAACTGGGGGTCAGGGTGTTTGTGAAAGGAAATCCAGAGGAAAACCCTGGCTGAGGAACAGAGTGTGGACCAATGGTAACATCGAGCACAGTGAGTGCTCTGAAGGGGTTTTCCTTCACAACCTGTCCCCGGTCATTCCAAATGACCCCTTAGATACTGAGGAAGCAGCAATACAAGGGTGAACAGAAATAGAAATGCTGGGTGAGAAGACAGTGTATCCTCTGCTCTGCAGCATCACAGACCTCTGACACAGAAGGACATTGGGGAAAAAAAAGAGAAGCACCTGGTGCACACTAACTCTTGCCATTGGAAAAGGGAACAGTTTGTTCATGGCAGGAGTTGCTTTCTTCCTTACAGAAAACGTGCTGTGGTGTTTAATTTTTCCTTTTTTCCAGGTCATTGGCTCTGGCGTCTCAAGCATTTTTGCTTTGTGCCTGGGCCAGACCTCCAGTTTCTGCAAAGCAATAGTGTTTGCCTCGGCCTCTGTTGGGCTGCAGACCTTTAACCACAGGTAAGGAGAGCCTTGGGGACAGTGGCCCTCAGCTGTCCTGCACATTTGGCATTTTGGGGTCTTGGAGGAGGCTGCCTCCATCCTGACTGTGAGAACAAGAACTGGCACTTGCCTGAGCATTGCATTTGGAACCCTGCGAGGCTGGTGGAGTTTAGTGCCCTGTGGGTTAGAAATGATCCAGCAAACCTCTCGTGTGGGGAAAGGCTTGGACCAGCCAGTATGAGGGAAATGGAGCAGGAGGGGAATTGCAGTTTGGCCCCTCTGAACACTTTGAGTTGAATTGTTTTCCTTCTGATACTCACCTGCTTCGCTCTCAGCTTCTTCTCCTTTCTCCTGCCAGTGCTATTTCTTGTGCAGGACCTTTCCTTGTGTTTGACAAACAAAACTGAGGAAATGGTTGAAAAGCAGTCATGTTCTATTCAAACAGCCATTTATTTTCCCTCTCTGTTTCTCACCAGTGGCATTTCAGTAAACGTGCAGGACCTGGCCCCCTCGTGTGCTGGCTTGCTGTTTGGTAAGGATTCTGTGGGGTTTCTGTGGGGGGAACCTGGTCACCAGCATCAAGGCTTGAGCAGCAGCAGCTCTGGGCAGTGTCTACTCTGTGTGTGCAGTCTCAGCTTCCTTCTGTGATAAACCACAGTGCTGGGGACAGATAACAGCACCAAGGTGCCTTTCTTTTATCTGTGGGGTGCTCTGCTGCACCCAGAGATGGGCTGGGGCTGTGTCAGTGGTCTCTGTCAGTTGTCCAGAGAAGCTGGGCTGCCCTGTCCCTGGAAGTGTTCAGGGTCAGGTGGGATGGGGCTTGGAGCAGGGCTAGTGGAAGGTGTCCCTGCCCAAGGCAGGAGGGAGGAATGAGATGAGCTTTATGGTCCATCCCTGCTCAAACCAGTCAGTGATTCCACGATCAGAAAGGCATTTTGCCCAACGTGCAGACCGGGGGTTGGTGGGAGCTGTGATGAAGCCACTCGTGTCCGTGGGTTTACACAATTTATTTTCACACCATTTCTTTCTTTTTTTTCCAGGGGTCGCAAATACAGGTGGAGCCCTCCTAGGTAAAGTAGTTTCCTGCAGCTAACCTTTCCTGGGGAGCCCTCTCCCTGCAGAGGGCAGGATCCAGCCCAGAGCCTTTGCATGTGTTTCTCTTCTCTCTGGCTGCAGGAGTCATTTGTGTGTACCTGGCCGGATACCTGATTGAGACCACTGGCTCCTGGATTTCTGTTTTCAACCTGGTGGCTGCTGTGAACAGCATTGGGCTCTGCACATTCCTCCTGTTTGGAGAGGCCCAGAGGGTGGATACAGACTCTGTGTATGTGGATCTCTAGGGATGAGCCCAGGAAGCAGCTGAAGGACAGGAGAGTGTCACATCTGTGGGTCATTCTTGCACAAGTGCCAAAGAACTTTTTTTTTGTTGGTTTTTTTGTTTGTTTGTTTTAGGTGTTTTAACAGGAAAAAAAATGCTGAAACCAAGTACATAATGGGTCTGGATGAAACCCATGGGAGAAAAGAAATTCAGAGTTCATTTTTTTGCTCAGGGCTGTAGCTGGTGGCTTGCAGAGCCATCCAGCTCAACATCTCCAGTGAGAGCACGGTCTGTGGGACCAGTTTGTCCCAGTCTGTGTCTAGTGGACAAATATCCTTGTGGCCAAAGCAGCTGACCTGGCCCGTCTCCCAAGGCTGCTGTGGTTCCATGCCCTCCTGAAGGGAGCTGCTGCTCCGTGTGGGAGTGGGGCCCCCATGCTCTGCTGTCCTGGGACCGCCTGGCTCTGGGGCTACTGTGCCACCAGGTGTCCTCTGAGGTGTGACAGGCACATCCCAATGAGTACCTCTGACCTTAACCCCCGTGCGTGCCTTCGTTCTGCAGCCTGCTCGGCAGGTACCAGCCAGATTTCCAGGGCTGTGAGGTGAATTCCAGGCTTCCCTTCAGGGAATGTGTGCCCTGGACCCAGGGCCATGGGGCTGTGTCAGTACTGCTGTCACGGAGCCGGGAGGCTGTGGAGCAGCGAGCTCCAAGCCAAGCCTGGCTTTGCTCAAGGGCTTGAGGTCTCCCTTCTATCCCTGGTGGCTTCACCCCAGCCCTGAGCCCAGGTGGACCAGCAGATCTGAGCTGTCCCCCGGGGCCAGGCTTAGCTGGGCTGACCTTGCAGTGCAGCAACAGCCGAGGAATCCCCCTGGAGCTGTGTTGTCAGATGCTGTGAATGTATGGGAAGAACCGGTGCTGTGGATCTACAACTCCCAAATGCTTTCTGCATGATTAGGTGTGCCCTCCACGTGCTCTCAAAGGGCCGAGGGAGGCTTTCCAAAGAGCTTGGCATGGGCAGGTTTTGTTTCTGTGTTAAGCGTAAATCAGATTTCTTCATCGGGCATCCACAGGGATGTGGATCCCTGTGGTTCCCTGTGTCAGAGGGAAATACTTGGCTGTAGGCACCTCTGAGCCTGAATGTCTTAAGTTATTTATAAATATTTTAAAATTTAAGCACCAAATCCTGTATTTTACGTACTTGAGGCCTGATCCTGCGTGCGTGTTTTGAGTGGTACTCCCACCAGATCCAACACTACTTCTCGAAGGGGAGGATCTACCAGCCTCCAGTGTTTGGTTCTGTAGGATCAATTTTAAGCGTGAATTTCACATTAAAGCAATTCATTGCCTCTCCTCCCACCCTTTGCTCGCAGCCCAAAAAGATCTCTTGGGTTTCTCTAGTGCTTACCAGAACACTGGGGCTGAGGAGCAGATTTCCCGAGGACCTTGCAGTGCAGGGAAAATTACAGGTTCAGGTGAAAAAAAACCCCAATTATCCTCTTCCACACCCTTTGTTTTGGCCAAATTTGTTCTCGGAAGATCTGTTGGAGCCATGTAAAGTTTCTGAATAGCCTGGTTTGTAGTGAAATTACTGAGAGCCTTTTAATTGCAGAGACACTAATGGGTATCACTAAGCTGAGCTGAGCCCCTTACTGGGCAGATTTAGAGATAAGGATGCAACTGCCTGATGTCTTCCCAAGAGAATAAAGAATCGATGTGGCCTGGCTGGGGACAGAGAGATAGAAAAGTGGGGTTTTTTTCTGCTTCTGTGCTCTTTTTTCTCTAAAAGGCTGTTTGCTACCACAGGTACCACCCTGTATCCGGGGTGCTGCAGTGCTGCAGAGCCAGGACCCAGGAAGGCTGCTGGGAAGTCTTAAAATCAGTGGGTAAATTAGGAAGAACACCCAGTAACAACAAACACAAACACAGCCAGGCTTGCCAAAGAGGCCCGAGGCTGTGCAGCCATCTCTGTCAGCTTGTCCTTTGTCCAGTCTGAGCAGATTGCTTGCATGGCCTTTTCTATAGTGACAAAGAAAAAAATCCCATGGGTTTTGCGGGGCTTTAGTGTATCTTCCCTGGCCATTCAGCGCTGCAGGTCAGGAGCACGAGGAGTCAATTCTGGTTCTCTTTGCTGGTTGCACCGTTTCTTGTGGAGGAGTTGTTGGGTTTACATCACTCACATTTGAATCAGGCTGCTCGGCCACCCCTTGGATCTTGGATCAGCTGGGAAATTTGGAACTGATCTTCAAAGGAAAGTGGTTGGCTGTGCCTTCTCTGTGAATCCAGCTAACATTCCAGTGAGCTGTCTAAGTTATCTGTCTCTGTAACTGGCCAATAAGTTAAATATTTGACCTACACTTGAGGCTTAGGTTTCATTATCATCATACCTCCTTGGTGAAGTATTGAAACTGTTTTGCATATCTGTACTGTTATTTGTTTAAGCCAAAGCTTGTGGTCTGCGAGTTTTTGTTATGGAAGGACCTAAAAAAATAAAGGCAGCGAATCATTTGCAAACTCTGGTTTTCCTTGGACTGCAGCGGTGTTAATTTGTGTGATCAGTGAGGGACAGAGGAGTATATTTGATGTGATTAACTCCCTAGGGGAGGCTGTGCTGGGAGAGTATCTGGGCTGGCAGATTTTCACAGCATCCTTACGTGTGTGCTTGTACATCGGACTTGGAGTTCATCCAGCTACATCTTCTCACTAATTTTGGAAAAATGAATGAAAAGCTGCCTTCAGCAGAGCTGTGGTCAGTGCAGCATCAGCAGGCATGATCCCATACCACTGGTTAAGAGTAATGACACAAACGAAGTGATTCTCGGGTGAGATGGGACACCACAATCCCCGCAGGCGGATCACCTTCCACATGGCGATCGTGCTAAAAAAAAATGAAAAAAATAAAAAAATAAATAAATTTCCGACTTTTTTTTATATCCTCGCTGATAGGTTCGAACGGATGCCAACAGAGGGAGCTGTGAGATCTGGGATGTGGCAGCTCCTGGCCGGCGAGAGCTGCCGAGCCCGGCCCTGGCACGGCTGGTGCGGATGGTTCGGCTGGCACAGCCGGCAGAGCCTGGCGCTGCCCACCAGCAGCCCTGGCTGGTTGCTCTCGTGGCTGGAGCTGCCTTGGGGAGCCCCAGGGTTTGCTGTCCCAGCCTTCACTGCCATGCCTCCTCACAGGGCAACTGCACAGTTATTGTAGGGATGGAAAGTTTTGGAGACATTTTTAAAGGAGAAATAGCCGTTAAGTGAATTTTAACACATCTGTAGGGTCATGTAATCGCGAGACTATCTCTAAGTACTGCAGACTCCTCTAATTTTCTCCTCGGTGTGCTCAGGAAAAAAGCCAGCATGAAACTTAGTGGCATGAAAATGAGGCTGAGGATAATTTAGCAGATTATCTTCAACTTTCCCTTTCCTTTTGCTCTCCTTACAGAGGTATCAACATCCTCTGACATGCACATTTGAGCTATTTTGACCTTTTAGGTCATTTGGGTGATTTAGAGCTTTTGAGCTCTAAGAAGCCACAGACCCACCTTAAAGCCTGCCCTGTTCTCCAGCTGCACAGAGCCTGAGAGGAAAGAAGGGTTTGGTATTTTTGTCTTTTTCTTTTTTTTTTTTTTTAAATATTTTCTCTTTGTTTTCTTCTCTTTTTTCAGTCTTTTTTCTGCCACATTCCTTAAATTGTCAGTGTCCCAGGTTGGATCTCATCTTTCCAGCCTGCCCTGACCAGGCACAGTGCAAAAGGGCCTTAAAGGCTGATCAGTGACAGGTACCTTGTATTGCTGCTGGGGGTTGGTTTGTATTTAAATTGTTTGGGATATATTCCATAGCTGGCTGGAGATCATTAGACGGATCCTGTTTCATTGCAGTTTGCATAACACTAAATCAATAAACACATTCAAGCAGATGGAAAGCAAAACACAGGAGAAAAGTAGCACAATTTGGAGGAGGAAAGGGATAGCAAAGAGCACTCCTCGCTGATAGTTTTGCCTGGAAAACACAAGCAGATGCTCTCACAGCAGAGACCTGATCTAACATCCACCTGGCAGCTCCCCAGGGCCGGGACATGCCCCAAAGACAGCAGCTCTCAAAGGGCACCCAGTCCTGTAACAAGCAAAATATCACCGTTTATTGCAGCCGTGACCTACTGCATGGCACGTAATGAGGAATTTTCCATTTCAAACTTTAATGCAATAATTAAGATGTCCATTAAGGTCTTTACAGTTTGGCTGCTTGTAATTAAAAATAGGGTGGCGGGGGGGGCAAAGGCAGGGAGCTGCAGTCCAGGGCATCAAGCTCCCACTGGCAGCTTCAAGTGCTCTCCCCTTTCTTCTCTATTTGGCTTCTCTCTTCAAAATAATTTTTCTGGTTTTGTTTGTAACTGTCCCCAGAGCATGAAAAACACATGAAGAATAGTCTCAGTTCCCACAAGTACAACTTGGGTTTAAAAAAGAGCTTTTCCCTTCTACCAACACCTCCAAAATACCAGTCCTCCTGCGGTGCAGTTCTTGGGGGTGTCTCTGAGCAGTGCCAGGGTTTTTATGCTCCGGTTGGTTTCCAGACTGGTGTAGCTCCTGCTTACACAGTCCCTGACTCAGGATTAAGGGTAGGGTAGGTTTTAATCCAATAATGGAATGAGAAGATATCCCCATATAAACCCACATCTTCCAAAGTGTCTCTGCTCCTGGGAGGCCAAAGTCCCGTTATCCAGTAATTGGATTTGGCCTCCTAAAGCAGGGCTGAAATACTGTAAAATTTTGTTCCCAAATCACCAGATTTTTGCAATGGATTAACAAAAATTAATGATTTGACTGAGGAAGTAGCTGCCAGGAAAGCTTCGGCTGATCCATCGAGTCCCTTCCCAAATTGCTTTCCTCTGCTCTGTACAACTCCCAGTTTACGGCTGACTCGCTCTTGCTCCTCCAAAAACTGGGCAAGATCTTGTGCAAATTTGACATTCATTATTCTTTAAAAAATTGTTTATAATTTCAGCTCCAAAGGAAAAAAAAAATCTCAATCCCACTTCCATGGAAGACAATGGAAAGGTACACGTGTAGCAATTACCAGGAGGATTTTACACAAAGAATTAGCAACCTACTCGCGCATGTCCTGCATTCTCATTAAAGGCAAACTGTTCGTGGGTGACAAGGGATTTTCCTGTGCAACCATTTGGGCTCATTGCAGCTGTTAAATTCCTTTCATGTCGGGATTTTTCACCCGTCTCCTACCAAGTTTCAGACAAACCCACTCATTTACAACCTCTCCCGTGTGTGAGCTACAGGTGAGGTGGGTGTTCCATGAGTCTCATCCTCAGCCCTTCAGATGCTCAGAGCTGGTGTGGACCCCGGCTGGGGGCAGGAACCTTTCTATGTTTTGCTTTAATTTTTCCCCAAGCATGCCCACAAACCTGGTGTCACAAATTTCCTGGTTTCAGTCACCTTTGTGTGGTTTTGCTGCTGAGACCAACATGCTCCTCAGAGCCTGCAGATCTTCTCTGCCTCCTCCAGCATCCTCCCTCCAGTTCCTCCATTCTCCCGCCCCGTTCCACAAAACCATTTGGCAGGCTTGGGGGAGCAGACACGGCCCCCACGTGTCCCCAGGTTCATGGGAGGGAGGATGTGTCCTCTCATTGTGCACCCCAGACCCTGGTAATTTACTGGTTATTTAGCAAAATAAACCCCCCGAACGAGAAGTATTATCAGCAGGAGCATAATCAGATATCAGAAATGAGGTCTTCAGATGAGTAATTTATTGAGGTCTCTTATTTCTTTTTTTTTTTCAGCCCATCTGGGACACAATTGTGCTTTGGAAAGGGCTGCAGGCTGCAGTTCCCACTGCAGGAGCCACCTGGGCCAGGGAGAGCTCAGCGTAAACCCCCGTCCTTGCAATCTCATTTTGCAGAAGCCTCTAAGTAGGACACGCACTGCAACAAGGTGGTGACCTGGGAAATGTTTGCACAGCCCTGGGCTGTCCTTCCAGGAGAGCCAGGAATGGTGGAACACAGGCTGCTCTGCACCTGGACACAGGGTTTGGATCCAGGACGATGACAAACCCTTTCGGAGTGGTACCTGTTCTCTGGGGATTTTGTGCCTGGAGCCAGCTGGGAGTTCAACAGCCAAATTTTGCCTTAGCACCCACCCTTTTCTGGCAGCTTTAATGCAGAGCTAAAAACTAGAGCATGGGTAAGAAATTACAGATTTTGGCATTGCCCAGGGGCTTCAGCGTTTACAGGTGAATCTTTACCACCTGCCTGTAAGAACGTGTCACTGCTCTCACCAAAGACACAGCTTTCTCTCTTTTCCTTAAGTGCAGTACCAATTTTTTATCCTCTTCTGTTCATCCTCTCCCTCCTCCTCCTTGGAGATTTCTGGATTAAAGAATAAAGCAGTGAATTGATTTCCTGAACGTGCATTAGAGAGGATTATTCCAGGAGATTCATCCGTGTTTGGTGGATTAATATTTCCAGGGAAGCAGCTCCGATCTCAGCCAATACTTCTCTCAACATACCCCAAAACATTTTTTTTTTTCTTTTTCAGGCAAGAAAGAGCATTGGGGACGGCAGGAGACAGAGAGTAGAAGTTCTCAGCTCTGCTATTTGAGCTTTGGAATCTTTTGTAACAACAGCACTTCTCATGTAAATATATGAAAGGTGATTCGTGTGAATTCTGCCTTTCTTTACTAATAATAAGAAGTAAAACCAGACACATGCCAGGAGGGCACAGAAGTCACTCCAGCATCAGGGAATCAGGGAGGAATCTCTGTGCAGCATCACTTGCCACCAGCAGTACCCTCTGACAGAGTGGCACAAGATCCAAATGAAATGGGGCTCTGTCCAATTAATTAATTTGGCCTCTGTGCTCTACACAAACATAGCAGATCAAGGGCCTATTATGTTATAAGAGCAATCTGTGAACTCTTCATAGCATTGCATATCTCTGAATTATGCTTCAGAGATAACAACTAAAGCAGAGCCAAAGCTCCTTCCCTCCTGGTCTCTCTCGCACGTGGAGGAGACACTGTTTATAATTGAGCAGAAGAGGCAAAACCTCTTCCCAGGAGAGGTGGAGGCGAGTCAGCCCCAAACCCTAATTGAGACCTCTGAGACCAGCCTTTAGATGTCAACCAGCTGGACAAACAATGGTGACTGCTCAGTGGTGCTTGGATAGATCAGCTGGGCTGCCCTTGCAGCTTTAGCAGGGCTTGGTCTGGGGACGGTCAAAAGAAAAGAAGAAAGGAATTAAAAGATCAGGTGTTATCAGGGCGAGGAAAGGAAAGCAGTGAAGGAAAGGATCCTCATTTTCATGCTGCCCTCCAAGCCAAGGAAGCACTGGGTGTCACAGCCACACTCTTCTGAGTCTGAAATTCTTGAATTCAAGAGCTGGTTTGATATTTGCTTCCAGTCTCAGCCTAGGAGTACCAGAGCAGGAAATCATGAAGTGTCAAAGACAATAATCTACACATCTGTAAGCTTGGGGAAGGAAACAGGGCCACTGCCTGGCTCAGCACAAGGGGTGGGAAAAGCTGGCTGCAGCTGAAGGGTCGGGATGGGAGGAAGGATGGAACTCCACTTGCCTGAGACGGATACCAGAATTCAGAGAAGGAGATGGAAATGGGGGATTTTACCTCCCCAAGAAGCAAAGATCTGGCCAGGAGGCTGGGACCGTGGTGTGGGTGGGGAAGTCCCAGTGGTGAGTACATCTTACCCCTCCTCATCTCCCTGCTTTAGTCTGGCTCCCAGTGATGACGATTGCCTACCCAGGGCCTTGAGGCACCTTTGGACAGGTGACACCACCCCTGGTAGATAACCTAGAGAGCGAAGCAAGAATTTGAAACAAACAACAACAAGCAGAACAAATGGATTTGCATTTTCTTAGAGCCACCAGGAATCTGGAGGAATAATTTTCCCAGCTGATGCTCAGCACTCGGCAGTGAGGACATTGCCTGGTGTGCTGCTGCTCTACTGGGGACACTGAAATGCAGAAACATGATCTGACACAAAGAATAAGTGCAAACCGCATGATTTATTTATTAGTTCCCTCACATGATGAGTGTTAGCTCATGCCTCAGCCGTACATTGCCAACAGGCAGTGCAAGGAGCGTTGTCTTGCTCGGCTTCAGACAGAAACTTCAAGTTGAGACATGGATTGAAACATCTTTTTGTGGTTCCTCACGTTTTCCTTCTTATTTCCCTGCAGGAATCACAGGAATCTCCCTTCCCTGTCCCAATGGTAGAAGTATCCCACACCAAGCCAGCATCTTTTTTTGCTTTCCAAAGCAAAATATGAGACTTCTCTGCCTCTGAATACCTAAACAAGAGGGACAGCTGGACAGTATCTTCCTTTTCTCCCAATTTCCAGCTGTCTCTAAATAATGTTATCTCTCTAAAAGATTCCTCCCAGTCCCCAAGATCTGCCTGAGAAAAACAGCCCTTCAAACGAAACATTTGGGGTTCAATCTGGAAATACTCCTCGGGAATTTCTCTTGGATTCTTTTTCCAAGTGCTTTGAATGGAAAACTTCAACCAGATGGCGCCCAAGAGAGCCCCACTCTGCTCTGCAGGTCTGATATAACTTATCATCAACTGCAAAACAGCTTTTTTCAGGCTGCTCCTGGCACCAGCCCTTACCAGCAGCCCTCTTTGGAGACTCAGCTCTGTAATTAAAACTGCACTGGGGAAGCGATTCCTTTAACCGTGGCAGTGAAACACGTTGTTCCTCAGCTCCCAAATATTTGTACAGAGCTACGGAGGCACCCGGGGGCCTCTCCCGACTTCCCACTGCAGTTTTACTGTAGGAAAGGGAGAGAAAACAGGAGCACAATGCAAAGCTCAGCCCTCAGAGGGGAAAGAGCTGCCTGTGAGCCCAAGTGCTCACTCGGGCTCGTCGGAAATCGTCCCCCTGAGCAGCAGCACCGCTTGCTTGATAAACGATGCTCCAGCCTGAAGTGTCGAAAGGAAAGAAAAAAAACACCACTTTTTTTCTCCCTCCTGCTTCTCTCTACTTATTTTTGACAAGCTGGAAGAGGAGAGGGGGAGAGGGAAAGGCTGAGGCATGTTTGATATACACTTTCGAAGGAGCTTTTACTTTATTATGTTTAATTGAAAAGTGTTAACGTCGTCCGACATGAATATTCAGCTGATGCCTTTTGGTGCTGTTCCAGGAGTTACGATCGCCTGTGATTCCACTACGGCTTCTCAGCACGGAGCCCTGTCAAAGCCAGAGTGACAGTGGGGAAGCTATTAATTGAAATAGCTTCATTAATTAGTAATTAACAGCAGGGTAATGACTATGTCACACATCGTATTTCAATGAATGCCCTTCATGTGTTATGGGGCTTTTAATTAAAGAATATGCATTTTAATTAAAGGCAAGTTTGGCCCTTTGGCCTCTGGAATACAAAAGATGTTTCTAACTTTCAAGATGGGAGGAGGAAAGGTTAGTGTGGGGAAAACCAGGCCGAGTGCAAGTCGTTTCAAAGTTAAATCCCCGGTGCTGCTGCGCCCGTGGGTGCTGGCTCCAGGATGGGTGAGAAAAAGCTGCTGTGTTTGTAGGGTCTGTGAGGAAAGCTGGGTGCAAGAAAACCCCGACTTGGCACCCAGGGTGTCACTGGAAGTTGCTCTGCACCGTGTTTGACCCAGCAGCTGAATCTGTGTCCAGCTGAGGGAAAATGCAGGGATGGAGGATTTTGGGAGAGCTCAGCACAGCTCCCATCCTTCATGGTGGTTCCTTGAGAAGAAAGTTCCTGCCACTCCTGAGACATGTACAGGAGCTGGAGAGATCATCTCCATGAACCGAATGGAAAAAATTATACCGGATTTTAGTCTTTGCATATTCCACTGATTAGGATTTACTCCCCGGGACTGGAGTGGGCACAGTTTCTGTTCTCTCTAAGCACAGCTCTCTCTGGAATGATCCCACACATATGGTGGGAAAGGCAATGGGGAAGTTTTGAATACGTGGACTATACAATGAGCATCAGGGGAAAGTTTAGGAGAACAAATCCAAAGTGCCTGAGAGCTATTTACAGTCCCAAGCAAAAAAACTTCAAACCCCACCAAACAGTAAAACCTCAACCCAACCAAGCTCACCCACAAAAAGGGTTGCTTTATGCTGTGATCAAAAAAGCATTTATGTTTTTAAAACAAAAAAACTTCAAACTGGCCCCTTTCAAAAATAAACTCTACTCCCCTGACATCCCGATCTGAAAGGCTGAAGAGAGGCTTCCCAAATGTGATGAGGATTAGATGAGTGAGACATTGCATTTCAAAGAGAAAATGGCACATCAAAGGCAGCTCCAGCCCATATTGAAGTCCCCACCCAGGAGGGCTCCTGCCTGGAGGGATCAGGCAAGGTGGAGGAGGTCGCTGCTGCTGGGAGAGAGGGTGGGAAGGGCAAGAGACAGCCCCACATCTCCATGAAGGCACCTGGCATCTGGATCAGGCCAACACAGGTTTTGGGAAGCACACCTGCCTCTCCTGGCTAATGATGCTGGTTGGAAAGTCCCTGCTTTGCCCTGCGCTGCTGAAATGTCAGCAGTGTAATTGTGACTTTAACCTGTCCCAGAAATGAATTCAATAATGAACTGAGAGCATCTTCTGCCTCTCCACCTGGCCATTTCCAGAAGGTCTTGAGTGAGGTATCCTTCATCTTGCTGTTCCATTCCCAGTGTGTCTGGGGACGGCCGATCCCTCCAGGAGCACAGGCTGATCCCTGGATCACTCACACCATTTCCCATGAGCAGACCGAACGTTGTCTCAATTTATGGGCTGCAGAAGAAATTGTGATAAAACTGAGTCATAAAAGCCAGTAGTTTCACCAGGTGAAGATAATTTATGCTACTCTTCACACTAAAATACAACCCTCTGCTTGCACTACGGCACTGAACTCCTCCAGCATCTCTTTAGCCCCATCAGAGAGGATGCAGAGAGATCTGAGAGTTCTGATACCCACCAGCACTAATTGAGCCCACCCTGGGTCTTGGCATGGACCAAACCCTTCCGGCCCGCCCAGTACCCCCACGGATGTGATAGTTGGAAACTGGGACACACAGGGAGGCACCAAGCTGAGCCTTGGTGGCTGTGGAGCAAAACAAGGAGATGCAGAGGAAATGCAGTTCGGAGCACAGTGGACTGGGATGGTGAGATGCCATCTGCCAAATCCCTTCTGCTGCTCGAAGGAAATCCATGGAGAAAACAAGCGGATGTCGAAATTCAGAGTTCAGCTTTGGAGGAGAGGGCTGGGGGGAGGGGAAATGTGTGAATCACTCAGGGTATGCGAGTATGGTAATTAATGTTAATAACATTAAATAATTTAAATGGACAAGCAGTATTTTATATTATGTTTCTTTGGCACTTTTACTGGGGTCACACTGGTTTTGTCCTTGTGTCCTGGATCAGTAAGACCCCATTCACTGTGAGGAAAACCAAGAATGACTTCAGGGTGAGGGATTATTACAAAAATGATCTATTTTTCTTTTAGGATTTCCCAAAGTAAAATTCCAGGTTTGAAATTCCTTTCTGGAGAGGAATGTAAATTGTACAGACAGAAATTATTTATTTCCTTTGCAACAGCAGGGATTTTGTGCAGTTGTGGGAAGATGGACCGTGTTTCTGTTCTCCACTAAGCCTTCTGTGTGTACATTTTGCTGTTACGCCTGCTCAGACACTAAGAACAGCACATTTGAGACGTATTTTCAGCTTTTAGGGTCTACATCCCCTGGGTTTGGTTTCACAACCTGTACTAAAGTTCTGACCAAGCTGGAAGAGAAGGTGCCATCACGCTGTGTGTTAAAAAAAGCCTTTGGTTTTACCAGGATTGCTGTTAAAGTCCTGGAGCTGTGCTCAGCTGTGTATAAAACATGGAGAACAGGTTCGCCTCCAGAATACGGCTGCTTGGAAAATCATCTATGAATTTTTACAAGGAAAATGGCTTCCTATGTAAACTGCAGCTCTTTGCAAACTCTGCCCATGGAAAGTTCATCAAAATCCAGTCAAATCCCTGTTCAGATGGACTGGAGGACAGGAGTCTGGCTGGTCTCTGGAGAAATCTTGGCCACAATTTTCCAATTTGCAAACACAGCAAGAAGGTCCAACCTGGATGTGACCCACGCTGTGCAGAGCAGAGTTTGGCCCTGACACGTGGCAGCTGCGATTTGAGGCTGATCACAGAATCACAGAATAGTTTGGGTTGGGAGGGACCTTAAAGATCATCCAGCTCCACCCCCTGCCACAGGCAGGGACACCTTCCACTATCCCAGGCTGCTCCAAGCCCTGTCCAACCTGGCCTTGGACACTTCCAGGGATGGGACAGCCACAGCTTCTCTGGGCAACCTGTGCCAGTGCCTCCCCACTCTCACAGGGGAGAATTCCTTCCCAATAGCCAATCTAAACCTATTCTCTGTCACTGTGAAATTCTGGGAACAACCTGGTCAAGTTCTGTGATTCTCCCGTTCTAAGAACAACAGACCTCCCCTATTTACAGGTTTAAGTGAAATCCAAACAGCCCCATAATGAGCTGAAAGCCCCTGTAAACCCCTGACCTTGCTCTGCTCTCCCTCTGCTTCCCCATAGCTCCAGGAGGGACCCAACCTGGCCCTTTCTTCCTTTGCTTTTTTTTTCATGCCTTGTTTGTTGTGTACCACAAGTCGCCTCATCACTTTCAAATCAAACGTCTTCTTCCTTTCTGCTCCCAGAAATTAAAATGTGGCAAGGTCTTTTTCTTTTTTTTTTGTTTTTTTTGAACAGCAAGATTAAAAGTCTTTTGAAGAATAATGTTTTCCTAAGTTTTAGCTGACATTCAATTTTAATGACTTTTTAAACAAAGTAACTATTAACTGTGCATCGTTTTATAGTTTCCTGATGTCTGACAGGTGTTTTTGCCCATGTGGGAAACAGATGCTAATAACATTTTCCCTAATAGCTCATAAATAATAAGCATTTAGCATTTTCCTTTGTATACTGCTCTGTCAATAGCCAATTTACTTTTCAGAAGCCACAACGTTTTCCTGTCAATCAGTTTTAGCCTCGGGCACTTTTTGGTGATTAGAAACCCCTTAGAGAGTGAGAACTCCAAATTAGTTTTAAATAAAAAATAAGAATATTCATGCTGTTGAACATCTAAAGGTAAAAAAAAAAAAAAGAGAGATCTGGGTACATAAATATCAGTGGTGGGGTATTAATACTTCATAGAACTAGAGTGACCAACTGCTCTCAGGAGGAATGCAGCAAAGACAAGCACATGACACAAAGAAAGTAATGTACGATGGGGAAAAAGAACTTTTTATTAAATGAAAAAAAGTAATTTAGGGGTCTGCTAAAAAACTTTAACTCTGGGAGAATGATATCACCTTCTCATTTGGAAAATAAGCAGCAAATCTATCACTGCACTTGGTGCCTACCACGGTGTCTCACTCTTTTGATGTGCCTTGGATCTCACCATGACATTTTGTCTCTTTCCAGAAGAGGAATAGGGTGAAGCCAAAATCTCTCCCTCTGAGGGAAGAGCAGATGCAGAACTGGGGAGCCCTCAGTGGTAGGCACGAAGGGCAGGAGGTGGCTGGGGGGCCACAGGGACCTCATGGAGTGGGACCAGCTCTCCACACAGTTGTCACCTGCAGGTTCACCCCTGCAGAAACCCTCCCTTTCCCACCATCACAACAAGGGTCAGAGAAGGGTCTGGGTATCTCCTGTCAGACCTTTCAGGCTTCACTGTAACATCTGTGCAACTCCCAGGTAAAAGCAGTTTGAACAAACTCCTTTTGAATCAGCTTTTTCCTCTTGTAAATCACAATAAACAGCGCTTTGGAAAAAGTAGACATTTTCTTATTTGGAAAAACAAGAGCCTTGTGTGCCAGGATTCAAACCTGTTTCTGGTGGTGCTGTGTTCAGATTTCACACCGGCTTTCCATCACCAGGCTTGGTCACATCAGCATTTTTGGGGTTGTGGGACCTTTGGCAGAGCTCAGGTCACTGCTGGAGACAGGACACCAATAAGGATGGAGCTTGGCTTCTACACAGTTTGGCCTTTTCTGCATAATGGAGCTGAAATCTGTGGATTTCACTGTTCATTAGCCATACATCATCACGCTGCATTGTAATCTGCAGCTCTTCCGCCAAATTCATTTCCTCATTCATTTTCCCGCAGAAGGGCAGTGATGCAACATTTGCCAGCCAGTACAAAAGCCAGGTTTCTTTTTTTTTAAGAGAAAGTGGCCTCATTTATTCAAACATATTGACCTGAAACTGCACACACTGACGTACCTGCAGCTGCACTGAACACGGTTAAACCCAGGGGGTCTCAGTTAATCAAACGTAAACATGAATATTGCAGTGACATAATATGCAGGTATCACAGAGATGCAAGACAGAGGGTCAGACACTGGATTGGTTCTTCTGGTTGATTTTTCTCCCTGAATGAAGGGAAAGGGAACTTTTGCCTTCCAGTGAAGGAGTTTCTCAATGCCCAGACACGACAGCAGTGATGTGACCCACGTGACTCTTCCTGCACGAGCAGCAGTGGCACACCAAACCCTTGTGAAGGGACAGCTACAAAATGGTTAAATGACTTTCCTTGGATCTAGCATCAGCACTGAGGTAAGGAAGCCTGGGCTTCTCTAAGCAATTCAGGCTGCCTGGTTGCCCATGCAGAAGGCAAACATGCCTGGTGTTTCAATTCACATGTGGTGACTTTCTAATAATAGGGGTGTTAATTGAGAGCAGAAATAGCTCGAGCAGGTGAGTAACAATTAGCTGAGGCTCCTGCTGTTAACAGACACACCATGGCACATCTGTAGGCTGGGAATCGCTTCTGCATATCTAATCTTCAAAGATAAAAGGTGGCTGTTCTGGAAGCAAAAGGGCTTCTGGCACCAGGCTGGGCTATTGTGTTATCCCTCACCACTCCGAAGGAGTTCCAGCAGACAGCCCTGGCATCACCGACTGCCCAGGGCTGGTTTTGTTCAACACCTTCTGGTCCATTCCCAGCTTGACAATGTCCTTCCAGAAGGGGTTGCTAGGAATAGTTGGGATGAAAGCAAGGTTGGTGGTTGGTACTGCTGGGATCACAATTCTTTTTCATGGTCTGGGTGCTGACGGAGCACCAAAACCTGCGAGAAGTTTGGAGACTTGCTCTCCAGATGGTGTCGGGTGGGAATTGTCACTGCTGAGTGCTAAGTGTAAAAGGCTGGAAAGAAACCTGAAAGACCCATGACACCTTTCTGTCTGTTATTTTTCATTTGTCTACTCCTTGGTAATCATCTCCCACCCATTCCCACCAGTTCCAAATCCTTTATCAGCTGCTCAGGCTCCCACATGGGCACAGTTCAAGCCAATCTGCTTGGCCAACCTCAGCCTGAAATGGAGGAAGAAACTTTTAAAACCCACACACATCCTTAGGAGAATTTCTCTTGTACATCAAAGTGATGGAGAGGAATCAGAATAATCCCAATGAGCTATTTCAGTATATTAAACCCCAATTCTTTATACCCTCAAATTACGCCTGGTTCTGGTCTTCTCCCTTCCCTTTTTTTTGGCTTGCTACACTCTAAAATGTAAACTGCCCCAAAAGCTACCTCGTTAATTTTTCCTCTCTGAGCAGTTGGGTTGAAACATATGCCATTAGACCTGACGTCCCCAGCTAAAACCCCTGTCACATCACTAAATATTTTAGCAAATAAAAAATTTTTTAAACACGCGGCCAGATGTCCACATTGACATAGTGCTTAAGGCGTTTGACTGATAAAAAGCCAGGCCCCTTGGTAAGTGGGGATTTAAAAACATGTCCTGAGGCAAGTGTGCGATATTAAAAACATCCTGGGCTCTTTTGTATGGAGATTTGCATACGTTGAGGTTTTAAAGAGAGTGTCCATCTGTCACTGAGCATTCTCCCAATACAACAAAGCATCGATAAATATTTTGAACCACAGTCACTTTTCAGCAGGCACCAGCAAGGAGGCAGAGTGGTTTCAGCTGGGATATCCATCGCTTTGTGCAATAAAAGGAGCTGCAGTTTCACTTGGAAGTGGTGTTTAATATTTATGAGGATGACAGCCCTGTACAATTACAGAACTACAACCTGGCCCTTGGGTGATTCCATAAAAAGTATCAGCCAGACAGAGCAAAAAAAAAAACCCTCAAGCTTTTGTTCTGGAAAGTCTGGATGCAGCGATGTACCACGATCATGCTTCAGCATGAGTGGCACCTGCTTGCAACACACATGGCAGCAGGCTGGCTCCAGGTCTGTTGGAGCGATGGAAAGACTTCCGCCAGCTTTAATGAGCTCTGGACAAGCCTGGATGCAGCTGAATTCTCACCAAAGCGGAGGAAATTCATTGTTCTTGGTGTATGTGTTGTGAAGAAAGGGTAAAAAAATCACCTGGCCGCAGTCCTGTTCAGATCCACGGCATCAGCACCGGGTTTGGCTCCTTGGATTTAAGACAATGTTGTGTTTGAAGGCTCAGTCTGGAATGTGAGAAAACAGAATGGCAGCGAGGATGGGGATCAGGATGTTCTCACTAGACTAGAAGGTCTAACACGTGGGAGGCATCTTACAAAAGGGAAAAGAAAGCTCACAGGCATCACTTGGAGCTGCAGTCTCACCTCAGACAGGACAGAGGGAGTGACCAGCTCTTCGCATTTCACATTTTTATTTAGTTTTGCTTTTCTGGCTTTATATTTTTTAAGGAGGTGCCATATTCTTCTTACTCTCTAACCATCTAGAAGGTTTGAAGTGTCTATTCGAGATGAAAGAAAGTCACAGCACAAAATACATTTGCAGCAACTATTTTAGTCAACCAGATCATTTCAGTTCAAGCATGTGTGTGTCTCAACAGGTTGACTATGGCAGGATATTTCCAGCCTGTTCTCCTTTTATTCTTTCCTCCCTTAAATCTGGATCTATTTCTGAGCCCATCCTGCCTGACCATTGACTTTTCTAAAGAACCAGTCATAAAATAGATGGGTTTGTTCATTGATTTCTCTGTTTCTCTTGCAAAGCTGGTTCTACCGGGGCAGTGGCTACTGCACTGTTGGTGGTGGGAGATGCCAGGTGGCAGATGGCTTCTTTTTGTAGGTGCAGCACGATGGTCTTGCACAGTGCATGGTTGGGTGACTGCACATCCATCTTGACTGAGAAGGAGGAACCTCTACTAACACCTTTGGGGGTATTTCTGTAAGTCTTGTGTTTAAACTGGTAAACACCTGAGGAAAGCAGAGGTTCAAGAATGCAAGAGGCAGACAATAACAAAAAGCCCTCTCTGATTCACTTGCAGAATACACATATTATTTGAAAAGTACTGATTTTTCCCCCAGCAGACAATGCATGTTTGCTGCTGCTCGAAGGCAGCAATACTTTGATTGCAAAAACAAATTGCCAAAGGAGACTGACTTTCCTGTCTACAGCTGTGGGACAGCTTCTACCCATGCAACGGACATTTGATAGGCTTTGGGACAAATCCTGTGTGTCTTGATGGTTAAAGGGCTGTGTCAGTTGTGTCAGTGGTTGTGGTGTTAAATGCATGATTGCTTGGGAGAACAGGAGGATGTGACAGCAGGAAAAAAGCTCTTGACCAGATTAATTTCAGGCAGGAGACAGGGAACGACATGGATAAGCATATCACCTGAAGACATCACACTCCTAAGGCCAGAGTTTGCAGAAAGTGAATCTTGACCTGCTTGATTAATGTCTGTTTGAAGTTTAAACTACCTAAGATGCGAATTTGGAGCTCAACGTGCAATAACAGCTCATGAGCTCTCTGTGTGCTCTGTTCCTGGTAGTAAGACACACGATCAGATGGCTTCTTTTCAACCGTGTACTCTAGTCATTGCTTGCATTTTGGGCACTAATTTATATTAAAAGGCCATTTCCCCACAAGATATAAGAGCTCAGCTGTCATTTAATTTAAGGACTTAGATATTTTCCTTGTGAACAAGGCTATGATGAAGCAGGGTTTTCATCCATCCCGGGGGTGTGGTACCTCACAGGGGCTGGCAACATCCAAATCACAGGTTGTAGATCTTCTCTGGTGAAATCTGGCTACAAAAAAATTACGATTTGGGCTTCAAGGAGAGATATTTCCACATCTCTCTCAAACCCCTCTGCTGAGCCAACTTCCAAGCAGGCAGCAGTCTCTCCTCACATTAAACGAATTAATTTAGGCATGTCTACCTTGATGACTGCTGGAAATGAGTGCAAAATTCTTGAATTCCAGGTTTGCCACATCAAGAACGTGTGTGAGGGAGTGTTAGTGCTGCCAGCATTGGTGAGAGCCAGGAGAACAAATGGTGAGTTTAAAGCCTTTGTGGACAGCCCCAGTCCTTTGGCAGAGGCGATGGGGCTGGGTATTGAACCAGTTTGTTGGGCCTTATTCGACTGCCAGAGCTGGCTTGGGCACAGCAGCCCTGCAGCCTGTGAAGCTGAGGAAGGGCTGGAAGGCTTTCATTGATCATTTAACAACCTGTTGGTTGGCATGTCCTGGATCCAGCATGGATCGCCTGGGGAACACGCACACCGTGCTCGTGTCAGCCAGAGCATCCCCTCGGTGAGCCAGCAGAGCCATGCCAAGCTACACTGGCTCTGACTCCTGCCAGAGGGGTACGGCACAGAAATTAAATGCCAAATCCTTTTCCTTTTATATAGCCAATTAAAGTCAATTAGACCAGTGGTGTGAGCCGGGCACACCGGCACAGAGGCAAAGACAAAACAGTTCTGCGTCCCTTCCACAAACAGAGCTGAATTGCTCTCTGTTTTTCTCCCAGAATGATTTAAGCTAAAGGAAGAGGCACTAGCTCGTGAGGAGAAGCATTACAGAGAGAAAAAAATCAGTCCTCACTAAATCCATATCCCATCTCCTCAAAGCTTGCTTACTGCCAGCTCCCTAATTTATGTAAACTGGTCGTCAGAGCTGAATTAAAACCTACAATTAGCAATCCGGGGAGGGCACAGTGATAATTCAGACAGATGTGCCACTTAAAAATATTTACATAAAGCTTGCAGGATAACCAGCACTCCCAGAGGGAGCCATCAGGCGAGGCTCTGGATGTCCCCCAATACAGCTCCTCTGCCCCAGGCTGCAGAGCCCAGCCACGGCTTAGATTTGCCAAAGACTGCAACCACAGCTGCAGCTCTTGGGATAGAAAAGTATAAAGACCTAAAGAAGTTATGTGGAACCTGAATGTTGCCTGATCTTTTTCTCAGGGAGATGCTCTGGGGTTTGCTTGAAGCTGCTCAGAAACCTCAAACCCATCACAACCTTCTTGTCACTAGATTGTGTAGAGAAAGCTTTCACTGTGCCCTGGTTGAGGGCTTGGCTTCCACTTCTGTTTTAACCAGATTTGGGCTTTTGTTAGGAAGCATGAAGAGTTTAGGGAGAAATTTTTAATTTGCAAAGATCCATTGCTGTTGTAGTGCAAATACAGTCCCGTTATACACAGCCTCAGTCATCCTCCAATGCAACTCAGATGAGAGGGAAGTCCTTGTGGATGGATTTTGGGTTCCATTTGTGGACCTCTGTCTCTGGTGCACCCCCTCTTTATCTCCCAAATGGAATGCAAGAGATAAACTACCTTTGGAAAGCAGCACTTTCTGCGTGTTCAGATGCTCTGATTTAGAGGTTTTATCTGCAATTTCAGCAGCAGGTAAAGGATGGCTTGAAAGGAATTGTGTAGGTGGTGTTGGGATGGCAGGAGGGGTCACGGGATTTCTCAGGAGGGTTTAGGAGCCGTGAACAAACACATCTGCCCAAGCATTTTAGAGCTGGGAAAAGCTTTGGTAGCAGTCAGTTATAAAATGGGGCCAGTTCACGCAGATGCTGAAGACAGTCGTGCTGGTTGAAATCCACAGCAAAACCAGTGCCTAAATTGGCTCAGGCACAGCCCTGGTAGAACCAGAAAAAACCGTTCACAGATGTCAATTTATGGAGATAAGCTTTTTTTTCCTGCACCACTGCCCTAGCTACAGATGATCACCATTTCCAGCTTTCCAGCTACACGAGTTCACATACAATGTAAAGAAATTTCAGCCTGGAGAATGCAAATGAAATTTCGAAGATATTTCTCTGATATTCTCTTGCTGCTCTCACCACACACAGTATTTCCTGCTCCCTTGCTGGTAGCCAACACCTCCTCTGGCTCTGGCTCTGGCACTGACACATATTTCAAAATGATTGCAAAAACCCATGAATTTTTCTCAAATATTTATGGGAACACCCAGAATGTTCACAGCAACAGATGAAAGACTGAGTACCAGATTCACTTGTTTATTAGCAAAATACAGAAAAAAAAAGGAAAAGTGATTGCCCTGTTTTTGTACTGGATCTGTGGCTCGCCCAAAAACCTTCCAAATTTGAATATATTTCCATTTAAAAATGGATATGATTTACACCAAGGTTGATTCATCTGCTGGCCTTGGTGGCTGGAATATTCCAGCAATGGGTTTGCTTTGTTTCAGCACAATAGAAGTTGAAAAAAAATACTGTAGATGAGTTTTAATATTGCAGCTTTTATGTGGAAGATGAAAGCTCACTAGTTTAACACAAAGTCATTACTGCAGTTAAAACCATTAAGTTAATTAATATGGACATTTATTACTACCGATAAAAGATAATATCAGGGGATTTATAGAAACAATATATCTGTATATTCTTCCTCCTAAAGTCTCCACCAAGACAGGACTTTCAGTGGGCCGGAATATATTCTAATGGCACCTGTTCCTGGGGCTGGCACTGAAGGTAGGTCAAAGGGAACACTTGCAGCAGAGTCATTAAGATAACCCCGGCCCCGAGAGCACCAGGGCTCACAAAATAAATCCTTCAACCTTGATAATTATTGCACATTGAAGGCAGCAGCAAGTCCCTTGGTCCTGCCAAGCTTTAAGTGGTAGAATAACCTGTTTCTTTTATCAGCAGCAACCTTACCACTGCTCAGCGTGGGGATAGTGTCAGCTCCCTTCCTTACACATAAAGGTAACTCTGTCCTCAGGTTTTTAACCTGAGAAAAGTCAGCAAACCCTCAGCTTTCACCCCTTTCACCTCCCCACGTCTTCAGAGCTGAAAAACCTCAACTTGTCCCTGACTGCTCTTGGTCATTTCCTTGTACTGATGCCGGATAACAGTTGGGAGACGCGGCGATTTAATAAAGCTTTGCAAATGTAGACAACTGCAGAGTGTGATAGAGGGGCTGTATCAATCACCGTAATGACAGACATTAGCAGAGTGCCAAGTGTTTTGGTCTCAACAGATCTGTCACCGGTTTGCAGGCGGCAGTTGTACGTACAGGTCTGGGCATCGGCCGCTCTCATTCACTGCTGTCTGCAAAGCTGTCACTTGAGAGGAGATTTATTGGGCTGGGACATGTGATTTATGTCAGACGGCTTCAGCTTTGCTAACTCGTGTGCCACAATAGTAGTTAACAAGCAATTAAAATCTTTGGTCTGTTGTGCTGGAAGCTACATCACAGTTCCCCAAAATCAGCATTCAGCATTATCTCCTCTTAAAAAGCCTCATTTTGGAGGCTGGGGGGAATTTAAGGAGTACTTTCATTGGCATAGTTTCTTGCTCTGCTTAAAATGGTGTGAATCGGTTCTTAGGGAGGGTATTTTTAATTCTGGCTTTCTCTAGGTCCACTTGTTCCACAGTTGTGGAAATCTCTTGCTGGTTATCTGCCCCTCTGTGTGTCTGCTCCTGTGGGCTGTAGCCAGTGGGGAGACACCAGCAGATAGAATCACATCACAGAATCATGGAATGGTTTAGGTTGGAAGTGAACCTCAGAGTTTAAGTGGTTCCAAACCCCTGCCATGGGCAGAAACACCTTCCACTAGAATGACCCAAACAAGCAGCACTTGCTGTGATCCCCTCTTCCAAAGCTTCTCCTCCAGGACTCCTTTCCTTGGCCTATTCCCACTCCCCAAGCTGCTGAGCTGGTGGCTCCTGCAGGTGCCCACACACCCAGATTTCTTCTGCCGATTCATCCTGAGATCAACCTGGTGCAACAACACCTGGATATAAAAGCTCATTTTATGGAGCAAAAATGGCTTTGGGTTGATCATTTGAGGCAGCATCTCCTCACTGCGCTCGGGCACCCACTGCCGCCATCCCAACACCAGCTGCTGCTGGGGAGTGGCACCAACATTTTGGCCACCTCCGAATCCACTGTCAGGGCAGGGAGCCCAGGTCAAACTGCTTGGACTGAAGTGCATCCAGCCTCGCTGGTGAGCCCCTCTGCTGTGCTGCCTGCACCAAACTCCTTGCGTCAGGCAGCACTTTGGTGCTAATTAGCCTCATTGCACACACACAGCGCTCTGCCCTGAGTGATGCGGCCTTAATTACTAATGACAGGGATGGGGTTTTTTCTGTCCTTCTGTTACAAGCACTGGTGGTGGTGAACACACACCTTGGTGGGTATTTTCACCCATTGGATGCTGCAGTTCTTTCCCCCCGTTCTGCTCTGTGGTCTTTGAGCCAGTATTTCAGAGATCAGATTTTTTTCCCATTACAAAATGGGTACGTGAGGCTGCACCAGTGTTCTGTGTGGAGATGATGCACAGAGTACATATTTAAATCCCCTTTTTCCCTTGTTTTAGGTGTAAACTCCAGTTCATATTGGAAATAAAGCATTTGTGTTTCTACTCTGTTCAACCTGTTAAAATCACCGGGGAATTTTACAGACAAGAGGCTGCCCAGTGCAGCCATCAGGAAATGCTGCATCTCACTTCTTAACCAACAACCAGAGCTTTGGCACTTTTTCCAACACTTTGTCCTTCAGGGACAGTGTTCCTATGTGGCAGGTGAATATCTGATACTCCAAATCCTCCAAAGCCTTCCCTGAAGGTTTTTTCCCACTACAGCCATTCATGGTCTGCATGCAGGGAGCCTCAACTGAGGGAAGGTGCTGCAGGAGGGCAAACCCTAGCGAGGGCTTAACTCAGATTTTTGGCTCCAGCCCAGCTTTGCTAGGATTCAGACAGACTTTCCTGGTACTTGCAGTTTTCTCGGCTGTTTTTCTCTCTCCCACCACCCCAGAAGATGGATTCCTCCTGACCTAACAAGCCAGGAAAACTCCAGGGAATAGGTTAATGAGGTGTTGGGAGGGGTTTGTGCCTTTTGGTACAAGATCGGTACAACAAATCTACTTCTTCTCTTTTAAAATATTGACTGTTTTCCTCCTTTTCAAGGCAAAAACTGTATCCACCCTTGTGACTAACCTTTATACCGTGGGGCTGAATTGTCTGATACTTTAGGCACAGGACCTGGGTGTGAAGGCCCAGGTAAACCTAGGATTACAGCCAGGGTCCCAACCCAGCGCTGAGCTGAGCAGCCTGTCTCACACACCAGCTTGGGAAGAGAGCAGGTTTCCTGAAACTGAAGCACAAAAAATATATCCAAGGAACTATACAAACCCTCTGGAGAAACTTCTGCTGAGCAAAGGTGATCCGTGCTGACATTGAGAATTGTTTGATTTACAATAACAGGGAGATAATATTTTGCTAAGCCTCCCTGTAATACAATGCGTGCCATTTTAAATTTCCCATTACACTGAGCAATCTAATAAATAAATGCCCCAACTGCAATAAACATGAATCATGCAGTGTGGAGAAGCTCTCAGCAGCCCTGGAACACATATCTTCTTCCTAATGGTCTTTGGAAGTCACCGATTAATTTGACTTTGAGCTGAGTGTTTCTGGAGCAGAGGAGCCCAGCTACTGCCAGGCAAGTGCCTGCAAGATGCTGGGTCAAACTCTGACGAGATTTAGTGACAAATCAGATTTACAAATTAGGGCCGTGCTGCTCTGTAAAGGATACAGCTCAAGCTCGGTGATTAGCAAGTACATGGTCAAATAGAGTCGACTACTGGGGTTTTTCAGGGTTTGTTTTTCAGTGCTGGAAAACAAAAGCGGTTGTTTTACATCCTGCAGCAATGAAAGCCGCCTTCTGAGAACAAGGAGTTCATGTCATTTGTCCCCTAATTTCTGCTGTTCATCTTTCACTGGATTATGTGCACGTGAAGGTATTTTAGCTATCTCCTGCCTTCATGCCAATATATGTTAGAATTTGGGATGGAATTTAATATGAGTAATGTTAGGGGAAACAGGTCAGGGTTTCAGATTAACACCAATAACCATAATGAGAACAGATGCTTATATCCATCTGGAATGTAGATTTAATATGTTAAATTCATAGCTCAGTCCATGAAATGCAATCATCAGATGTTTACTAGTCCCAATTTAATGAGCGATTTTGGATTAAACAGGGGCCAAACAACAGGCCACCAATCTATATTAAATCTCTGCAAAATGAAAATTGCAAAGATTTACTTAGGGTCATTACACAAGAAAATTTAATCACAACCTCATCCATAATGTCACATCGTCATCAGACTGATAATTGAAATGCCATGTGAGGGATTATGAATAACCCTCTGTTTATGAAGATAGCTTTCTGATTATCTCTGTGTCCTGTGAGTAACATAAAATATGATTTGTATTAATGTACATGGGCCTTGCCTAAAAGAAACCCATTGGGGATCTGCAGAAAAAAGTCTGATTTTTTTTTTACCTTCACTCTTCCTGAGGGGAGATGTTAAATAACATTATTGCCACGGTTTTAAACCTGTATGGTGAGGTGAAGCCTTGAATACAGACTCAGGCTGTGTTTATGGCATCACAGGGAGACAGAGCTTGCAACACCTCTGCAGCTGGGTGGGTGCTTATAAAGTATTCAGCATGTGATTTTAGTAAGCAAACATTGATTTGTCTAGAATCAATATTAATTTTTCAGCCTGTATGTTCTCTAGGGCAAGAAATGTATCTTCCAGTATTTACTAAACACTTAAATACATTCGGGATGTTAATAAGAACACACTTTTGATTTTGGCGTGTTGCAAAATACTAAACTCCTGGATAACTGACAATGACGTAATTGTGCATTGTAATGGATTATACAACAGACTACAAAGAGCCAAATTTCTAATGGCACTTTGGTTTCAAAATTCCATCTGAATATTTATACAGCGTGTGCTGAAGGACTCTGTGCTCCTGCCCTGAAGGTGAATGCTCAGCTGAGATACTCCAGGAACCACACGAGTGAGCAACAGGCTCCTCTGGAGAACCAGTGCATGTGCTGCTGACACAGCTGGGTTTCTACCACTCTTTGCTTCCAAATTTTCCAACCTACACGATCCAGCCACTCAGGAGGCGATGCCCTACCCTGCCACCGACCTCCCCACTGGCCCTGGGCATGTCAGCTCCTCCCTGTGTGATGGCACTGTGACACCAACCCACCGGGGCATTGGAGATGACCCAGACACTGTTAGCAGAACAGTAAGTGCTCAGCAGAGAGGTTGGGGTTTCTCAATCTCTGGCCCCACAGCCGAGATCTCAATTTCAGTAACTAAACCAAGCTCCCTCCTGCCAAACCCAGGGCAGGAGAAAGGATGAACTGAGCAGCTCGTCTCCAACACTGTGACCACCTCCTCTTCCAGTTGCCTGAGCTCAGTCTGAACCTGCCCCGCACCCTGGGGATCCAGCTCCGTTTGCAGCAAGGTCAGAAGGCAAATGGGAATGTGTCTTTTCCCTGTCCAGGACTGCGTTCTGTGTCACCTCACTGTCAGTGCTGCAAAACTGATCACATCCAATGTGTTTTAATTGCCCTGCACAGGAATTAATTAGCCTCTTGGCCAGAGAACAATTAAGCACTGAGCTGAGGAACAAGAAAAGCCAAACAGAGTAAAATCCTGAGTTTCCTGCCCGTCAGACAGAAGCCAAGACTCCCTGACATGGGAATCTGGCATCCAAACTGGAACGCGGTGCTGCTGTGGAGCACCCAGACAGCTGGGTCTTCCTGTCCCAAGCAAAAGTTTGAATCAGCTCCCCACATCACACTTGTTCATCCCGATTTTAAACAGCTTTAGCCTCATCCATGCCCACATGGCTAAATTTTCCAGTGGAACTCAACCCATGTTGAGCTTAAGAGGCTCTGAAAAACTTTTGCGTTTACTTCTTAGCTGTGCCAGTCTGGGAATAACATTTCTTGCTGTAAATAATTTGTTTCCAAGCAAACCTGTGCTCTTTCTTGACTGCAGCAAGCATCAGGCAGCCAGAAGTGGAAAGAGGTGGATTTTTGGCACTAATACATAACCAATGCAACTAAATGCAGATAAACAGGTAAGGCACATCCCTCCATGGACCAAGGTATGGGAGGATGTTATTTTAAATTAAGTCCTTGTGATATTTCTGGTTGTCTAACCATTGAAAAACCAAGGAACAAATCCCATGTGAGTGGAATTTTACCTGGGATGCCACACACCAAACTAAATGCACATTTAACAGGCTCAGCCAGCGTTCCATCCCCCAGGCACCTTCTCTCCCACGGGCTGATCCATAGGGGTGTCTCCGAGGATCGTTGCACTGCCAGGCAGTGCTTTGCCCCACTGGCAGATGTCTCCCTGTGACATTCAAACCCTGAGGTTCTAATCCTGCAAGTACCCATCAAGAAGGTCATCATGCAGGTACCAACACAGCCATCCTGGGGAGAGGATGGTGCCTTTGGTTGGTCCCTTCCTCTTTTCCAGCCCCAGGGTGTCTGTCTGAGTTTCTGCAGGCAGAAGGTGCTGGAGCGGGTTCGGCTCTGCGGCGATGACAGGACGCTGTCAGCTCCTCTTTTATGGAACAGTTGGGCTGAGTGTTGCCTTCCTATTACCGAGGGTAAGAAAATAATGAGTCATTATTAACAGGTGCTGGCACGTGGGCAGAGCTCTGAGGTGCTGGGGGAGGGCCCAGTGCCACCCCTGGCACACGGATGCAGACGCGCTCCGGAGCGTGGGTCTCCTGTGGCGATGGGACAGGGGAAACGCAAATCCTGGGATGGGCACAAAGCTCCCCGGTGTGTAACGGGGCTGATACAGCAGAATGCTTTCCTGAATCCCATCCCGTAAAAGCTTCATCTGAAGGTGACAGCAGCCACCACATGGAGGTGTTAAAGAGAACTGACGCATCTGATAAACTCCAGCTGTCCCCTCCAGTCAGCGTCTCCTCTCCTTCCCCTGCCTTGGCCTCTTCTCTTGGCCAATAGCCCTAATGATTAAGATTGAAAACAGTTTTTTCTTCCTTTGCTTTCAGCCTCAAAGGTTGATCTTTGTTTTTTTTCCCTTTTCTTCTTTAAACAGTCTTATTTCTCAAAGAAGAGGCAACTGAAATCCAGAAAAAGTCAATGGTTTGCTGCGCGACCTGTTTTTCTCTCGAAAGATTGTAACAGAACTTTAGGATGCTTTTCTGTAACCCCCAGCTAAACACTGCTCCAGACCCTGTGCTCAGTACTTTCCTTTTTCTCTCCCAACCTCTGTTAAAGAGATCAGATTTGAAGCTTTTTTTCCTTGCTGCAAAAAGTCTTATCAAACAGATCGGAGGACCCCAGCCCGAAGTCTCTGAGGTCACACTCGGGTCACATCATTTAGTCTGAAAGTTTATTTTTGCTTTGTTTTCTGGTTGAAAGTTCAGTGAGGTGATGGAGAGTGGTCTGCAAACTACTGTGAACTACTACAGTGGCCAAAATTTAATTGAATTAATAGAGTGTCTTTTTTTAAAATTGTTTCATAGGGTGATTTTCTTATAGCTTAACCTTAGCCAAGGGAAAGGTGAGTCTGCAAAGAAAATCATCGAAGAGTTAAAGGGTGCTGCAGAAGCATTGGCTGCCAGTTCAGGATACAAATACACCACTCGCTAATCAGAGCTAAAAGTGGTGTTCTTTGCTGGGGAATAAGGATTGCTGTGCAATAGTTCTGAGCTGAGGTGAAAACATTCATTCGAGATCCCACCCAGGTGCACAATTTTTTCATGGCAGACGTTAAAAGCACTCCTGGCTCGTGTACCAGTAAGGACCTGTCTCCCTCAGCTCTCATAGCAGGGCATGGCAGTTGCCCCTGATTATATGAAACTGAATCGTGGTTCACTCAAACTGCCAAAATCGGTCCCTCTCTGTGTAGAGGCAAAGTATTTAGGACTTTTTGGGGACATTTAATTTTGCTTCAATATGCCCAGATGCATAAAGTGAAGCGAATGTGTGAATACAAGACATGCATATATATATATACATATATATATATACACATATAGGCATTGATCAATCCATCACTGTACCTCAGAATGTTGTTCTGTGCACAGAAATAAAAATCTTTTAAATTAATTTCTACTCCTGTCTCAGGGCCACTGTGGAAAATTACCCAGTGGTGAAGAATGTCACTTACATCACATTCTGCCCAAGAAAAATGGTTGATGAATTAATGTAAATAACCTACAGTATTTTGCTTTACGTACTCCACCATCAGGTAGAAATCTCATGAAGAGAATGAAGCAATGAGAAAATGTAGATCTGATCCATTGATGGATTTTTTTTTCAATAGTGGCTATTTTGAAAAAAATCCTCTGCTTACTTACACGAACAATACACATAAAAGAGTTAAAAGTGGCACGTTATCTTTCCAATGACATATTTAGCCAGTTATTCAGGCTATAATGAAGCTGTGTAATGAAGTCAATGTCCTTGAAAGTTCTTCATCAATTTTTTTCTCATCTGTCAGCATATCCACTTGCCGACACAATATTAATTAAACACACCATTTCCTGGAGTGTTGAAGTGAAGTCCCATCACTGATAATGAACAGGTTTAGGAGAGTCACATCCCAACAAAATTACTTTTTAAACCAGCCTTATTAAGCAGAAAATTAGACCTAAATCACCCTACAACATCCTCATTAAAAGCCACTGATCCTTGGCTGCTTCTATGTTCTAACATCTTTAATTAGCAAACTGCTAGTCTATCTGCCATGATAAATGCTATTAATCTTACCTTTCATTTGCTTTCTCTTAACCTATCATTTGCCCACTTCAGGGAGACACAGGCTTCCACCAGGACTCGTTTTACTGCATTTAATGTCCTTGTAAGGATGAAAAATGGGGCAGTCATGGGTTAAACGCAATGACTCTCTCCGCCCTCGCTCCATCACTGAATTTCAGAATTTGTGGATATCTCGGATGGCAGACTTGTTGTGTTTGAGGGAAAATTAAGAGCATTTTCCAGTGGATATGTATGGAATACCGTTGTCAAACCTCGGCAGTAAATCACAGTGCAACTGCAGTTCGGTGCCCTCTCTGCTGCCCTGCTTCAACCGTGGAAGAATTACGGACATCAATTAAAAAAAACCTTCTGGGTGTCTGTGAAGCCTCCACCCAGGGAAAAGAAAAGCTTTAAAAACACGACTACGTTTTAGAATTGTAGCTACTAAATCTACAACCTTTGAGGAGCCTTTACAAAGTGTGACAGCTTCACAGCCTCCTTAACATTTGTTCACAGAAGCTCCAGAATACATCAGGACAAATAACACACCGCATCAGGCCACTTTCACATGGCATTAGTCAGAGGGAAGTGCACAATGCAGTGCCATACTATGCATTTCAGAAATGCATTGCTATTTGCCTGTGTTCTCAGGTGCAAAATGCCATCTTGGATGTGCACTGCTTTTTTCCCAGTTTATAGCTGTGGAATTGGGACTTTTCGCTACGTTCATTCTGGCTGATTTTTGCAGTGTGTCTGAGCATCGTCTTCTTACAGCAAATAACATCAACCATGTTCAGCTCACAGCTCCTGGGCAACAGAGAAGTACAAATTTAACCTCCCTCAAATATCGTGTGATAAATTCAGTTTGCCTGGGGGTCAGTCTCTTCTCCCAAGTAGCAAGCGATAGGACAAGAGGAAATGGCCTCAAGTTGTGCCAGGGGAGATTTAGATCGGATATTAGGAAAAACTTCCTCACAGAAATGGTTGTCAAGCCCTAGCACAGGCTGCCCAGGGCAGTGGTGGAGTTACCAACCCTGGAGGGATTTAAAGACATGGCACATGTGCACATGGTTTAGGGCTTGGCAGTGCTAGGTTAGTGGCTGGATGATGATCTTAGAGGGCTTTTCCAACCTAAACTATTCTAGGACTCTGTGACTCAATAGATCTTTCTAATGGGCCTCTGAGAGAGGCTCTGACCTGGTTGAACATTCCATGTCCCAGAGGCAGACACTGTCTACAACCTTCAACTTTCAGAGCTTAACTCTAAGATTTGTCAGCATAATTCACTCCATGTGCCTCTGTTCATTTATATCTTTCATTCTTATCATCCCATATTATTTAGTGACCAGACTTGCCTCCCACAGATACAAACACTTTCCCTTGGCAGCTTTAATGAAAACTGCTTTTAATTTCACATTGCCCTGGGTTATTCTGGCTGCTGATGGGCTGCTTCTTATTGGGGACAGATTATTCTAACTGCTAGGGAACCACGACCTTTTAAGCTTTCATTTTAAGTCCTAATTCTAGCACTAGGCTGTAAGGCAGAGGCTCCTCTCGCTGTGTTCCTGTCCCTGAAAACCAGGCATCTATTCTGAGCTATCTGTGTAGCTTCTGCAGTCAATGCCAAGAGATAAGCATCCCCGGGAGGCAGCTTGTCCACCTATTCTACAGTGACATGAATTACCCTTGGGAAGCTGTTATCTATTATTCCTTGGGATGGAGACAGCCCGGGCTTAATTAGTTGTCTGACTTTTAGATGTTGAGTTAGGTACAATAATCTGACTCCCAGTGATTTTTTTTTTCCTTTTTTTTTTTTCATTCTGAGCAGATGAGTCATGATTCATATGCAAGGATCGTACTCGTGAAGCTGTGCTTTTCTAATGAAACCCTTCTCTCACCCCCAATATGTTTCCATTATCTTGCCATCAGGAAATAATTTTTTCTCCTCCACACGAAGACACATGACGTGCTCATTTACCCACACACGTGCGAAACCAGATTAACTACTCCATAAATTAGTTAAAAGATTTTCCCAGAGAAAATGAAGAGGAAAGACATGTAATTTCCACTTTTCAGCTCCTGAATGAATGAAGACACTTTGTCTGCTCTCTCCATGACTGTTTAGACAGATACTGGAAATCAAGATTTCTGAATTGCGATGACCAAGTCTACGTGAAAAGAGCTTCTCCAACCCACCCCAAGTTGTTGATGTTTTTTACCTCAAAATCAATGTCCACTATGATGCAGGTTTTTTCATATTTGGCTTAAACTCCACCATCCCCTGTCTCCAAATTTGTGGTATACTGACCCTGAATTTCAACAGCTGGACCAATCAAAACCCCAGACTCAGGGTAAAAACACATCTGAATGAAAACTGAGATCAGAATAAACTTCAGTTCTAACTCAAAGAGAGTGTTTCAGGCCAGCAGCTGGGATAATGTGGTGAATGAATCATAGGTCAGTGCAGCAAACCGACTGAAAGTCATTAGAGAGTCATCAGACTATTTGTGATGAAATAAATATCAGCCTTGGCCGTGATGGGACCAGTCCTGGGGCATTCCTGCCTGAGCAGATACCCCTCACATCACTGCCAGGATGAGCCACTCTGTGCTGGCCAAGTTCCAACAAAACCCCAGCCCGCAGCCCCCTGGAGCTTTCAGAAGTTTTTAGATTACACTAAAGTGAAAAAATGAGTGCTACTCCTATTTCAGGACCTGATGCGAATGACACTCCAGCACAAATGAGCAGAGACACACCTTTTTGTCTGGGATGAATAAAATACCTTCCATGACTTAGCCTGGTCACCTGGGTTGTCTCCTTTTAACTGGAGCACTCCTCGTGTCAGTTCCATTAATGCTGTTGGGTAGGTGAAAATAGTTCTTTCATTCCAGACAACTAAAACCAGCCATTAAGAGTGTTTCATCCAGCAGAACTGCGTGTGTGTGTGGAGATGCTACACAGCAAATCACAGGAAGGGCCAGGGAGTGGAAATGAAGTATCAGAATCTGCCAAAATAATGCTGATCACAAAAGGTGAATTTCATGAGGCTGGCACTTGTCTCATTCGAAACTGAGAAGATTCTCTGGAGTTGGGAGAGTGGTACTGGTGCAAAATAAGTGTCAGAAATGGATTAACTCCATGGCACGAGAACCAAAAGCTGGGTGTCAAACTGGGAGGGGAATGATAGGTATGCAGCACAGCTGGTTCAAAACCAGGGGCTAAGGAGGGATGTGACTACACGAATAAAAAAATCCCAGTTAGAAGTGCCGGTTTTCCTTGCAAAAAGAAAAACAAGGAGTTGCTCAGCCAGTGATAGCACCTCCTCCTCCCACTGCGTATCAGCCCTGCTGCCTTCCTGGGGTTACCAGCTTTGTGCAGGGCTCTCTCTGAGGCTGAGCCTGTGGCTCGAGCAGTGACAGAGCCGCAGAGAAAGCAGCAAAGGACAGCCCGGCGATGACACTTCACGTTACAGACTGGGGCTTTCACAGAGCCAGGATCCTGGCTGGAATCTTCGCAGGGCAGGAAGCGAAGGGCAGGACACGGGAGCTCAGAGAACCAGAAAGATGCATCTGGCAGCGAGGGCAAGTTTCTGTAGCAAAGCATTTCATAAACTCTGGCCCAGATTCTCCCCTATGACTTGACCGGGCTCAGCACAAGACAAGGATTGGAGAACAAAGATGGCTTGAAGCCACCTTTATGCTTCTCCACTCCGGAGCAGCTGGGGACTGGCTGGTCCCCAGGGTAGGTTCAAGTTGCCCCAGGCTATCGTAGCAGCAGGAGACTGCTAGAAAATAGCCAAGATGGAGCTACGCCTCCTTTCCAATTGGCTGTCACTGCTCCAGAAGGAACCAGGAGGTGACTTGGGTGACACCACTGCCACAACAGAGGGTCGATCTTCCCAGGGACCCCGAGCGTGAGGACGGAGAGAGAAAATGTCAGCGCGGATGCTGCCGGGGAGGCAGAGCAATGTGTGGCTTATTCAGGGAAGCAGGAAGCGCAGATCATCTGAATTCAAATCTGGTGAGCCACTCACTCCAGTCAGTGTGTGTCCACGGGCACATGCCTTGATCTTTTCTGTGCCTCAGGGCAAGGCAACTGGAGAAGGAAGTCGAAAGCAACAGAATTTCACTGAAATGATCAGATACCGCTTCCAAATTGGATTTAACTCTAAAAACCAAACCAAAGTAAATATCTACAGACACGCACGCTCAATGTGGTCAAGAATTAATTTCTCAGGTGTTTATATAGGAACAAGCCTGTCTGCAGGCTGGATCAGAAACCTACCGAGGGCAGGAGCATTTACAGAGGGGAGAATTTTCAAGGATGAGAACTTCAACATGCAGTTGAAAAAAAGAAAAAAAGGAAAAACTCTTGCCTGATGGGATTTTGGGTTTGCTTTTGATGAAATAAAATACAAGACTGATCCCAAGCACCTACACAGGAGGGAAACAGTAGAGAGAAGGTGCTCTTTGTGCATTGCTTGGCTCCCAAAAAAGGGTTTTTGTGGACTGCTACGAGTAAGCACCTGAAAGAGGAGTCAAGTCAGACAGGAATGAGCTCCCCTATGTTGTGCAATCTCCAAGTACCAAGATTATTCTATACCGTGCCACATCCAATTGCAACAGGGACCGTTAGGAGTAATAGAGCTCCTGTAACTAAAGTGTTTTCTGTCCTCAAATCTTCCAGGAAACCGACTGAGGCACAAAACGGAAAGAGCTGAGGGGAGAAAACTTGTTAGAAGTAAAATTGTATTTCCTTGGACATTGGAAAGGATGTAAAACTGAGCCAGAGGCCTCCAAGTCAGCAGCCATTTTAACATTTTGAGAGAGATTTTCATCTTTTTCCCCTACAGCCTCAATTCTGCTGTAAACACTGAGTGCACCCACTATGGCTGTCAGCTGGGGAGTTTGCTTTACACTGAAGCTGCCAGGAGATAAAAAATACTTAAGGTAATGTAATTCTCAAATGGAAGGCATAAGGATTTCTTCATGACATTTGTGTGAGGAGCGCAAGACGTGAAATTTACTTTCAGCAAATCAATAAAAATAGGATGGATGCATTTGGAAACCAGGGAAAGCAAAGATAGGCTAGTTCTCTGTCGTTCTTATGGCAAACCTGCCCGTGGGACAACAGGAAACCAACTCCCTGTACTGTCCCAAAACATCACTTCTTTTTATTAAGGATAAAATAAAAGAATGAAAAATATTATTCATGAGTTTGTTGGCTTGAATGGGCCAAAGCAATTTTTCAGGAGACCAGTGGTTTTCATGGAATGGCACTTCCTGTGCTACAGCCAAATTGTTGTGCAAAGTTTAATGAAAATATAATAAAACCATGCCAGTAAAGCAATCAAAAAATGACAGAAAAAAGACAGATAAGGTAAATACATTATAGGAAGACTCATTCATGCATGCACAGGTGAAGACACTACACATATGCGTCAACGTACACATTTTACACCGACAAACATGCCCACACACACAACCACATTTACCAGCACAACCTAATTTTGAAAGTGTTTTCTTCAACAATCAGTTGGGTGCCCTTTGCTTGAAGGCAAGCACAAGCACAGTAAATTCCTTACTGGTAGCACCGAGGAGGAAGCATTACTCCAGACTCCGGAAAAGTTCAGCACTGGTAAATTCTGATGAACACCATTACTGTGATTACTGCTTGGGCACAGATATGCCCGCCTCATTGTCATTTCTTATACTACATCAAGCAGAGGCTGGTGGAGACCTAGTGCTGCTGTCGCCCAACTGAATGTGACCTTTTTTGGGTGACCGCGCTGCAGTGGGGGTTTTCCTCCTCCTCTGGGAAAGCGTGAATAAAAAAAAAAAAAAAATAGTGCAGACCAGAGGATGCAATGTAACGTTTTAATAAGCCCAGAAATTAAATAGATGAGCTTTTCGCTTTTAAATGTCAGCGTTGTGGCTTCCCTGTCATTCGCGGGAGGAAAGGGAAGGGGCTAAATATCTTGGGATGTGGGGAGTTTTAAAGCGCATAATGATGGCGATAAAAATCCATAATGTCAGTTGCCTTGTGGCAATCAACAACCATTTCACATTATGCTTGCATCTTAAGGTTTGCGGCCAAAAAACAGATTTGCCCGTGTCTCATTAAAATAACGAATGCAGTCCGAATGGATCTGCAATGATTCACTGTACGTCACACTAAATCACGACGCTCTTTGGAGCCAACTGACTATGGCCTCATTACTTTAGACAAAAGTGGGCTTGGAGGAAAAACTGGGGTGATGTTTTTTTGCTCAGCCATGTTTTTCCCTTTGAAATACTTAAGGCAAAAGAGCAGAGAGGTTTTTTTTCCCATTGGTAGCCAAGGAAGGTTGGGTTATATCCATAGTACAATTCTGTATCGATACACACAAACACACAAAACATCAACGTTAGCGTGGGGGAAGAGGAACTGAGCAAATACAAATGGCATTAACAGAGCAGATTTAAATGAACATGAACCACTGATGAATTGGAAGACTTGAAAATTAAAATAAGCTGTTAAATAATTTAAATATAGATATATTTGAGCTGTTTCACCAGGGCAAGGAGTTCGAAAAGCAGCACGCTCCCCTCCTCTGTGTTGTAAGACCTTAAGTACTCGTGGTTTGTCTTCTGCAAGTCTTTGTTCTGCAAATTTCACTGCCTTAAGCATAGCAAAAAAATAATGCCCTTTATTTTCACCCTGAATTAGCTTGACTAAATATCTCTATACATTAGTTCATTGTAATGCTAATACTTAAGATTAATCTATTTGGTCTTAAAGAAGTACGAGGGTTATGCTCAAAACTGTTCAGTATTTCAAGAATAAACATTAAGTCAAATTTTACTATTGTGAAGTGAAGCTCAGACTACTTAAAAAATCAAACGGATAGTTTAAAAACTGTATGTATTCATAAATACAAATAGAAATAAGAATTTGGGGTAATGGCGAAAAGAGTTAATGTGAATTTTGATTACAAAAAGATTATATAGAGCCCCTGGTGGAAATCCTACTTCAAAACATCTGAAAGTATGGCAAAGATCTCAAATATATTATTTGTTTTGATAATTGGTTCCATTTTCTCTTATGCACATATACCTTACTGTAAAGAGAAGGTGCTCGATATTAAGCTATTTTCCCTCAAAAAACACATGAAAATGTATTTCTAATCTGATCACAAAATATGTTACATACCCATTTAGGTATTTTTTTATTTCAGGTAACAGGAAAACCGCCTGAGAAACATTCATGGAATGACTGATTTAAATGTTATAAATCCCTGAAATTTTCATCTCCCTTTGAATGGAATGCCAAAGGGGATTAAAGACTAAAGACGTATCACAAACAAATTTACATTATTAAAATTACTGTAATCAAGAGTCTTTTCTAGCCTTAATCAGGATTAGTAAAAACAAAACCCCCCCCAACTTTTCTACTGTGCAATACAAATCAAAATTCTATCAAATGACAGAGAACAGTATAAAAGCAGTTTTGAAAACTGAAAATATTGGTTGGTGTACTTTAGTATTCTTTAGAAGCATTTTCACTGATTCAGATCAAAGCAATGATTTCTCTGCTGATAACTCACAAGGCAAGGAACAAGTGCAGGTAAAATCAATTTCAGTAACGCTGCGGTGTCCAACCTCTTTTCAAGAGTCCACCCAAGGAGCACACTTAGATGAACATAATGCCGTGGAAGTGAAACGTGGAATGCTTGGTTTTGTTCTCCTAAACTGTAAACTAAATAATTCCAGCTGTGGCAAGCTGGGCTGGAAACTTGCTGCATGTGAAGACCCAGCCTGGTGGGACGTGCCGCGACTCTCGCTGCCGACGAGCAGGTTCGGGCTGGGGAGCCACAAAAGCTTTTAAGTGAGGCGTTCATCCACCGTGCCCTACACTTACACACGCTACAAGGCTAATATATTAAAGGTATAAAGCTTGTGCACATTTTTCTGGGTCTCTGGAGCCTCTTAAAGGTAGCTCGTTGGGTCAGAAACCACCAGAGCACCAGGCCCTGTCTTGCTGTCACCAGTATCATCAGTGCTGCAAAACAGCACCAGGGTTGGGCTCTCTGTTCATTTAACCCTGAAAAACGTCAAATGCTCTTATAAAATGGAAATTACAGAAATGTGTATGTAAAGAACAATACCAAAAAGTGATCTGAGAACAATAAGCAATCACTTCCTAAAGTCTGGGGAACAAGCTCAGCACGCAGCAATATTCAGGTATTGTGACAGAACGCCACAAAATCAGTGATACGGATCAAAGGACAAGGAAAGCTTCATGATTCTCGTGCTTCTTTCCAGGAACTCCAACTGATTTAACTTTTTGCTGGTATCTGAGGTAGACTGCTGCCTTCTGGGCCCTCCATCTTCAAACCTGTTGCTTCCCTGTATTTGGTTGAAGCATATTTTACCTTGCAGGCTTAAGACTGCTAATGTTAAACCTGGGCTGATGCAGTGCAAGCTGACAGCAATTTCCAATCCCCTGTTAGTGACATTATATATATTGGTTGGGAAAACCTTCATTTTGGTTAGTGACAAGAATTACACAAGTTAAAAAAAGCAACAGACAGTGGAGCAGCATTTTCTCTTTCCGACACTTCTTGCTGCTCAGTCTTGAAGTTCAAAGAAAAACTAAGTGCAGTTAGAAAACAATATATTATATTTAATTAAAAGTTGGCATTATGTTTTCTTCCAAGTGCGAACATATCAGGATAATAAGTACATTAGGACACATGATCTGTATTTCAGTTCCATCTGAGCATACACAATAAATCCTTCTTGGAAAAAAAAAAAGAGCAAGCATCATAACAAGAACTTTTGAGCAGAAAAAAAAAAGATCTTCAGTTTTTCTGAAGTCCTCCCTTCATATTCTCTGAAACACCAAATGGAAACAGACATTTAAAACCTTACATAGTGCACAAAATACGCCAGAGAAGGGGAAAAACAAATGACGAGTACAGGACCTCATCCTCAGGATAACCACGCACATCTGCAAGGTTAGCACTGATGCTTCACACACACAAATGCAATAGTCAGCTGCTCGTTTATCCCCTCCCAACAAAATCATCTTTGAGAAGTATTAGGCATTCACTTGGTAGCAGTTTTAGCAGCAGCTCAGTGTAAATCACCTCGGAACAGATGCCTTCGTGTCACGGGAAACGCGGATGGCTCGGAACGGGCTCCACCTCAGCGTGAGCTAAAATCCTGCAAGTCCAGGGTGGAGAGAAGCTGCTCACAGGAGCTGAACTTCCAGATTAACTGAGAAGTTGATCGACTTTTTTTGAGCTTAATATTGTTTCTTGCAGGAAAAGTTATGATTCATCTTCTTTTTCCTTTTGAATTGAAACTGCTGTGCTTTGAGGTTAATTTAAAAAATTATTTACAACTGCCTTTTTTATTAATTTGATAAATACTGCACTTGTTTTTAATACCTGGCCTCTTAACAGCACTTAAATAGTCAAACTTGCTATTTTCCCTATCAAAAAAAATTTTAATGCAGGTTTTTCTTCTGTATTTGAAATTCCATACTTAGCCTCCTGAGATTGTTAAATTCCAAGCGGGCTCTTGAAGAGCCTTCTGAATATTTCAAGGACTCTCAAAAGGTAGAATTTTAGGGTTCTAGGTAGGTACGATAGTAGGAGCAAGTTTTTACTGATGTAAATGAAAGGAAGAGATTTAAAACAATCACTGTACTAAAACCCCTCATTCCAAAAATAGCTTGTCTCAGACTATGAAGAGTTTTTAGGCTCTGAAATTAGTGAGACTTTTTTTCGGGGGGGGGGGCATAATTATTTGACAAAGAAACAATTAAAAATTCCATTATTTTTAGCCTTAAGTCTTTAACCAAACCAAACTCAGATTAAATATTTGGCTGTTAAATACTTAATTCTCCAACTATTTTAGTTTTGGTGAAAAACAAACAGTTAAGCTAATCTCCATTTAAATATTTTCCATCTTCTCTAATTTTAACCAGAAGTAACATACATCTACTTAAAAATTATGATTCTCTGTTAAACTGGCCTTTTTTTTTTCCATATTATTTCCTAGCAACAACTCAGTCTGCAAAATTTTAAGTGACCTTTGCTGATCTGCAGTTTCCAGTCATTTTTGCTTCACTAGGGGTTTTGGTTGGTTTTCGCTTCATCAGACGCCTTTTAAGAGCATTTTCAAAATTTTCTTTTATAGGAAAATGTACAAGAGATAAACTGTTCTGTAAAACTACTCTTTTTTTTTTTTTAATTACAGGAAAGAAATGAAGATATAAAAATGGAAATGAGCAAGCACCAGTTTTAAACATATGTCTTTATGAATAAGGCTTAATCACACACTTCGTTTTCCAAACACAAAAAGTCTTTTGGAAATGTATTAATTAAAATTAAGTGCCACGGACAAGCGCTTCTGAGGGATGGCAGTCCTTTTCAAATTAGCATAACACTAGCGACAGGCATGGAAATTGGTTTAATAACCCTAAATAGTTACACCCCACTCCTAACACAAATGGCCACGGACAGCTCGAGCCCCTGAGGCTGCGACTGTACCAGTTTACGTGGTTGCTCTGACACTGGTTGGGTATTTCCAACCCGAACAGAAAGCACTGAATGCACCTCAATTATTATTATTATTATATAATGACTGGTGAAGCATACAAGGCACCAAAGCTTTGAACAACATAAACCAGAAAACCAAAGTAAACCAACACAAGCAACACCGAAAACTCAGCCAGCCAGAGACGCACTTTGTAACTTGTACGAACACAGTCAATATCGGCAAGAGATCATTAGTTCAGTCATTAAGTGGCCCAAACCCCAGATGTAGATCCAGGGTCAAGCTGTAGACAGAACAGAAAACCAAGCCAAAGGGATAAGCAGAGTCTTTAAGCGATTTCCTTCCCTGCCATGTTTTCCATGGGTGTGCTCAGAGCTAAGCTCGCTGCTACAATAACCCCTCTCAAACACCACTTCCAGGGCACAGCATTCCCCAGCAAATGTCAGAATACACAACCTAAACCCCTTCCTGCTTAACTCAGAGTCAGACATAAGCAACGTTTTTTTGTGTGCTCATGATTCAGGAGAAACTGGAGAAAAAAGTGCAAATCCCTGCTGATAAGGAGCTGAATATCCACAAGCTTTTCCCAAGTATTCTGATCATTCCCCTAAGTTCACACAGCTGCTCCTGCCACGTCCATCTCTGCTTTACCTGACTCCAGCAGGGGTTTTGCATGGACTGCCAGCTGGTTTTAGAGACATGTAGGACAGAGAAAGTGGTTATTCATGTCTTTTATTTATTATAAATACATATAAATATGTTAAGTCACCTTTCGCTTTGTTTATCATGATGAGCAATGACTTTGGAAAATCATCTGGAAAACTTAACCAAGCTGAGAAACAGGCAAACAGCAAGCATTAGCATACAATCACAGGTTCCTCTCAGTCCAAGAACGGGTTAATTTTTTAAGAGACAAAAAAAAAAGCATCTTACTTTGAAGCATCAATTGTTTTAGCAAGAGCACTGGATTTCCCCCCTCCCGTGAGCTCTGACCAAATGATTCCCATTTGGGTTTGCGGGTGCAGTCCAACCCCAGCTGGCTATACAGAACCCCCTCCGCCCATGATTCTGAAACATCGCATAGTTTGCAGCTGGATTTTGCTTCCCCTCCCTCCTTTTAATCTATTTTTAACACAGGTCGATCATGCCAAAGCAAATTCACTGAGCTCTCCATTTCCAGATCTCTCTCCCTCTCTGTTTTTCTATAGTTCTGTCTCAAAACTGCTCAAAAACTTTGTAGCTCAGAGCAAGCGAAAAGCAACATTACGCTCACAATCCACTGACAGGCTGGGAAGGAAATAACTCTACAGATGAAGTCGCATGTGGGGAGGAACTAAATAAAGTAGAAAGTGGGTGTTTTGGGGGTCCACGTGAACTGCCAAATATTTCCAAATGGGGATGGGGGTATTTAAGAGAAGAACAAAAAAGAAAACCCAGACTTAACTGATGGAAGGAAGCCAGGGCTGATGGCAGTGGAAAGAAAAGTGCACAGAAAAAAACCCAACCAAACAAAAAAAAAACCAAAAGAAAGGAAAAGCCCGAAGAAGGCAGAAGTCAAGGCTTGTCGTTACAGTGTTTGCAGAGGGCGGAGGCGGCTCCTGTGAAGGCAGTGCATTTCTCGGGGCAGCCGGGCACGGCCGCGCCGCCGAAGGGGTACACGGGCGACTGTCCGAAGGGGTTGAGGGTGGCGGGCAGCGGGGCGCTCAGCGCCTGGCCCTGGTTCAGGTAGGCCACCAGCCGCCGCATCTCCTCCAGGGCCTGCGCCTGCATGAGGATGTAGTTCTTGGCCAGGAGCAGCGTGGCGATTTTGGAGAGTTTCCGCACCGAGGGGCTGTGGGCGTAGGGGATGACGGAGCGCAGCCCGTCCAGCGCGTCGTTCAGGTCGTGCATCCGCCGCCGCTCCCGCGCGTTGATGCTGAGGCGCAGCGAGCGCTGCTCCTTGGGCTTCTTGCCCAGGGCTCCCCCCTTCAGCTTCCCCTCTCGCTCGAAGCCCGCGCCGCCCTTCACGCCCGCCTCGAAGCCGTCCTCCTCGTCGCCGCTCTGCTCTCCGCTGCTCTCCGCCGACTTGCCCAGAGCCCCGGCATGGAAGTCCGCCCCGCCTGCCCCCGCGTAGGCGCCCCGCGGGCCCTCGGCGCCCCCGCGCACCGCCCCGTAGGCGAAAGCCGAGGGCCCGTAGCCCGGGGCCAGCGCCAGGTACGCCTCGCTGCCCAGCGACTTGAGCTCGGCCATCGCCGGGGATCCCGCTCGGCCGCCGCTGCCTGGGCGCTGAGGAGGAGGAGGAGGCGGCCCCGCCNTAATATTTGTTTGATATTATTTTCCAAGGGAATAGATCTTCGTGTAAAGTCTTCCCTTCCCTTCCCTTCCCTTCCCTTCCCCTTGCACAAGCAGTGTCGCACCTGGAGCATCACCTCTGTTTAAATCACTGCCCCTGGATGCTGGAAGTTCAGGGAAGCACCAGGACACGCGCTGTGCTGGCAGCTGTGGGCATGGCTTGAGATCCAATCACTGTGGTTTTAGGTGGGGGATGACGGAGGAGGCACCTGTTGTGCAGGGAGATTTCCAAGGCAAAGGCCCCATCTATTCCCATTTCTTTCAGAGGCTCACAGTGTTCTTCCCTTCCATGTTCCAGGAAAAGGTTAGATCTGTGATGACCCAGCCCTTCTGTGAAGGGACTCTCCATCCTCCCCAGCTGTGGGTACCAGTAACGGGGCGTGACACTGGGACAGGAAATAAACCACACCATGGCCCGCAGGGTGGGAGGAATCATCACTGTGACTGGTGCGACTGGTGGTGTCTGGTCCACAGAGGAACCTCAAGGAGAATGCAAGGCAAAGGTGTGAGTTGCACGGAGAAGGACAATCAGGATGCTTAGTCCCGTATTCCTGCATCGAGATGACAACAAGGGCCTAAACTTTAATTGCAACAGAAAGAGGCCCCAGTTTCTTTCTTTTCTAGACTTCAGAGACTGCTTCACATTACTGAGGTTTATTTTACAAGCAGCATGAGGGCATTCCAGGCTTTCTCCATTTGCGACATGTGCCTGGTCGAGGCCCCTTGGAAGTCTGCTTAGAAAGGGTGGGATGAATCCTGAATCCTGTGCAGTGACACATAGACGCAAGCAGGTGGATGTTGCCTGCAGGCAGATGTAACCAGTTGCTGCAGACCCACCTGGTAGGTTATCTGCTGTAGCAAATAGCCTGGGTGTTATGGTGACAGGAGGCTTTTTCCAGAATGTGGTTTGTTTTTCTCAGGCCTTCTCCAAAGCGTAGTTGGCTCGTCCTCTTCCCATCACCTCCCTGTGTGCCGTGCGCTAACGTGAAATGACGAGCTTGTCTCTCTTTCTTCTCCACACCAGAGCCAGGAGAGCCGAGATGTGCAGTGACACATTCACCCTCAGCCGAGCTTGCAGAGCTGCTGCCTGAATGAGGCTGTTCCCCTGCTCTGTGAGTGCACATCCGGGAGGTTGTGTTTCTGCTTTTTGCAGCAGTGGAGCACATAAAACTGGCTCTGTCCGAGCCAGGCATCAGTGTGCAGCAGGTTTGTCCATCATACTTTTCACTGATCTTCTCTTACCTCACCTCCACTGTTTGAATGTTACAATATGGTCACATCTCTCCTTTGCTCCCCTGATCAGGCTTATCCAACCATGAAGACCAATTACTGGTTTTAGTAACTTAATTGTTTTATGAGAATTGAACCACTTAGCTACTCCTGGGACAGATCACTCTATAGATTCATGGTGATGCTCTATATATTCACTGTGACTTTCAAATGCAAGCGAGCACAGTGTGACTTCTGCTCATCTCTGGAGCCAGTCCCACACTCCAAGCGATAACAGACAAATGGAAGGAGGTACCAGAATATCATCACTGGCATAAATAATTCCCATTAGAAAGACGTAGAGGAAATGTTAAAAGCAGGATTGTCCCCTGCTAGAAATTATTTACTCTTTTTGTAATGTGTTAAGACCTTGCAACGAGAGGGACCAGTGGTGTTAGAAACTTTCAGGAATTCTGGTTGTAAAGACATGCTGCAAGTATTGCCAGCTTTCTAAGAATGTCATGTGCATCTAAGTGGGCTGAAAATTAGAGGCAAACAGTTTTCCCTCCGGCTCTCCCGTGGTTTGTTAAACAGATTAGTTCTTCAAGGGTTATTTCAGCACTGAAGACGTTGCTTGGGAGGCTGAAGATGAAGCTAGGGAGGTGCATCAGCCACAGGAGAACAGTGCAGGAGGGTTTGATGCTTTATATGTAATTCCAAAACACACAGCTGAGAGAAATTATTTGGAGCCTGTATGAATCTGAAATCTAATCAGGTTTAATGTAGTACCAAAAAGTGCACACGGAAGAATTTGCTTTGGACCTCTCCCTCGAATTTCAGCTGTGAATAGGCATCTTTGAAAATACTCAACCTGGTTTCTCACTGAAAACTGAGAAACAAGAATTTAGATTTTGATGTGTTGGACTAGAACAAAAAAAAAAAAGGAAGACAAAAACATAGCAGAAAGGGGTGACTCATGTGGAAGACCATAGCAGAAAATAAAATCTCTTCCAAGTGCTTTGGGGAAAAATGGACATATGCAGCAGGAAATAAATTTATCACATGTTGTTGAGTATTTGCCAGCTTTAAAATGGGATTTATTTCTTCCAGTGTTTTACATAGTCAGAACTTGTTGTAAATATTTAATAATTAATAGCAGATTATCATTTCTGTGATTATAACAGGTATTCTAAGTTCCTCAGGGCAGGACCCACACCTTTAGTAAGACTCTTTCAAGTCACAAACATTTTATAAATAGGCAGCATCAGTGACTTGGTTACTGCATTCCCGACATGTGGCTCCATAAATTCAATTCTCTCAGCTTGATAAGGCAAAACTGCCTCCAAAGGGAAACCTTCCCTGCTGAGCCACGGACAGGGAGCAAAGCAGGGCCAGCACAGCCTGCCAAGGCCACTGCCCATCCTTTGCTGCTGGGGCTACTCCAGGACTACAGCTCCCAGCTTCAGCTGCAGCTTGGAGACTGCGCTCATCCTTCCAGAGGAAAAAAGTGCATTTGGAGGTTGTAGCAGCTGTTGCTACAGCAAGAGCTTGACTACAATTTATTTCAGTTTTAATGCAGAGAGGGAGAAAATAATCAAAATAATTACATATTTTCTTCAATTTCAGCTGTAGTTCTAAAGCCTGAACCAAATCGTGGATGTCCCAGTGTCAGTGCCCACTGCCTGAAAGTCCAAAGGGCTGGAATGAGGTAGGACGAAGGTACAAAGCAAAAACTTTTACTCAGAGCTACACATTATCCATCTCAAAATGACTGGTTTAAAAGACTGCCGCTTTCATTTAAAAACTTGTTTAGCTGGGTAACACCGTCTTTGACTGAGGATGGATTTTTTTCCCATGGGAAAAGATGAGGGGGCAAGGGTGAGAAACACGGCTCCATCCTTATCAGCCACAACTGGATACTGAAAGTAGAACCGAACAAAATCTCTTGAACAGATCGGAAGAGAGGAAGTTTAAGAGAGACCAATATGCTCTGGTCGTGTGGTTTTTGTTCATGGGGTCTGTCCCTCCCGGGAGCAGTGCGGGTTTGCCGGGCCGGGGTCTGTCGCGTCCCCGGGGCCGGGCTGGCGGTCCCGTGCTGACATCTAGCGACCACCAGAGAGGAGCGGGCACCCACCCCCCCCGGCACCCACCCGTCTCCTCGGCATCGAGCCAGAGGTGGGCAAAGCGCTACGAATTCCGAAATGACCCCCAAGGCTGAGGGGCACAATAGGAGCCGTGAGCGCTTTCGGGTCTCAGGTTGCAATCCCACACCTGTGCTATGGGTACCGGGAAATACAGCCCTGCTCACTGCTGCAAGCACGTCAGGGTTTGGATCTTATCTCCAGGCAAACACAAGCAGGGTGGAAGAGGTGTTCGAACATCAAAATGTGTGACTGGATCATCTTCTGCTACGTACAAATGGTGGTGGGATGGGCGGAGTAACTCTACTGGAAGGTCCGTGGAATTGCTGGAAGTGGTGGGTGAACACTCCATCCCCTGCGTGTAACAGCAGGAAATCAGCAGGAACAACTGTGTAGAAAAAGCACAATCAGTGGCAATGCTGTGCTGGTTGTGGCTGTTTGGAAATGGTTGGTAGGCAGAGAGAAAAGCTCAAGGTGGGGAAAGCAGGCAGAGCTCGCTCTGGCAGGTGTGTGCCAAACACACAGGTCTCGACTAGCCAGAGGCCACGGAAGCACGACAGGAGTGCAACAGGAACTGGAGGTGCTGAAGTGTTTGTGTTTCTGCTGACTCCTTGTCTGTCACTTGTCTGTCACACAGCTGAGGCTTTCCTCCCAAAAATTCCTGAGGGATGCAGAAACGTACCACTTTTATTTAGGGGAAGGAAGATCTTAGCCAAGGCTGAGGCACAGGACTCTGGATATGAGATTCTGTTCTCAGTCCTGACGCTCACTCAGGTCCTAACAAGGAGCTTGATTCTGCTTATGAAACCTGCCTGAGAAATTAGACGGGTGTGTAGAGCCTATGCTTATGATCCTCCCATAGTAATTGTGTATTCATGGCAATGTCAAAGGCAGTGAAAGCTTCCATTACTGCCTGATCCTGCAAAGACCACCGCAATTCCTACAGCTTTCAAGAGCAGCCTGAAGAGTTTCAGTACAACAAAATGGTCACTCTTGGATTGCTCTTCAGATACAAGTGATGACAAAGTAAGGCTTCTGCCAGCAGTTGTCCATTCAAGGACCTAGGAGGGCACTTTCTGAAGGAGACTTCCAAAATGGAAATCTTCAGGCAACTTAGAAGGTTGTTTTGAAGCAGTATATTCAAAGTTAGAGTTTGTTTGACAAGTACAAGCCTCTGGGATAGGTTTTGCTCTGCTGATGTCACTCAAGTCATACTTTTTCCCCTTCACTAGATGGCAGCAAGAAGATAGCGATAGGGATTTTCAGGATTATTATTATTTTTTTAATACAGTAAACAGAGAGTTTTCAATTGGTTTCTTCCTTTAATGGGCTTCTTTAGCAGTCCCCGTAGACACAAAACCCTCAACAACCAAACCAACCAGCAGCGAGTTGGTCAAGAGCAGCGGCAGGGGAGTCTGAAACATCTCTTTTCCAGATAGGAGAGGAGACACTCAGCGTAGCTACGGGTTTTGGTGAGTGTTTCAGAAGGGAAGGAGCGATTATCCGGTCTGCAGTTCCCTCTGCTGGCAAAGTCTCTTCTTGCATCAGCCGGGCTCGGAGGCAGCGGTGACTCCGGCAGAGCTGCGCTGCCGCAGGGGAGGGCTCGGGAGGAGGGACACGCACACCCAGCCAGCCTCGGATGTGCTGCCGGGGCACGGGGCCGCAGGAGCCCCTGTCCCTGAGGAGAACAAGGGGACTTCATCCTCTCTTTCCCATCTGGCTCCACTTCAAGCTTGCAGATGGGATACAGGCTGTTTAAACTGGATGTACAGCTTCCTTCTCCCAAGTCCTGGTCTCCTTCTCCTGTTCCTCCTGAGTGTCCTGAGACTGCCAGCCCTTTAGCACCAGGACGAAGTTCTTCATGGCAGCTGGGAATGCGTGGAGGACCCTTTGCTCTGGCTAAAACCAAGTGCCAAATGCAGTCCCTTTCTACCCTAGAGGAAAGGTTGAACGTTCCTCACAACTCTCTTATAAAACCTCTGTGCATCGTGGTAACTCCAGGGCCCCAGGAGCAGCCGGGACCCCTTTCCTAGCCAAACAAAAGGAGATAGTTAGGCTGTGGGCCTCCCCTGGCATAGGGGCTGCGTACGCCAATGGGAAGAATGAAGAAAGTGTTCATGGCAGCAGCAGAATGCAGAAGGAAGGGGTGGGGTGACTGCTCAGACCTGAATGACTCTGTACAGTCATGGTGTGGTTAGCGGGACGAGCACGGTCAGACTGGCAGTCCCGGGTGCTGGTGTCTGTGCTCAAGCCCGTATAACAACCCCACGTTGTCATATCCTTAAACCTCAGAGGCACTAAGGAAGGTGAAGGGGATTCTCCTGCTCACTGACTTTCTGGCTTCTCCCACTGAGTGTGCTTGCTTGGCTCTTATGCCTCTGCAGAACTGACCCATGAGAAGAGGAGGTGATGCTTGAGCTGCTTGAGAGAGCTGGATGTGACACACAGCCCTGAAGAAAAACTAAAAGGGAAAGATGTTGCAGTTGGTCAGGGCTGACAGTGGATGCAGGACGTGCCACGATTCACAGAAATGGGGCCAGGCTTTCCATCAGAGGGTTTTTAGAGTAGGGGTTTGGCTACAGGGTGATGTCTAGGCTTCTGCCCCAAACACAAATGCTTTGTTCTCTTTCCTGCTTTTCCAGAGGTTTGTGCTTCTCTGGGAGCTTTCAGCTCCCGCCTGCAACGTGAATATCCCAACCTAACGAGTGAGGGAAAACTTGGCTGTTCTAATAAGACAAGGGAGCAGTCGAAAATGGATTAAGAAGGGATTGAATGTGTCTTGTGAGAGCTTGGCTATTGATTTCTAACCCTCCCATTCTGATGTTATTGCAGAAATGATTTTCTTCTGCACTGTGCAGAGATTAAATATTAATAAATAGAAAATTAAAAAAAAAAGGGGGAGAAAAAGACCAGATCCCAAGACATCCTGCTGCACAATTAAAAACCAAATGAAGGATTTCTAGAATGAAAAACTTTATTTCCTGAAGTTTTCTTGAGCTCAGAGTAGGAACATAAGAGGATTTGACGAGATAATTTGTAATGTTTCTATTTAGTGTTTTGCAGCAGGGGTGTGTGATTTTGAGCCATATCTCATTGCAGTAGGTTGAGGATAAAGACAGAATAAAAAAGGATGGAGATTTGCTTAGATCTCATTCACCAGTGACCCATTTACTCACTGATGATGAAGTAAGGGGGAACACGCAGGTCTGCTCTGCCTTCACTTGCCCTGCATCCTGCAGTCATGCTCCGTTCCATTAGGCTTCTATTTATTATTTAACAGAGGAGATGGAAGACAAGGCACACCAAGGTGATTTTTATGTCCTGGACGTTCCATCTGCGCAAAGAGTGCACAAGCTGCTACTTCCCATGAACTCTGTGGTTTCCAAGTGAAACCCCCATTCCCTGGGTGTCTGTAGGAGGTGGTGACTGGGCAGGCAGGCTCTGCATGCAGGGCAGGGCTCCCAGTGCACACAGGCCTTGCAAGGAAATCTGCTCCCCACTTTGAGCTCTCCTAGGAGAGCTGCGCTCATCATTCTGCCCCATCTTCCTCCTCATTCCGTCAAACTGGGCACTAACTGAGTGAAAAAAGGGCACAGTGAGAATCTCATGTCCAGTTTCTTGCAAGATCAGTATTTTTTCTGTAGCAAGATATGGGATAATGGAAAATGGAAGTTAAATTTGGCGGCACATAATACGGAAAACCATTCTCTTTTAAGGGAGTGGTAACCATGAGAAGGGGGCTTGTTAGTGTCTTACCCAAATCATTCATGTGCTCTTCCCGTGCTCTAAAAAGTTACTTATCTTGGTACATTGTCCAGCAAACTCAGAGCAAAATTAGGGAATGCAGACAGAAGGGGAAGGAAGAGGAAATATCTCTATGGTCTCATGAACACAACCAAAGGCAGGATTTGACCCACTGCTTTTCTCCAATCCCATCTGCAACAGCCAGTGGTGCTGCTGGCTGATTTCCATCCTAATTCAATAGTTTTCAAGCTGCACAAGATGTTTGATCAGTGTTTTACATCCCAAAGAGACCCTTCTTTGGCAGACTCATAGCTGGATATACCTTGTCTGCTCCTGTCTCTATTAATCTTTTTTAATGATCTCTCTTGAATTTCGTGGCTGTGGCTGGTTGTGGCTTTGCTGCTCTCAGTTCTCCATGGCCTTGATGCTCAGCTATTTCAAGTCAGCTCATTGACTTTGGATCTTGTCCTCACATTACTCATTTCATTATGGTCCTGCAGCCTGTTCTTTGTTTCCTCAGCAAAGCGAGCTCAGATGGAACTTTCAAGCCTGTGGAGAGAGACCCAGCACCTGGATAGCAGAGGTACTGAGCTGTTCCTCTGGATTTAAGGGAATTTGGTGGGTAAATTTGTGTCAAACACATGGACAAGGGGAAAACCGGCCCTGGGCTTCAGATTCTGCTATAGGGCTGAGCAAGTGGGGCTCCAGTCTTTAGTCTTTTACCAGTTCACTGTGTGCCTGAGGTGGCCCAGGTCTGTGAAATCAGTGGGAATCAAGAAGCTAAAAGCTTGTGAAACCGTGGTTATAAATTGCTGGAGCTTCTGGAGCTTAAAGAGTGGCTCCTATCAGCAGAGCTGGCGTACCTCACCATGCACACCCTCAGTCTGTTCTGAAAATAAAACACCCTAAACTGGGCGGTGGTCCAAGAATGCTTTATAGAAGCCGTTGTGAGGGGTCAGCTGATGGCTGCACACCCTGGAAGCCACAGGAAATCATTGCTTTCTGCCATTCCTCATGCTCTCAGCTGCTTTCTGTGCTTCAGTCCCTTGTCTTCAAGAGAGCAGTGTGTGCAGTCCCGGGCCCGAGAGGACCGTACACAAAGGGTTGCAGAGCGCTGATGCGGTGGGCAGTGCTCCATCCCCTGCTGGCTCTCCAGTGCAGTGCCAGAAAAAACGGAGTCAATGTCCTTCCTGGGTGTCTAAAAAGAGCGTTTGCAGATTACCCAGCATGTCACACCCAGGTTTAGAAGCACCATAAGGCATCACTTGGCAGACACCAGGCAATATTTAGTGACTACGGGAGCTATATATAATGGAATTATGGAGGGTGTGAGAAAGCAGCACCTCCTCCCATCTGCCCCCTTAAGGGATGCAAATGCTTTGCTATAATACTGTTCCCTGAGAGCTGGAACTTTAGCAAATAAGGGACTTTATTAAGTTGTTAATAAGATTTCATTTTCTCACTAATGCTGCGGTGCTACATTATTAATTTAAAACTGTATTTAGCCTGACATGCTAAAGTGCTAGGCCTCATTATTAATGCATAAACCCATGCCTCTGTTGTTTAATTAAACACCATGATTATGAAGTTCTGATGTGGTTTAATGATAGCAGGCTGGAGTGGCAGTACATTCCTTTGCTCAGATCTCCCCCATTCCCCCCTCCTGCTACTTTCCCCTTTCATTTCCCTTCAAAAGCACAAATGCAGTTGTTGTTCTGCTGAATAAACACCACATGACAAATGATGTTGATCTTTCCAAGGTGACAGAGAACTGCATTTTTATTTTCCTAGGCTTAGCTTATTATTGACCAGAGATTTCTCTCCTCCTTCTGTTAATGGCTCTGAAGGTAACTGTTTGTATTTCCCCAGAAGACAACATAATCCTTGCTCCCAGTAAAGTCAACAGCAGCTTCCAACTGACATCAACAAGGCAGAGTTTCACCCAAAGACAAGAAGAGACCTGGAGAAAAAGCCCAGGTTTTATATGCCTGTTTAGACGTGGTAATTCCTGAACACTTGTTAGCTTGGAGATGGAGCTTGGTCCAGGGGAGAGGGTGTTGTACTGAATCACATAAGAATTAATGGATCTAGACCAGGGTAATAAACCATGTGGAGATTTTTTCCCCCACCAGCATCCTTCTGAACTGGATTCAGGTGTTTTGGAGTCCTTGTTTCATGCAGCCCATAACTTGTTGTATTCTCTTTGATGCTCTTTGCAAGACCAAGATTTTCTGGGCATTTCTGGTATACTTTCTGCTGTGTATTCCCCTCCTTTCTCCCCTCAACATTTGGCTTCATCATCTTATTCCTCCCCATTTCTTGGGATGATTCTTTCTGAACAGCAGCTTGCCCAATCTGGCTTGCAGAGCCTCTTACTTTATTGAATAGGACTAAAATTAAACATATTCTTATGTACTCTCCTGCTTAATAAGGATTTGCACAGATCAGCCCTCTGTGCCTTTGTTTCTCTCCACACCCCTTGCCTCTTTGTCTGTTCAAACAGGAGGTTCTTGGCTTAGAGCCTCCCATCTCCCAAACTTTGTGGTCTCCTCTTTTGAAGGCAAAGGGGAATTTGCCGTGTCCTTTGCTGGAACCAAAATTTTACCCCAAGCATTTTTTCAGCCAAGGAGGAGAGGGGACAAGGAACAAGTTGCATGACAGCACCAAGGGTGCAGCAGCACTCATCATTCTGGCCATTTCTAGCAGGGCAGGTAAAGCCCCTCTTTATTGCCATCCAGCTGAATTCACAGCTGACAACCAGTGCTTTGCTCAGCAGAGCCCAAATTCTCTTTTTAAGTAGCCATTTGTTTGAAACACATCTCAGATTCTCTTCCTTTTACCTCTCAAAGAAAATCGTTCATTATAATCAACCGTCCTTCACTTTCCTGCCCTGAAAGGGAGGGCGCAGATCTGTTCTCTCCATGTGCAAATACAACAGAAATGTTACCAAGCTTAACTTCCTTTAGTAGATTATTTTTTTAAAGTATGTGTTCAGCAGAGTAACCTTTCTCTAACAAAGAGATGACCTTTTTGCATTTATGTAGTGCTTGTTGCTAGGATTTAGATCTTTGCTGAAAGCTGTTATTTCTTTTAAGTACAGGAGAAAGTGCATTTTCACCTCCATTTGGGTAAACTGTCATTTTCTACTGCTCACTGCTTTTCTCACCACGGAATAATAATTTGAGGTTCAGTGGGTTTTTTGAGAGAATGCATTCCAGGAGCGTGGTGGGGACTGGAAAGTCCTCCACGTTTGCGGGTGGGGGAGAAAAGGAAGAGGAGGGAGAAAGCTTCTGAAATGTTTCGGGCTCCTGAGCAGTACAGTTGCTCAGCTTCTGCCATCAAATGATATTCAGTTTAGGAAGGTCATGCGGGTATTTTATAATCACACACAAAAAGCAGCCTGTGGGTAGCAGAGAAGCTGTACCTGTATGCACAATATATTATTTTTTGGTGGTAGCACCAGCATCCGTAGGAAGCCACTTTAGGCAGATTTAAGAGGTTTCTGTCCAACCGTGATACTGATGAATAACAGAAATAATCTAATATTACTCTTTGTGTGGCTCTGTTCCCGGTGTTATCTCAAGCCATCCCATTAATATGGGATGCAGGAGGTACCAGTGACTGCACGTGCACTGGGCTGTGACTGAGGGGAGGGCAGAGTTACTCACACGTGTGCAGATCCCTTATTGAGACACAGAAATGAGTCTCATGTCTCTTAGACCATCTCCTGTATTAGTTTCTGTAGATAGTGAGAGACTAAAAGAGACCACTAAGAACAACTTGACTTGTGAGGTCTCTTTTCTCTGCAAATCGAGCACGGAAAAATCCCTCAGTTCCTTGGAAACCAGTGAAGACCCTGCCTAGTGGGGAAAAAGACCCAAATACTTCCAGCATGTGCAGCTGCAGTTGTCTCCAAATAGAAACAGGCAAAGTCAAAATGTTCCCTAGGAACATTCACACTTTTCTTGGTCAAAACTGCCTTTCAAACAGATGACTTCAGAAGTTGGACGTGCTGTTTGCCAGTCTCACAGAATTTCGGGAGGAGGAAGGCAGTATCATAAGCATGTGAAATCACGTACAAAACTGAATCGAATTTATTGCTCTGTGCAGAGTGCAGTGGGTGCTGTGGTGTCCCAAAGGCCAGCCAGGCTTGGGATGGCAGGAACAGTCCCTCTTACATCCTCTGTCTCTGTCTCTCATGCACTTAGAAGAGAGCAATCGCCAGTTTCTCTGCAACTGAAACAACTAAAATTAATCAGGTCCAAATCCATCCTGTTCAAGAGACCATGAATTCAGCAGGATCAGAAGCCTTTGGTTAAGCAGCCCCCGAAAGTCTATCAGAAGTTTATTAGTATGGTAATTTATCTGGGTTAGCACAAAGATGGTAATTGAAATGCTTTTTTGGCATTATTTTTTAAAGGCAGAAATGCTGGAGATTTTCTAGTAAGAAAAGTAGAGATGTCACTTATGTTTCATCGCTTCATAATGTTATAATTTCATTATTTTCTTACGCTTAATTTTAATTTTTTTTTTATTTTATTTTAAGCATAGAGAACAAAGACCTTGATACTCCAAAGATTTGGGGCTCATGCCACGTCTGGTTCTGGCCTTGATGCATGGAGATAGATTGAATTAATCAAACTTCTTCACACTGCTATTTAATCGGGTTTACAATTAGCTGAGGGCCGCAGGTCTCCCGGGCCTATCAGCTGTAATACAGCAGCTCTGCAGCCACACACTGGGAGTGCCTCACAGACCAGATTGTCATAATGTGGCATGAAATTAAAGCGTGATGTTACTTGACAACAGAATTTATATCTCTCCCTCCCCCCCGCTTTCTTCTCCTTAACAAAGTCCCTACCTAGAGACAGGCCTCCCTGTCGAGCTGCACCCACCTGCTCTAAGCTACACAGCTGCCTTCCAAAGAGTTTCTGATACTATTAAACCAATCTATGTTCCTTTACAGCCACGCTGATATTCTTCCCTTTCAGGGGTAGATTATTTGGCTGTGAGGAGCTAACAAGCACACAGCTCTTAACTTGTTTCAGTTCTTACTCCAGTGTACTGATCTCGTCTCTCCCTCTCTTCTTTCTCACAGCACAGAGGGTTTCAGTGGTGTCTGCTGTCCCCAGACCTGCCCTCACAGTGGTGTCCAGCCTTCTCAAACCCACTGCCATTCAGACTGAAAAAAACAAAGAGGACTGGGGAACCTGGTTGTTCCATCCCTCACCCCTCATCTCCTGGCAAGCAGCACGGATGCACGGTTAGGAAATAGGATTTGTAACTCCTCCCTACACAAACAAGTCAAGATCTGGTGGACAACACTACCTAATTAACAACAACAACTAATTAACTGGCTGTTGATGATTTTGTGTCATTCAGTAAACCTGCCACAGGAAGAGCTGGAAAGAAGAACATAATGAACCAAGGAGGAAGCTGGAAAGAGGTGAGGATCAGGTTGAGCTGCTAATGGAGGACTTTATTCCCTCCTTGAACTGATCTGGAATCCAATCTAATTCAATGTACACCTTAGAAATCCATGGGTAGATGATGAAGTACTCCCCGCAGTTGAGAGGAAAGGGTTGAGGAAATGTTCCTGATGTTGAGGTTTGACTGTGGAATATTCTACCCAGCAGCAGCCCTGGAAGGTGCTGGAGTGACACTGGGCATGGAGAATCCCACACTAGGACAGGAAGCCTGGTGTACAGGGGGATCCAGCCCTGGTCCTGCTGAAGGGAATGAGTGAGGGTCCTGCAGAAACAAGGTCTGGCCTTTGATGACACAGTTTGGTTTCCTCTCCTGGTTTCTCACAACTTCTCTGGGTCAGGAAAGTGACCAGACCCACTGGTGGCCTGGCCCTTCGATTTGTGATGGTGGATTCTGCTCATTAGTTCTGTGCATTTTTCTACCTCTGCTACTGAATTGAAAACCAAATCATATCCACGGAACAGCACCCGGAGAGAGGTGACAGAGGTGAGATTCATGTAAAACAGACAGAATTATAACTCCTACATTCACTTCAACTGTATCTGCTGCTTGAAACAGCACAGATCTACAATTCTGAGCATTGTTTGCACATAATTAATCAGAGTAACCTCCATTTAGTTATCAAACATGGGAACAAAATGAATTTTGCTTATAACCCTCCCCAAACTCTTTAAACCTCTGTCTCCCGTTGCTCTCCAGTCTTTTTCTCTTCCTGCATTGTCCTGAGCATCTCCCAAAGAGGAAGTGATTATTCAGAAAATTGATTCTGCTCCCATTGAAGGCGATTACTTCCCCCATGCTGAACTCCACAAAAGCACAATCAGGTGCACAGCCAAGGTAGTTTGAAGCATTTGCATCTTACACAGGTTGGCCTGCAAACACCTGTAGTTTTCCTGGCTGATAGCAGCCATTGAAGGGCATAGGGGGTAAGGAAGAAATCAGGGAACTTTAAAAAGCAAAATTAAAAAAAAGAACATTTTCTGATTGAGAAAAATCAAGCTTAATGAACTGAGATGAAATTATTTCCTCAATTTACTTGGACATTTTAAACTAAAAGCAGAGTGTAACCTCTGCTTGCAAATTGCTGTAAACATTTCAATCACTCTCTAATTCGTGGTAAAAGGGAGGAAAGGCTGGACTATGAAATACTAATCAAGGATCACTCCTGGGAAAGCAGGACTCTTTGTTTTCCAGTATTTTTTTGGGGAACAGAGTTTCCAGGGCTGTCACTTTACAAAATTACATATAATATGTGTGTGTGCGTGTGTGTGTGTATACATACACATATATATAAAAAATACGAATATTTATGAAGAGTTTGCTAGTGACAGACCAGGCTGGCCCTGCAGACCCAAAGGAATTAATGTAAATTCCAGTCAACCATGAAAAACCACTAGAACTGAAGTGTATTTCAGCATGGTGGATAAAGCACATCAAAGAGCAGAATTTCTATAAGATAATTACACACAATGCAACTCTAATCACAGAAAGACTGTGGATATTGCTGATAAAGCATAATAAATCTTTTATGACTACGCCTTGTTCTGCTGAATCAGCTTTCTGTTTCTATTGCACTAAACTCTAGATTTGTGCTCTTTTTTATATATTTACAATTTTAAAAAACCCACATCAGCTAACAGTTTACTGTAGATTCCATGAAAGGTTTGAGCTTATTTAGGTTTTTGTTGTTGCACTTGTTGAAGTGCAGTGAGATCAACGACAGCAGATATTCCTCTCCTCTGTCTGGCAAATCTGCAGAAATAAATTGTCTATAAGACGAGAACTCCCCTTTCTCTGGTATTTTAAGAAATTGGGATAATTTCAGTTTTGACAGCTCAAAGAGCTCAAAATTCAGGCTCCTTCCTTCATACTGTGCAGACTCACAGAATGGTTGAGGTGCCAGAGACCTCTGGAGATGGTCTAGCCCAGCCCTCCTTGGGCCACCTCAGGACCATGTCCACACTCATTTTGAATGCCCCCAAGGATGGAGACTCTGCAACCCCTCTGAGCAACTGGTTCCTGTTCTTCACCCTCACAGGAAAATGTTTTTCCATACATCTAAACAGAATTTCCCACGCTTCAGTTTGTGCCCACTGCCTCTTGTCCTCCCAGTGGGCACCACTGAGAAGGGTGTGGCTGTTTCCCAGCTTCCCTCAGCTGCTCTGCCCTTACACCCAGGTGTAAACCTGGGGACAGAGCCAGCCCTAGCAGCAGTGACCTGTGCCAGGGGTAGGGCCTGATACTGGTAAAACCCCAATCCTACATCTGTAGGGCAGCTGGAAACACAGAGCCTGTGGTCACCAACTATTTCTTGCCTGTTCTCGGGGACTCCTTGTGTCTCACTGTGGATCTTGCTCTTTTAGCAAAACATCTGGGCACCAGCAGACACATTTATGGAAGGGTCTTTAGTGTTCTTTAATCAAGAAGTGAAAAGTTTGCCTTCTTCACGGGAGCTTTGCCCTTCATTTATCTTTCTGGCATATGGGCAGCAGAAGGTCTCTGCCTCTGACAGAGTGAAAGAGTCTTACATATGGCTTAATTACAGTAAATTATCAGCAAAGGGAAGACTTTGCAGGGGGACAGCTGAATCCTGCTCATGGATTCAGCGAACGTCTGCCCAGGATCTCGGTGCTGTGCCACATTTCACAGGGACACTTTCTTCCACCCCAGAGGACAAACTGCTCTGAGAAAAGTCCATCCCCCGGTGTCTCTCTGGGCTGGGAACCTTTCTGGAAATGACAGCATGGGAATTGTCTGGCTTCTCAGCCCTTTTGAGCACCATGACATCAGAGTCTGATTTATATTATCAGCATCACCCTGGGTGTCACCCAATGGGAAGTGCCTCTGCATGAGCTCCCCAAGACGACGCGAGAGACCATGTCAGGACCACGGAGGGTTGCAGAAAATGTTCTTCTTTTGCCTGGTTTACATCATATCTTTGAAAGTGTGTCTCTCCTGTGACAGACTGAAGCGAATAAACAAAGTTCTGGGGAAATGGTAGGCAGTGTTCAAACACTTTGCTGAACTTTAATGTTCTGTAAGTTGTAAGGAAATGACTACAAAAGCCTTGGAAGAGCAAAGGAAGAGAGTTAGCTCAAGGCAAGGTGATATTCCCTCATTAAAATCTATTTGTGCAAAGTTAAGACGTCAAAGAAATTTCACTTGTTCCAGGAGGGTATGAAAGCCCATGTTATTAGTGATCAGAACGGACTTGAGAGTCCTGTTTGCTAAAGAGGAGGGTGCAGGGAAAGAAAGGAAAAGACGAAAAAAATGCAATTGAGCATTTAATGTTATCTGAGAAGAATAATGAATTCAGCTGCCTTAAAACAACAACTCTTTGCATCACAGAAAGTAGTTTTAAAGAGAAAAAGTCTTCCAAATGTGGGTTGAGATTGTGTGCAGTTTTTCCAGCCAAGCTGCTGCACAGAGACATTGACAGTCCAGTCCCAAGGGCAACCAGCCTTGTGTCCCTTCACCCATTTTATAGATGGTGAATGAGGCTGTTAAAGACTCGATTATTAATTCTCAGATTATCTGGATGTGTGCTCGTGTGGGTGGTGTGTGCTGCAGAACCACGGCATCACAGGCAGGGTTACAATGAGATATTTAGCATTAAACCTTTCCGTATTTTCACTGCTCAGGGATGACATCGGGGTTTTTACAATCCAAGAACCAAACCTTCCTCAGATGGAAGCTGTTTTGTTGTTGATGGCGGTTTGGCCCTTCAGATGCAAGGTTTTGGCAGAATCGGCATTTGCACCTGCATTCAGAGTTGTCTGAGCACTGGCTGGAACAGGTTGCCCAGAGAAGCTGTGGCTGCCCTGTCTCTGGAAGTGTCCAAGACCAGGTTGGACAGGATTTGGAGCAGCCTGGTCTAGGAGAAGGTGTCCCTGCCCATGGTAGGGGTTGGAACAAGATGATATTTAAGATCCCTTTCAGCCCAGGCCAGTCTATAATTCTATGATTCTGCGTGGCAAGGAACACCTCATTACTCCAAGACTGGAAACTCCTGAGGATTTGTGCAGCGTTTACTGAGTGTTCTTCTTTCTCTTTCTGTGAGAAAGCACCAGAAATCTCCCATCTCTGCCTGGGCTGGGCTGCCTGTCTGTTTTGACAGCTTCTTTTATCACTGGCAGCCATGTGAGGAATGACCACACTAAAAGGTGAGGCTCTCTTTCTGTGCTGATAGTAGCCAAGGCCCTCCCCCAGTTTTGCATCAATGCGGAGTGGTGATGTGGCCACGGGCTGATTGCGTTTGCTAATGCTAATCACCGAGGGCCAGGCGAGGTGAAGAAGTGAACTATATTTTATTCAGTTTGACAGAAGGAGGAGTCGAATGGAAATGATTTTTATCTCTGGTTGTGGCCGAGCTAAATTAATGCTGATAGGCTCATGAGAGCAGATGTCTGTATCTTATGTGCTCTCCTTGGTCGGGGCACCAAACTGCACATCAGCCTGTGCATTGACTTAGGGACAAAGCTGGTCCCTGTCCCCAGCTGCATGGGCTGAGCAGCCTGGAAGATGAAGATGTAGGGAGTGACATCACGGTTTATTTTGCCTGCTTGAAACAAAGACAGGTCACCAGAGCTGAATTCCAAGCACTGTCAGGTCCTTTCCCATGACATGTACAGAGGGAAAGTGGGGAGAGAAAATACCCTAGCAACTCTTCAGCACAACACTAATTAATCGCTGAGCACCAGTGATGATTAGTACCCTGCCAGGAATGTAGCCCTCTGCCTGTATTGGTTTTATCTGAGGAGCTCTGCACTCACAGATCAGGTAAATACAGCTGTGTGTTGGGCTGTTCCCCAGAGTCATCCAAACCTTGCCATCCTAGGAATCCTGGGAGCTTTCAAGGTTTAAACAGCGGGTAAGATACTGCAAAGGGATAGATAGAGTTGCTGCTGTTCCCAGGTGGGAGGGCGGGTGGGCGATAGAAACCTGGTAAGAACCTCTGTCTCTCACCTCCTTTCTGGGGAGCTGTGGGCTCCTTGCCATGGGATCCAGGGTGCTCCATGCCCAAGGGCTGTACAGGGGAGTGGTAGAAGAATAATCAAGGCTTGCCATTACCCAGGCACCAGGAAACCTTTCAGAAATCCTCGCACCTTGCATTCTTTTTCTTGGAAAAGCATCTTGCGTTTACTTCTTGGAAAAAGAAACACCGGGCTAATGACAGCTGGGTGAAAGCAGAGCAGCCACTGGAAAGAGAGAGGATGGAAGAGGCTTAGAGAAATCTACCCAGCGAATGAGGGAGCGATGGGAAGAGAGCAAACAGGGAAGCAAATGTGATAATTGGCAGAGCGTGGTGAGCAGTGCCACCCACACAGCGACGGGTGGGATGCTGGGAGCTGAGGCAGGAGCCACTGCAAGCACATTTCCATGTCTTTATTCTCCATATCATGCTCCTCTTCTCATTTCAAGGTCTGATCAAGCCTGACTATCGTCACCCCTTTTTGCTGTAAAGACACCTATTAATGTTGACAGTTGAGGTGGCTGGGGGATGTGATATTAGTACTGACAAATGCTGTTAATTTGCAAGCAATGTTTTCCCTCTAGCACCAGTGGGAAATCACCTAACCTTTGCCAATAATTCTCAACATAACTCACAAAATCTCATCTTCTATCATTATGAGGAGCGGCATTTCTGAAAATTATCAGCTTCTGCTTGAATCTATCCATGCTAGACTATACAGAGGAGGTGATATTAATCAGTGTGTGAGGCCCACTGTAGTATTAAGGATTCTCTCACAAGATCTTTTTGCCATATGCTCTCTGATATTAAGCATACTTGATTATGCTTTCAGATAGTTTTTCCATCCTGTCAGATTGGCTTTAACTATTTTTTAGCTGTTGCTATCAGATCAAATTTTTTTTAAACCATAATTTACTTAACATATCTGGGGAGAGCACTTGTGTGTGTTTATGCTTTAAACCAACACTGATTAATCAATAGCTGGTGGACTGGTATCAGTGTAACTGGCACAGATTTGAAGGTTGCAATGGGGACAGTGAGCTGAGCATCTGACCTGCCACACTGAGCATAAGTAACAGATTTTCAGAAGTGCTGAGCTTACGGCAGCTTCTTTGGAGAATGCATTGAGCTGTTGGCCAGTTAAGTCTTTGGCAACTCTTGCCTTTTCAATTGAGAATATACAAAGAAACCACAGTGATAGAAAATATCCCAACACCTGTGCTGAGCCAAGGAGCCTCCCGAGTTCACACACAGCCTGAGCTTATTTTACAGAAGCTGTAGCCAAACAATGCTGATAGCAACTATCTTTAAAGTGAAATTAAAATGTAATGAGGGTGGGAGGCAGGGACGAGCTCGCATGGACCATCTGAGCTGTTGCAATTCTAGAATTCATCAGTGCTGCTGAAAGCGGAGAGCGGCTGTTGTGTTATTGATGCAGGCGGGGAGCAGGTTATTGCATTATTGACATGCAGGAGCTGGAGAGAGATTACCATGTTAGCAGCGGGACAAGAAGAGAGATTATCCACATGCAATAAGTCATTGTTACAGCAAAGACATTTTTCCACACCTCCCCCCCCCCCACCACACTCCTTATCCCGTCCTTTCCACCTCCCGCCTGCAAAATATGAAAGGTCAGTAATATCCAGACAGATGGTTGGGAGGGTTTATAGAGAGGGGATGCTTTCTTTGGTCATTTTTCCGAAATGGTGATTGTGCTCAGGGAAAAAAGAGAAAGCATTCGGGTTTTCTGACTGGGATTAACTCACCCGAATGCTGTACTAGGCAAGGGAGAATGTGGGTGAGGAGATGGTTCCTTTCACGGACATCTGCGCTGCTCTGTGTGGCAGCTCTGAGAGGCACAGCTGCATCCAAGGCACTGGAATAACCAGGGGATAAATGCCACTGGATTCTGGCTCTTTATTTAATAAATAACTTTACTAATTTTTTTTTACTGAGTAAAAGGGGCAGTAAACTTTTTGAGAAGGCAACGCATTGATCCTCAAAGGACTCTAATTGTTCGCTGAGAGAGTATTTATCTCTCAAGTTCACTTACTTGCTTGTAGATAACACCTGTCTTCTCTTATATTTCAGTTCCCTGGATTTAGTCCTGTCTTCATCTGGAACTGCCTGCTCTTAGAGCAGGCTTCTTAATACCAAACCCTAACTGAGTAAAATTATTGCCCACTGCAGAGAAAGTGACTCACTACGTAAAATATCCTCCCTGGAAAATGCATCGAGCTGTGTTCATGGGTCAGGGCTGCTGCTCAGAGAAGATCATGCCAGGATGCCCCATGGATAGCTGTGAATTTTGGAGCTGGCCCGAAGTGATCAGCTCATATCCTCTCGGATTTAATTGGGTTACGGGGTGACTTCTGATCCCTGATCCCCAGGGAAGGAGCCACAAAGATTGCGGCGTCTGCAGCAATCTCATCTGTCCACGGCCGCAGTCAGGGAGAGAAGAATGGCTGCTTAATCAGACACACAATCTAAAAATGTCACATTATTATTTATGAAGTGTTTAATAATCACACCACAATCATTGGACGCAGTGAGGTGGAAAAAGAAAATGTAATTTTTCAAATAATATATTCGAATTCTGTTATTTGGGGAGGAAAAAAAAACCCTAAGTAAATTATTTCTTTTAATTTGAAGAATACAGTTTGTGCTCGTCTTGCAACAGTGCCTCATTTATGTGTGGATGAGAAGTCACAGGCAGCTGGGGCAGTGTGGAATTTAGCAGTTTGTATCGGCCTGATGTGCCCTGCTGCTGTCCATGTGCACCTTTCACTTGCTGTTGCAAAACCCTGCAAACTTTGTTCAGGAACACACCTTGTCCCTAAGAAGCAGAGCCCTGGGAAGCTCAAACCTGGCTGTGACGTGAATACTAACGAAAATCCGGAACTTTTAGGTAAAGCTATAGGATAATGACATTTACAGCTGGGATAAAGAAACAGCTCTACCACAGAAAAACACTTATTTATCTGTCCCAGGGGTGGGTGCAGAGCAAAGTGTGTGTTTGCTCTCTCACATGTGGAGAGATGTGGGTCTGGAACCTGGGTGGGTGCAGGGGGCATTTCTGCTGTGGGCGTGGATTTCTGTGATGCTGGAGAACATGACTTGTCTCACAGGAGAGGCAAGCAGACCGCTGTGCTTCCTGAGGGAGAAAAGGGAATGCAGAGTGTTTCTTTTCAGACAGAAATTAATCTGAAACAATGAATTGGTGTAATTTGTAATTATTGGACAGTTACGTCTGGTTTTGTCTGTATGTTCCATCTGGTATCTTTTTCACCTATTATCTTTCCCCTTTTCGACCAGGGAAGTATTTTGTAGAAGAGAGCTAAGCTCAGAAATGTAAACCCTTATCCTGTCTTGCTGTTTTACATCCTTCCTTCCAGACTGGCCTTGCCTTTACTGGTATCTTGCTTCATTTTCCTGTTTTCAGATCACTGCTCACGTTTGGAGTAGGGTCCTCTGAGGAGCTGAGCTGTTCCAGGTCCCGTTGCAGGAGAAGGGAGTTCAGAGCACATTATTCCTCCAAGGCTGGCACCTTTTGCTGCCTCCTGGTTTGTGTGCCAGCATGATCAGCAGTCAAACAGCCGAGGGGATGGCAGAGCCCAGGCACGTTGTGCTGCGCAGGAATTCATGCTCCCTCTGTTGGCTGCCTGGCTCTGGAGCCACGGAGGGAAAGAGAAATGTTATCAGGTTATGTCAGGCAGAAACAATTTCTCTACTTCTGATTGCTGGGTGACCAGCAAGCCAGTTCTGGAGGTGACTATAAAAACAAATTTTTTGCCTAAAGAGCATCCCCCAACTGCTTCTGAATTTGGTGTGTTGGGGATAACTCCAGGTATTAGACCTTGGTTCATTTAAGTGCTTCAGCCAGGGTCATGTGTCTCTGCGGGAGGAACAGGGGGAAGCTGAGGTCTGTGCGCTCAGGTCTGGGCAAACTTGAGCAGATTCTGGGGACCTCCAGCACATCCTTGGGGAAAAGAGCCTTCACAGTCTGATATGTCCCTAGATTTGTCCCCTGTGCCTTGGGCCTGGCTGTGGGGAGGGTGCAGAGTGCTGGGCGTGTGCCTCTATGGCGATGCCATCAGCTCACCTCAGTTCGCCTGCACAGACCCTCGCAGGAGGAAAGGGCCTGCCTGACTCCTCATTCCTCCTCCACACCAGCATCTCCCACCCCGTGGATGTGCAAGGGATGGGACGGGGAGGAAGACAGCCCAGTCCCGCACAGGCCTGTGCTCCGTATAGCTCCCATGGATCATATAATCTCTGCTGATTAATGCAGTGCAATCAACAGTTTAATATGTTACTACTAAATACGTTAATTATATTATTCCTTTCTGACACTGCAATCACTAGATTTTTATGCTTTGATGCTAAATCTAGTAAAATTTTAAATTGGAGTAATTAAATAATTAGCTGTAATATGTGACAAGCCAACAAAACGATTGCTGTTTTATTATTTTTGTGGTGACAACGTTGCTTCTGTTTGTGTTCAGGCAGCCAGGCCTTGAAAGGAGTTTACAGTCAGAAATACCATCCTGCTCCACACCAGAGATCTCTGCCAGAGTCAGTTTTGACTGGGGGAAGTAATTTGTATTGTCTTGAGCTCTAACAATAGCGCTCCATGTTTTTATGACTTCTCTGTCTTTAAGATATACTTCACCACCCCTCTCTCCTAAAGAATTATTTCTACACTTTTCCAAAGCTCTACTGTCCCTAATGGCTTTTCCCTCTCCGTTTAACCTTACACTTCAGTGCACTTGTTTAGGCTTTTATCTTTGGTTCAGGGCTCTGGCTGCTTTCTGCACGCCTTTTTTTTTTTTTTAATGTATATATATTAGGTGCCCAACACATCCCTGTGACAACCAGAAAAAGAAATATCCCCATTTCTGCCTGAGGAGCTCCTCCTGGGGAAAATGGGTTGGGTGAGGTTTCACACTGCAGCACTGGCAGCTTGAAATGTATAAAACTGGACAGCCCTGCAAGAGAAATAGATCTATCAATGCTATGTTATGATATGCTCAGAAATCAAATATCAGTTTAGATGAGCAGAAAGACTGGCAGCACAGCCTTGGGTTCTTCTCTTTTGTTTTGCCTCTTTATCACTTCTTCCAGTCCGTCTGGTTCTTCCTCTCACTCTCCTGTTAATTCATGTGACCACTTGTTCCTTGAGCAGCACACAAAGTGCTTGGGATGTCACTGGTTGCAGCAATCATAATTACAATATTTTATAAATCTTCTGGAGAACATGGAGATTTTTAAGTTGACAACTGAGCAAGGTCCTGCTAATGAGGATGTGAGGTTTTAATGGAGCCTTTCTTTCCTTGTTTGTTAATTTTAATGCCAGCCTGTATTTCTTACAGGTTACCAGGAGGAAATCCTGCTCTTGTACATTATTCAGGACCCTTTAGGTGGGTAGGGTCCTCCTGGACCACAGGCTTTGCCCCTCATGCACAGATTCACCTGTTTCCAGCAGCTTCTTCCAAAACCCGAGAGCAGCAGTGATGTGTTTTACAGCCCCACGGAGTGTGAGGAGAAGTGACAAGATTTTCCTATAAATATGACTCTAATCACACGAATGTGCAAACCCCTTAGGAGGGATCCAGGTGAATTTCACACTCGGTGATAGGTTTTTGTTGTTGTTTCATTTTCTTGTCTTTTTTTTTTTCCTATCCCCCCTAATTTTTTACATCACTTTGATTTCTGAGCTGCACCTCACCTTTTTTTTTCGTAGACAGCTCAGGCTACGTCCCCAGCAACACAAAAAGGATCTAAATTAAATACTTCACAGCAATGCAGCACTTTACAGCCTTGAATTGACTATCAGTCCTCACACTCTCTCGGCCAGCAGCATCAAAATGGGCTGTCTCCTCTAAAATAAGTGGAAAACAAAGAAAAAGAGCCAGGTTATCTCTGGCTGCCCAGTAGCACCATCAGATTTGGTGGGCTTACATCAGGGGTTAATTTGCCTCAGAGAGATTCTGGTTTTTTAAAAGATAAGCCTCCAATTTTCCTCTCATGCTATCTATGCTTTTATTTGGTGGGTACCAACCCAGTAATGACACCCATACCCCTGTGAAACATAAAACTGCTGAGCCTTTTGCTGTTGTTGTTTTTTGAACACTACATATATTCCTAATTTCAAGCATTTTACATCACCACTACGTGTTTGGCATCACTGCTCCCTGAGATGCTGCTTGCTGGGCTATGAATTTTGTTAGCTTCCCTGGGGAAAATTCATTCTCTCACTTGTTTTAACTTCTTGTTTTAATCTTTAAAAGGAGCAGTAGGGAGTAACCTTGCAAAGTAAGATGGATATTTAAGGGGAAAGAAAAAAAGAAAGTAATTGCTGAGCAGGCCTTTTTTATACATGTAAGAAGCACTATTTTAAAATGTTAGAAATTTAAGTATAGAGACACTCAAATGGATTTTTAGCAAAATTAGTGGAAACCCAAAAATAACACTGTAAGAATAATTAAGGCACTTTGCTACTCACTCCTTAGGCATTTGGTAGGCTTGGCTCTTGTACAGCAGGAGCTGGATATCATTGCAGGGGGAGGGCAGTAAAGTAACTTACACCAGGTGAAGTCTGATGAGATGTAACTTAAATAGGTGCCTTTTAGGGCACGTTACAATAGCTCTACCTTTCAGCCCGCTGCAGCAGGCTGCTTGCATAGCAGTGGGATTTATTGTCCGTCACCTCCGGTGCTATTTATATGGGTAATTTAATTTAACACCAGCAGGAGACTCCAAATAACTCTCCCCAGCATGAGAAGAACAATAACCTCGAGTGCATATTCACACAATATTTCTGACCTGCGGGGCTGGCCAGGTGTGGGAGAGGATGTGCCTTGTGCTGTTTGGAGGAGAACTGAAGGCTGATCCGCCCCTGCCCTCTTTCTGTTTCATTTAAGGGGTTTCCTAATTCTCCTTTCTCAGAGCCGGGTCTCCAGGGTTCATCCTGTCCCTGCCATTTCCTCCTCCCAGCTCTTGCTTTTGCTGTATTATATTAAACTGCACAAATCACATCTGCCTTTATGACCAAGCCTCGATCCTGGATTTTTTTTTGACAATACACAAGTCCATTTTCAACAACTGACCCAGGAGAAGAGTGTGTGGCTTTTAAGGGACAGGGACATGGTGGGTAAAGGACGGGAAACTCAGAACTGCATCCCTTGCCTCTCTGTGCCAGGCTGTGTTTGGGGTGATGGCCCCTCTTGTTTTGGCTACCATGACATTAAACCTCACTGGAAGTGCCAGTTCCACCGAGGTTCTGTCCCACCCGTTGCAATATGGTGCCTGTCTGTGTCGAGAGAGCATTTATAGGCTTGTGGAAAGGTGCCACATGCTTCCTCGCCGGTGAACAGAAATAAGGGAGCACTAATTAGTTCTGTGGTGTTGGCAGGGGGATCCGCGTGTCAGGAAAAGAAAGCACGGTGCTCTGCAGAAATCCGGCCATCTTTCCAGTGTATTCATCAATATGTGTGAACCGGGAGGAAGAGTAATTCCACATTTAAGGAACACAACATGGGTTTCGGCGCCAGGCTCCCGTGAAAGACGCAACCTTCCGAGCTGAGCTGTGTCTGAATACATCATTTAACTTTATCTCACAGCGCAGCTGCCTCGTGTGATTCCAAATGTCACCAAGTTTGGGGAGATTTCTGAAAGGGAATGTGCTCAGTGTGTCTTCGGCTGCCTTTATTGATGGAACCAGAGAGGGAACAACCGGAGACAAATGGTTCTGCTTGGCACACGGGATATATTGATGCTGGTATTCCATCCTGCAAATATTATTGGCTGGAGTGGAAGTTTACCAAGCTGGGTACCAGTTTAATTTAGTGCATTCACTTGTCTGGAGGAATCTGGTGGCCTTGCCTGCAAATCTGGTGGCCCAGGTGAGCACAAGATACTCTGACTTTTCCTGCTGCTGTTACTCCTCACCTAACATTTCCTTGCAGCACTAAACCCTCCTTTATTTTGACTTCCTCCAAACAGGGCAACAAGAGGAGCCAATTCCATGCATCAGCTCCACTGCCCAGGCCTGAGCATGTCCAACCCCAGCATTTCGCATTGGCTGCATCACATGAAAACCCTCTGCTGCATCCTACCAGATGCTGCTTATTCCTTACACTGCCAGCCGAGTCCCGGCAAATCCTGGAGGCATTCCCACCCCTCACTCAGGGTGCTGATGGCTGAAGAAACATGCTCAGCTTTTTTGGGATCTGTGTTTAATTATTGCGCTCAATTAGTCACTTCTCCCACCCCCACACTTTATTTATAATTTTTTTTTCCACGAGTCATGAGAAGTTTGTAGCCAAAAGAGATGACAGATGATTCACAGACAACCTTCTCTCCTGTTTTATACTCCCGAGAACTTTGGGAACCAGAAAACAAAGTAATTTTTGGACTAATGCAACAGCTCCTGCTGGGGCTGTGTAGCGATCAATTACCCGGCCTCTCCCTTCTCCTTCCCTTTGGAGGCTCTGGCACCTGCACATCATGATTAACACAGGCATTGCAGGTAACACTGAGCACACTGGAAGGTTTCCACGAGCCAAAAGCCAGCTCACGGGCTGGAACGAAGGCTGTTAGGGAAAATAAGGGCATTGCAATTTCATAAAATGCATGGAGAGCTGGCTCTAGAGGAAGACACACCACCCTCCTTTGAGACAGCACCCCAGAAAGGCAAAGCTTTATTTTCCCAGAGCCTTTTAGTGCCTGCTTAAGTTCTTGAGCTGTTACAGAAAATAGGAACATTTGGGCCCTATCAGTGTAATAGCTAATGATGGCCTCACAGTTTACTTATCTTCCCAGGAACCCTTTAATATAGCCAGCCATTTTCTAACAGATGGGAAACAGGTATGGAGGAAACCTAAGCAGCTGGTCCAAGGTCGTAAGGGAAGGCTGTGGCAGAGCCAGGGCTGAGTCCAAGCCTGCAGATCCTGAGCCACATCTGTGACCAGTGACATCCTCGCCTGGGGAGCATCAGGAGATAACACAGGGAGAGCCAGGCCCCGTCCTGGGCTATCCCCAGCCCCATCTGCTGACACAGGAGGTCTCAGATTGCTCCTGAGGGCTGAGGCTGAGCTGCCCTGACAGATACTGCAGCCTGACCCGGAGCTGGGGTCTCAGGAGGAGGAACTTTATGAGTGGTAGCCAGGATCTGGCCTTGTGCAGCAGCACCTTTGCTGGGAGACCTGAAGGAGCTGCTCATCCTGCAGAATGCAGATACGTAGATACATCTGTATCTATAAACTTGCCTCCCTCATGCAGCTGGGGAGGTTCAGCTCAGTGCCAGGGGTTTTGCTCCCCTTTTTACTGAGCCCACCCCGCTCAGGCTTGTGATGCTCCCAATCGATTCCTGTTTATACAGAATTTCCATGTTAATGTTTTGTTTGGTGCCTCTCACAGTGAGATGCAGCAAGGTGTTCGTACAAACACCTCCAGGGAAAAGAGAGGGACCTCCTGCTTTGCCCTGCAGCTCACTGACAGCCTGGCAACACTTTGCAGAGGGGATGGTCCCTCCTGGGCTCCCCAGCACCTCCTCTGGGAGCCCCCAGACCCAAGAGGTGACATTTTAAAATCTGTCAGGCTATTTTAAAGAGGGCCATGTCTTTTTTTAAAAACGCTTCAGGGAAACAGATGCTTGAGTTGTTCTTTAATCTAGAAGGTAACTGCTAATTAGTTTTGTATACAGCATAAGCCTTCGCTCCACATGGCATATTTTGTGTCAGCGAAGGATCCCTATCAGGGACTTTATCTGTTTGCTGTCCTCCCCCGGCACTCAAGAAAGAAATGGAGTTTCCATCATCAACTCTGCCTTTCCACTTTCATCATTTCTCTCTTAAAAATCAAATCATGCATCCTCTGTGGCTGAAATGGGGTGTTTGGAGGAGGGGACCAGCCCCTTCCCCCTGGCCCTGCTCACCCTCTCTCCACGCAGCCCACACGGCTTCCACGTGTGTGCCGTGGTGGCACGGCAGGTTTTTTTTCTTTCAGCAGGGCCCCTCTGCCACATGGGGATTGCACATATGTGGGAGGAATACAGTGCATGGCCCATTTGAAGTCGTCTTTATAAATATTCAATTCCCCTTGACGCAACGGGCAACACAGCAAAGCAGCCCCTCATGGTCTTGCATGCCAATAATTTGCAGATTAAAACTCCTCCAATGTGCATCTCCACAATGGGGCCTGCCTTATCTGGAATGGGCCTGTGAAACTATTGTGGTGATAATCTGGGGATTAAGAGACTTTAATAAAAAGCTTTGACATGGCAGGTCATAGCCGCTCTGGAGAAAAAAAATAAAGAAAAAATAATCAAATCTGTTACTCCCGAATGGCTTAATCCTGTGTGAGCCAGGATCCTCACTCTCCGAGGGTGCCAGGGGGATTCAGAGGTGCTCAGCACCTTGCTCCAGGAGCTCGTGGTCCCCCAGGACAGGGTTAATTGCCTCCCGAGCCTGCTGTCCTCACTGTGCCCTCTACAGCCACCCTGGGGGGACTCTGGGGCCTTTCCAGAGCTTTTCTTAAAATCCATCACCCCAGGGCTGCTCCTGCCCTCACCCCTTGGCTGCAGAGGGTCCACGTTGCCTCCATCCTCCTGGCCATGGCCCAGCCCATGCTTCTTGTGCTGCTCCTGGTGTGTTTTGGGGAGGACTCCCAGTTCAGGACCCCACACAGAGCCTGTGCCCACCCACATTAATTACATTTGGGTTTCTCACGGAAATACGAGGCTGCAGCAATCCTCATCAGCACTTGTCTCTAAACAAACTGTTAATATTTTAAGTGTCTTTCATGAGCCTGAGTCTAATTAATTAAAGGTTTATGAAAAACAATTAGGTTTTGATAGGGATCACCTTCTCTGGAGTCCCATGTCTGCGCTGAAAAAAGAGAGGGGTTAGAAAGGCTCAGGTTGAAATTTAGAACTGCAGTGAATAAGAGAATACACAAATCCCACATGGATTGGGGAAATTAGGACATTTGGTGCCAGATTGTCTGACTAATTAGATTTCTATCAAGTCCTCAGGGACTGGCTGATGCAGCATTTTAATTTAAAGCTGCAGCAGTAGCAGCAGCAGCTTCTTTCCTCCTTCTCGTGCTCTTTATATCAAACGGTCTGTGTTTTCCACCAGCAATCATTTCCCTTTCTAATGCTGGACCTCTGCAAGGACCAAACCTTGCTCTGTGTTTTGCAGGACGGGTCTGCTTTGCTGAGTTTTGTTTGAATGAGAACTGCTGGGTTTTGTTTGAATGAGAAAACCCTCTGTGCCTGCAAAGGGATTTTCCCATTCCATGGAGCATGGTATTCCTTGACAGACACACGGGATAAACTCATAGAGGAAAAAGCTGAGGTGCCTCAGAGTTACCCAGTTCATCAGCGAGTTTTTATAACTCAGAGCATCTTCGAAAATTGTCGTATTCCACAGAAACAGGAAAAGCAGACCAAAGAAATGTTCCACCGTGCTGCTCTCTGAACCTGCCCTCTGAACGCTTTACCAGGCACCAGGAGCTTTGCATTCCAGATGAAATACTGGCAGTTTCTTGGAGTCCATTTCCACCCCGAACCACCTGAAATTAAGATCAATGCTCAACAGATGCTCCCTGCAGGGAGAATAGGGTGGCACCTCTTTCAATTATATTAATTTAAAATATGGTGATGCAACTGTTCTGCAGCCTGATAGGGGCTGGAAAACAGAGCAGGCTGGTGGCAAAGGCCAAGTCCAAGGTCCCTGTCCCTGAACCATATTGCTGCTTTAGGTACCTAATTCAGAGCAGGTGCCTAACTTTTAAGCCTGTGAACTTAAAGGGACTGAATTTGGGCTTAATGTGTATAGAGCAAAGCACGAATCATCAAATTGTCAAATTCCTACTTAGAAGGCACCTAAATTTAGTGTTAATTGCTCCAAAATTAGTTAGCATTATTGAAATAGAGTAAGTGGGGGTTTTTTAAAGCCATTTCTTACTTGACAGTATGAGATTGCAAATATTCCTGTGCCCTATTTAATGAAAAATTATTATGCTATTATTGCTATTTTATGTGATGGATACATAATTAACAGTGTCTGTAGAATCATTTCTTCTCCCATTTTGCTCTACTTCTTCCAGATTATTTTATCAAAAAAAAAAAAGGAAAAAAAAAAAGAAAAAAAGATAATGGAATTATATCTTATGCTTCAATGAAACTGAAAGCTATTATTCCTCTCGATAACCAAACCCAGCAAAGTCAACCATTCCAGTGAATATTAAACACAAAAAGTACATTTTAGATGTATTATGAATCTGCTGCTAAGTCTTTAACTCATTGCTTTGTGAAGAGAAGTTCAGCAGTGGAGGGAGCTCAAATGAAATCACAGCCTCTGAAGACATTGAATTTCCCAGCACTCATTGATTGAAAGCAGGCCTATAACATTATTGAAATGGTTTCACTTAACCTCATTTCCCCGTTATTATTTTGTTATGCTTTTTGGGGAAGGTTATATAACACTTATTTACTCCTGTCAGTGTTCCCTAGATGCTAAAAATGATTTAAGCCCCCTGTGATCCAGCCAGATGCACGATGCAGGAGGCAACAGGAGCCAGGCCAGGACCAACAGCCCTGTTTGTGGCCTGATCATTTCAATTTCCAGTCGATGTGCTAAAGAGGGAAAAGGCCAGCTATTGCTGCAAAAGCATTACGAGCCCCAGTGATGGATGAGATCCCACTAAAGCAGGTAATACAGAAACAGAACAAAGAGGACATTCCGAGCCCCCAAGTGCCCAGAGCCGCTGGACTCTGAAAGATGCCATAAGCGTCACGGGCAGAGCAAATGAGTTTGAGTTGCTGTGAAAATGCACCTCTTATTTGGGGTCCTGAGAGGAATCTTGGGTCTCCTGAAAAGCTGAAGAGCCCGACTTCTCACACCCAGATCTGCGGAGCCATAAAGTGCTCCTACAATTTTGTGCTGGCGCTTTTTCACCCTTGAAATGTCAGAACAGATAGAGAAGGCAGAATGATGATTATAAAACATGTTTTCAGCAAGGTGCTTCTGGACAGAGATGGTTTTTCCCTTTACTGTTTCCCTCTTCATCCAACAGATAAATATAACAATTTCCAAGCTATTTGGATTAACTAGAAATTAATTTTCTTTCTTCTCCTTTTCCTTTCATCAAAAGAAAAACCACAGAACAAGCCACCATTTTGCATTGATGATACTGTTTCATTTCCCTTTCTTTCATTTTAAATCCCATTTTATTTTCAAATCAAGACAAGGCACATCCAGAGAATAACTTTTCTCATTGGAAGGTAGTTATCAGAAATGGGAGTGATGTGGTTTGTGATCCTGTATTGTGAAACCTGGCTGACATGTCTACCTGAGGTATTGGCTTGAAAATTATCAAAATGTGATCATTTTTACTTTTCTTAAATATAATTTCTGCATTTACTCGGCATTATACCCGTGAAAAATTGTCCGCGGCTCCACCAGAACTAATACAGTTTTGAAAATTAACTTGGTACCTAAAAATGCATTTATTTTGGTTTGCAAAGTGCATGCTGTGAAAACACTGTCTCGAGTGACCGTGATAAATGTTATTTCTATTGTTCTGTGAATAACAATCGGATGAACAACTTGAGGATTGCTTCCCAACCGTAATCTAACAAATCTAGCCAGAATTTTTGAAGAAAAGGCCAAAAAGCCTTGTTTCACCAATCTCCAGATACAAATAGTTTTGTTTCTAATTCAAACACTCCCAGGATTTATCCGTCTCTCCTGATTTTAAGCAGGATGAGTAACCTGGGATAATCACGAGAGGGAGGGGCACGGGCCCTGCAGGCAGCAGGGCTGATGTGGTGGTGGGCCCCGCGTCACACTGTGGAGATGTGACACGTCATTCAATCATCCTTCAGGGTGTAAAAGCGAGTCTGATGCTTGTGGAAGGTGCCTCGCTGCCTTCCTTCAGGCAACTGGGAAACTGGGACAGGGCTACTGAAAATCCTGGGGATGGTGCATTATTTACCCATCCCCCTCATGCTACCCATCGTCTTGCTTGTAATGTCAGACCTTTTTGCTCTCTACACCTCCCTGTAAGGAGGTGGTAGCCAGGTGGGGGTCGGTCTCTTTTCCCAGGTGAGAATCAACAGGACGAGAAGAAACGGCCTCAAGTTGCACCAGGGTAGCTTTAGATCAGTTATTAAGGGACATTTCTTCACTGGAAGGGTTGTCCAGCACTGGCACAGGCTGTCCAGGGCACTGGTGGAGTCCCCATCCCTGGGGGGTTTAAAAGCCATGTGGATGTGGCACGTGGGGACCTGGGTTAGTGGTGGGCTTGGCAGTGCTGGGGGAACGGTTGGACTCGATGATCTTAGAGGGCTTTTCCAACCTAAACGATTCCATGATTCTATGATTCTAATTAGTCTCATTTGCTGACACACAAGCCTTTAATTGCAAGTTGAATAATTAGACATATCTGCATATGCAAATGAATAGGGTTATACTGTGTCACTCAACATGATTTCTCTGGAGACAAATAGCTCTCTATATTTCAGGAGAGAATATGATATATTAATTTACTTAGACAAATAACTTTATTTAGAACGAGCCGCTCTCATGTTTGTTTATATAAAGCAATAAGAGAAGAAATAGAAGAGATTTTATGTGGAAGGAAACAGCTGGAAGATACTAATTTATGAGGGGGAAATCCTTGCAAACCGTAATGCTTCTGTGCAGTGAGAAATGGGAGCAGGGAACCTTCTCCGGGCAGGAACCTGCTCTTGTGGAGTCGGGATCTGCAGCACGGGGCTGTGGCCTCACTGGGACCACCGCTCCCATCCCGCTCATCCCACCCGCCTTCCTTCTTCCCGGGAATTCTGCCTCCCCCTCCTGTGCTGGCGGCCGAGACGCTGGCAGTGCCCGGCCCGTTGTTCCCCACCCAGATGGCCGCTGCAGCGCAGCCACGGGCTGCAATTTGGGGCGGGCCCACGCCGGGATGCTCAGCCCTCCTCCGCCTGCATGCGGGGCGAATCCTAACCAGGCAGCAGGGAGGGGGCTGCCGGTGGCGGGCACCCCGCTTTGGGCTCGGGCTCGGGCCAGCGCTCGCCGGAGCACACGGGCCAATTCCCACCGCGCTCCCAACGCTCCGTGCGGGAGCAGGACACGGCAGGAGGGGGAATCCCGGGCTGGGCATTTGAGGGGCTTGGAAAAACCGCACGGGGAGGGGGGGAGCAGCAGCTGCGAGTAGAGCACGTGGGAGCGGCGATGGCATTTGGAAGCAGGGATATTTGGAGGCGGCGATCTTGGGAGCGGGGATATTTGGAAGCAGGGGATGTTTGGAAGCAGGGGATGTTCGGAAGCGGGGATATTTCCGCGCCTGCCGGCACTGCCCCTGTCCCGGCCCGTTGTTAAGGTAATACCCAACACAGAATGGAAATCTGCTCCGCGCCCCGGCCGCTTCCCGAGTAACGCGGAGCCGGACCGGGGACGAGAATGGCGCTGCCCGGCCCGCCCCGGCGCCGCTC